>OZ005734.1:85882730-86396737 GCA_963930755.1 Eudasyphora cyanicolor | reverse complement strand
ATCTCGGACACAATTGACCATAGAAGAACGAAATTTGGACTATAAGTTATTGGTGTCAGTATTAGTACTTTCACCAAAAGTAGGCGGGTTTGAATAAGCGGGCGTGGCAATATTAATATTTTAAAAGCTCAGAAACCATTTATACTTATATACATATATATGTACATATATATATTTATTCCCCTCGTTCCAATGTGGAGCATAGGGCCAATGTAAATGTATTCCATTCAGGTCTGTTATGAGCTATTTGTTTGACTTCACTCCAGGCATTGCCACCTCGCTTTCAAGCAGTCTTCTCCATATGTGGGCGGGTCTTCCTCATCTTCTGCTATCTGTGGATTGCACTCAATGGCTGTCCGTGTCAAGTCATCCGCTGGCTTGCGTACAGTATGGTCCAGCCAGTTCCATTTCCGTTTTAATATTTCGGTTTGCACTGGGACTTGGTTTGTAGCTGCCCACAAGTCGGTGTTAGAAGAAACCATTTATAGTAGAAGAATAAGATATGTTTTGTATGTTATTGGAGTCAATTTTAAAGTGAGAGCCGTCAAAAGTATGCGAGGCGTTATTTGAATACCTCAGGAAATTTTTTCGTATGATACGAAGTAAACAATTATATTAATAAAGTGTGCAATTATATTAATAAAGTGTGCTATGTATACATATTTGTACGATATATTTTGTAGGTGAATGACTAGAACAACCAAATCGGCTTATTATTTAGTACTGTTACTTTGTCATATACACTTTTTAATTTAATTAAAAGAGTGTGAGTGACATTACTAAATCGGAATATTTGAAACTATGTATTTCAATTTCGAGCGCCTTTAAAAATTTACAAAAATGTTTTATTAGCTAACATTTGGCTGGATGGCAGCAAATTTTCTGAAATTTATTTAAAAATGTTTCTTTAGAAATATCAAATAAAGGGTCAACAAGACTATTTGAATAAAAATTATTTTAAAGGGATTGTAAATGATTTTATACGGAAATTTCAGTGTTTGAGCTTTGACAAACCACGAAGATAAATGGTAATCAAAATGCTTATAAATGTTCGCATGGGAAGCAACGGGTTCCTCTTAGTATTATCATAGTTATTTTAAGATTCTGTATAGTTTAAAAGTTATTAGAGAATCAATGTTTCATTAGGTTTTGACCAATATGGCCCACCTTAGCCAGAGACAGAACAATATATATATTAAATTTCGGTTACTCATTTCGAGAGTTATAATATATATCAGCCATACAGACAGGCGTACGGACTTTGCTTAAATGATTTAAAATGTCCTCAAACGGATTTCTGCCGAACACACTTAGGGTTTTAGGTCCCTCCTTGGAAACAAAACTCCTGCCGGAGAACCAACATGCTTACAATTAGGGAAAGTCTACAGAATCAGCCCTGCACGACTTTTGAGCACTTCGAATCTTCCCTATATTTCAAGGAATTCTCCATGGTGGCATTTATTGACATAGACGAGGCTTTTTACTCTAGCTTGATTAGATTAATTCAAAGCCTGCTCAACAGAAAAAGCATAACAGCGTATCTTGGGTCCACAACAAGGTTTGTAATCAGAGTGGCCCCTCAAGGAGGAGTACTGTCTCCACTAATTTGGAACCTAGCGGTGAATGAAATCCTGCTTGATTTATAACGTTGTGGCTGCCAGGTCGTGGCATATGCGGAAGACGTGGCAATCGCAGTGGGTGGCAAGTTCAAAAACGTCCGCAGAGACATCCTACAGTTGGCTCTGAACAAATTGGCTAGATGGGCCATCAGCGGTTTGGGCGTTGGTTCTCCTTACTAGGATGAATAATGTACTACACGTGGACCCTCCACCTAGGATAAATGGAACAGATCTAGTGTTTTCTGAAAGTGCAACATTTGTAGAAAAAATTCTAGATAGGAAACTGTTATTTAGATTTAACGTATAGGAACATGTAAGGAAGGCAACGTTGCCTTATATTCCTGCAAAAAGGCTGTAGGTGGTGCCTCTCTCCTAAAATCGTCTATTGGATATACATACATATATATCAGTAGTTCGCCCAATACTGTAATACGTCATTGTGGTATGGTGGGCGGCAACTGACAAACTAACCATCACCAACCTTCTATCAAAGGTTCATAGAACTACTATAAGCGGTGCCTTAAGGGCCGTAGTCCTTTCTACAAGGCCTAATCCATATACTGCCGATTAATATTGTGGCGAGAGAAGTTGCAACCAGAGTGGCACTAAAATTAAACTGCCTATCAATGTGGGGGTACAAGAATTACGTTCACATGAGGATATCAAAGTGTAGTGCTATGGTAACCGACCGAGTGGACTATATACCAACGGTGTACACCTTCAAGAGGAACTACGTCACTATGATACCAGCCAGAGATGAATGGGTCGGCAAAATACTAGGTAATAGAAACCATCTCCATTTCTAATTAATTTCGGGGAATGGATGTTATTTTGAGTGTTGCCGTTTCTATTCTCCACTAGAAGCGCTGCATTTCTATTAATGGTCGTCATGGTGTTATGTCTATTATTAGCTCCCCTGTTGACTTGGGTGATCAGATGTTGTTGTAGTGGTAGTGCGCCCGGTGAGTTATTTGTAGCCGCAGACAGCCTGGCTGCCATCACATCCCTAAATTCACAAACAGCCCTCGACTGTCTCAGATCTCTTAACTGTGGGTGCCTTGGTATAGGGATATCCAGGGACTCTGCACAGCCGATGAACTTGCTAGGAAAGGCAGAAATTGGCACCTGTATTCTAATCAAAGTGCAGGTCGTATTTATGGTTTGATAGTAATGAAATTTAGCACAGTGCTCATTTTTTGACAAAGGATATAGCCCCCATATATATGTTACACCCCATTTGACATGTATTTTATATCCGATCAGTACGAAATTCAATAGAGAGAGTTTTCTTATTACATGTATTAACACTGCCAAATTCAGGGAAAATCGGTTCAGATTTAGATATAGCCCCTATATATATGTTTGACCCGATTTTACATGTAAGCTCTATAGATGCCGTATTTTATATCCGATCAGTACGAAATTCAACAGAGAGAGTTTTCTTATTACATGTACGAACACTGCCTATTTCAGGGAAAATCGGTTCAGATTTAGATATAGCCCCCATATATATGTTTCACCCGATTTGACATATAAGCACTGTAGAACCCGTATTTTATATCCGATCCGTACGAAATTCAACAAGCGCTGTAGAAACCTTATTTTACGTCCGTTCTGTACGAAATTCGGCAGAGAGAGTTTTCTAATTGCGTGAATGAACACTACCAAATTTGGAGAAAATCCATTCAGATTTAGATATAGCCCCCATATATATGTTTCACCCGATCTGACATGTAAGCGCTATAGAAACCTTGTTTTACATCCGATCAGTACGAAATTCGGAAGAGAGAGTTTTCTATTACATGTATGACCACTGCCAAATTCTTATCGCAATGCACATTTTCGCATTGTTAGGGATGTTAAGGGTGTTATATAGACAGAAAGTCGGGGGGCCCGACTGGTTTTTTTTTTTTGTTTCCGGTCCTAAAAACGTTTTTTTATAGTTTGAAGCATATTTTTTAATTTTTTTCTAGAAATCCAATTTGTATGGAAGTTACCCTTAGTATTAGAACAATATTTTTTGAGGTAAAAGAAATTAAGGGCTTATTATGCTGAAAAAATCACTTTCATGTAGAAACTGAATTTTAGTGTATGTCGTTGTCTCCCACAAAAAACCATACAAATAGAAAAAAGTTGCAAAAAAAAAAATAATTTGTTCCATTTTTTGATAGCCATCAACACGACGAAGAAAACATTGATATTTAAAATAAATCGATGGATAAATGTATAAATTACGACCCATATTGTAAAAATAGGGAAATTCATAAAAATAATTTGTCATATTTTTTATTTTGGCAATTTTTTTCGCCCATTTTTTTATATACTATGGGTACTATAAAAACATTACCCTGTACAAAATTGTAAGTATTTGTATGGACTGGAATCAATGTTATAAGCCGTTAACATTTTGTGCAAAATGGTCCATTTTTATGGGAGGTATCAAAAGGAGGGTGGTAACTTCGCCCATTTTTTACGGGACTGTAGGTACTATAAAAGCATTACACTCCACAAAATTGCAAGTGTTTGTATGTGCAGCAATCTAAATTATAAGCCGTTAACTTTTTGTGCAAAATGGTACATTTGTATAGGAGGTACCAGAAGGGCTTGGCAATAACGGCCATTTTCCACAGGACTATAGGTACTATAAAAGTATTACACTTCACAACATTTCAAGTATTTCTATCGACTGGAATCAGATTTATAAGCCGTTAACTTTTTGTGCGAAATGGTCCATTTGCATAGGAGGTACCAAAAAAGGCGCCGCAACTTCGCACATTTTCTAAAGATGATAGCGAATAATAAACTAATACTATGTGTGGAATTGTGGAAGATTCTGGATAGTAGTATACATGTTATGGGATAATCAATATTTTATTAAATGTTGACCCTTCGTGAGAGAGATACTCGAAGGAGTGGAATACATAGTCCAACTTTGATTTTAGCCTGAGATAGTAAAAATATTGACATTTTAAGTCAATCGGTTAATCCTGTCGAAAGTTGTCGTGCGCACCAACCAGACAGACAGACGGACAGGCTGACGGACTTAGCTAAAATTACTTAAAATGGCCCAAAACGGATTTTCGCCAAATATTCTTGGAGTCTCTTAGGTTTGCAGCATCTGATATATACCCTTGTTCACAATAGGGGGTATAAAAAATGGGTTTTGTTGAAATATGCATATTTCTACCAAAAGTGTTATCATTGTATACAAATAGGCATTGTTTTCTTCGTTCTGCTTTCAAAATATGTAACAAACGATTTATTGGCTTTTTTTTTTATTTTTTACGGTTTTTTTCGTGCCAACCAAAAAGTATTTTTTAAATTAAATTTTTCGAATTGTTTTAATGCCAGTTACTAAACTTCTGTTTCCACATGAAAGTGCCATTACAATCATTTCATAATTTCTTATAATAATGTCCTTTCATTTAAAGTGTATCTCGGCACTATCGAGCATAAACTTCAAAAAATATGGTCCAAATATTAAAGGCATCTTCTAAGAAAATTGGAATTTTAAGAAATTTTTTAAAAAATAACTACCATAAAAAGTTGTTTAAAAAACCCAAAAACTCATATGTTTAATTTTTTCAGAATTTCAAACGACTATAAATTGGAAAAACTAATTAAAGGGAGATTCTTATTTTAGCATTTTGCAACTGTTTATAAACTTTTTAATAATTATACTCTACACCACACTGTGGTACGGGGTATTATAACTTTGTGCATTGTTTGTAGCACACAAAAACCTAATTGAAAATTATTGTAACTGGTAAAAACCAATTCAGATTTAGATATAGTCCCCATATATATGCTTTGATATGTAAGAGCTGTAGAACTGTATTTTATATCCGTTCAGTATGAAATTTGGCAGAAAGAGGTATTTTTACATGAATGAGTATTCAGGGAAAATCGGTTCAGGTTTATATATAACCTCCATATATATGTTCCTCCTGATTTGTTATCAAAGCGCTATAGAAGTTGTACTTTATTTCCGATCATTAAAATTGTCCAGAAAGATGTTTTTCAATTCATTGCTTAATTTAGCGATTATCGGTTCAGAATTAGATAATATGTTCCTACACATTTACCAATTATTTAAAATTATTACCGCTATGACCCTTATCGCATTGTTATGGAGGTGTAGGGTATTATATAGTCGGCCCCGCCCGACTTTCTGCCTTTCCATACTGGTTTTATTTTGTACGAGGGTGTAAACGTAGCAAGTGGAACATAAATTAAGGTGGAAAAGGTTAAATATGATTAAAAAAGTAGTTCTTCGACATTTAGAGGGGCATTGGGCAAAACGGGATAAATATGATACCAAGTTTTAAGGTTAACTCTTGGAACATAAACAAGAAATTTAAAGGGATTTTATTGCATAAAAAGATCCGAATTTACTTAGGTGTAGGTGTTTGCGCTATACGATGAATCTTCTTCGGTTTGCTCATGACAAGACACCGATATTCGTAGTTATATTTATTTGTTTTGATGTAAATAGCTAAAGACCACAAATTCCTGGATTAATTTCAATTCAATATAACATGGGGACTGATATTTGCATGGGCACCGATGTGGTACGGCCGACCTAACACCTCCTAACACCAATTTTTGTAGATATTAGTTCATATTAACGACCTGCAATCTAATTGTTAGGATATTAGTAGAGTGGAATTAGGGTTTCTATATTTCACGTACGCATTGACCTAATTAAAAGGTTCAGAAAGTCATAAAAAAGCCCTTATAAGGGATAAGCGGTTCAGAAAGTCATAAAAAAGCCCTTATAAGGGAAAAGCGAAGGTCTGTAGGAAGGAAAAGCGGAAGAGGAAAAAAAATGTGCGTCAATCCAAGCTTCGATTTTCTGTTTGACCAAGTTGAAATGGTTCAGAAAGTCATAAAAAAGCCCTTATAAGGGAAAAGCGAAGGTCTGTAGGAAGGAAAAGCGGAAGAGGAAAAAAAATGTGCGTCAATCCAAGCTTCGATTTTCTGTTTGACCAAGTTGAAATGGTTCAGAAAGTCATAAAAAAGCCCTTATAAGGGAAAAGCGAAGGTCTGTAGGAAGGAAAAGCGGAAGAGGAAAAAAAATGTGCGTCAATCCAAGCTTCGGCGACTTCGATTTTCTGTTTGACCAAGTTGAAATGGTTCAGAAAGTCATAAAAAGCCCTTGGAATTCTATATTTCACGTACGCATTGACCAAGTTGAAAAGGTTCAGAAAGTCATAAAAAAGCCCTTATAAGGGAAAAGCGAAGGTCTGTAGGAAGGAAAAGCGGAAGAGGAAAAAAAATGTGCGTCAATCCAAGCTTTGGCGGGTTGGAGCGAGCGTATTTTTCAATTGCTCAGAAATTTTCTGGTTGTGTTTCACTTGGTGTATGGTATAGTTTTATTTGGTTCATATAATTACGAGGGGTTCGGTTTGGAGAAATGAAACTGACATAAATTTGTCCTATGCAGCCTAAAGTTAGTAAAATGTGGTGGTAAGGCAGTTGTTATAGTTCGATCTGTATTTCTAGCCATTGTAGTCAGTTGCTCAGAAATGTTCTGGTTGAGTTTCACATGGTGTACGGTGAAGATTTTTGGTTCATATAGTTGTGAGGAGTTCGGTTTCGAGAAATGAAGTGGGCATAATTGTGTCATATGCATCAAATGTCATTTGCTTTAGTTCTGTATATATTTCTGGTTATGGTGGCACACTCGTACATTGGATAATCATAATGTGTGAGACCACTATAGGACGGTGTAAATATTATGTATCATTACAAGTCATTCATCGTACATTTTCAGTAAATGTGGTGTGAATGAGTTAATATATTCATAAATGAAAAAATATATTAATATATCCGTGGAGCGATTGTTACAAAATTCTTGTTCGAGGTGTGCTATCCGAAAAAAGGGCGGAAAAGTGAGGCATACAATTGGGATGAGTTCTGTTTGGGATGGTAGTAAACTGTTTCGAGTGAAATGTGTGTTGTGTTGTAAGGCACTTGCTTTAGTTCTGTTTTTATTTCTAGTCATTGGTGTATACAAGTGCATTTTTGGTGGCGCCACTATGGTTTTGTAACAACACCGGATAAAGAGTTTTAAATGCAGTTGTTTGTTGTGTGGTATGAGATTCGTGGAAAGTGTTAACAGTGTGTTTCCTATGGAAATTAGTTTCGGAAGGGAAATTCAGAATTGTAACCGGTAACATAATGTAGATATACAACAAGGTGGCTAACAACTTTCCTTGGAAAATAGTAGTAACCAATTTCATTTAGAAAAAACACTTATCGGGAAATATTTATATTAAAATATGTACATAGAAAAAACGGAATAATTAATGAAAACTATTTTCTAAAATGTGGATATAAGATGGAATATGTTCTCTAGTGAACTCAGTCTTTTCCCTAAACTCTCTGTGTCAACACAAATATACCATTGAAAAAAAAATACAAAAAAAAATGTCTCAAGTAAATTTTTCAAACGAAGAAATTGATATGATACTGGGGTGGAGAGATGCAGATTTCGCAAAAGTGATCGAAATGGAAAAATCAAAAACAAATGGAAATAATAAAGAAAACTCTCATGTGAGTTTTAAAGAGGAAGAGCTATATCCCAAGCAGGCGGATACATGTGTAACAATACAGATGGAGAATCCCCCATACTCTAATACATCAGCGAACATTACAACAGCACACCCGATGGATCCCGTACAATCGACGTTTGATACACAACCAGACGCATCATCGGACGTTGCAAGCGAAAATATGTGGGAGTATCCACATTTTCAAAATTCGCAGGTACTCCCAGCAGAGGATTTCGACGAGAGAGTCATGAGGCTTGTGGAAATTCATGAAATACGAGACGTGTGTAGTTCTTGGACAATCGATGACCTCTTACCTAAATAAATTTTATAATATTTATTTTTTAATTTTTCATATAATATATTTTGATACTATTTAGTTTAGTCTCCTATACATGCGTAAGAAACAATGAAAAAATAAATAAAATATATAAATTTAAACCCCATGCGTTTTCTCTTAATTAGAAAGTTTGAACTGAATTTCTTTTACCCATTTATAGATTTTATACATGTTTTGGGTGGGTGGGGGTGCAAATATAAATAGCTGGACATTGGTATAAATATACACAGTTCGAAATAAAGTCTTCTCAAGATGCCATCTAACACTGAGCTAGTAAAAGCGTTCAATTTTTTAAATTTTAAAAAAATTGTTAGTATGAAGGAATTGAATCCTAATACTGAATACGTCATCAGTGGAGCATACAAGACAAAAACAAAATATGGCGAAAAAGTTGTGCTTAAACTGGACGATAGCATCCTTTATTTGCCAACGAGGTTCAATTCATTGGGCGATGACGCAATAAATCGGCTATGTGATGGAGTATTTTCAATTCAAAAAATACCACTACGAGAAGGAGCTGATAATACATTATATAAGATAGAATTAAAACAAATTTTACCAACAGACACATTTTATTTACCATATTAATTATAATTTTGTTTAATAAAACTAAATAAATAAATAAATAAAGATATGTTAATTTAATTTAAACTGATTGTTTTTTTCATTACGAATTTATGTTAGGGTTTAACTCCATTCAATAAAAGGGGGGTCAAAATGGTTTAGAAAACAGTCTCACTTAAAAAACTTAATGATAAACATGTATTATTCAGAAAAAACGAATGTCTATAGTCATTTTAATCGTGAAGAGGAACGTTTAAAAACTTTTGAAATGTGGCCAAACGATTTTATTAACTATAAAGAACTGGCTATGACTGGAATGTTTTATACGGGTGAAGCTGACAAGACCAAATGTTATTTCTGTGAAGTTGAAATATATTCTTGGAAACATGATGATTCTCCGATTTCTGAACATCTACGATGGTCAAAAATATGTCCACTGCTGAGGCGATTAAATACAATTAATGTACCACTAAATACTGTGGAATTAGATCGTATGCTACCGAAATTGGGTTTTGATACATGTGGTGTGAATGATAATAAAAATGAGAAGCAGAACGACACTTATAAGGAGAAACCGCAATGTTTTTTAAAAGTAGATTTTAAAAATATATACACACATTTTTTGTTATGTATACTTACGATTTATATTTATAAAGAAATAAAATCATTTTTAAGGAAATAAAATACATATTTTTCGTTTTTCATTCTAATCATTTTATTTTATTTGTTAATAATTTATTTCATCTAGAATAAAATCTTGAATTTGGTAATAATTTTTCTCAATAAATATGAACAGTTTAAATAAATTATTTAGTGCACACTTAAATCTATCATCTGTATGAATTGGACAAGAAGTATAGTAATTATTCAAATTTGATAGACATGTTTTATCCTCAAGATTAATAATAGTTGCATAAATATATTTTGATAAAAAGTCTTTTTTGGCTTTGCCAACAACAAAAATATACTTATAACTATTTAGAGGTACAAGAATATCGCCAACACTACAGTAGTCCACTGAACCCATCGACCAATCCAGTCCATTTACGAATTTCTTACAGTAGTTGTTTTTTCTGCGTCCTCCTTTAGTTAATTCACGAGAATCAAAAGGTTGTTTGAACAGGAAGTAATTCGGTACGACAGAGGAACCACCCATAAACGCCAGTTCCTTCATATATATACAGTTATCATTTCCATGACAGTATTGAAAATCCAAAATGGCAATTTCCGACCTTTTGATATTAAACATTGTGTAAACAGTTCTCGTAGTAAACTAATAGATGTAACATTTTGTTGAGGGGCTTTATATACGGTTTTACCTTTCAACAAAAATTGTAGTACAATTTACTCACTCAACGACAATGGAGCATACAATTAAAGAGGCGGACAAATTTCAAAACCACAATGTCGTCTTTGAAATGGAATATTTTGTGAATTTAAGTTTAAAGGTGAAATGTGGATTCTCAACTACATGGAAATTCGAACCCATAATATGGCTCCAAAATAAAAGAAAACATTTCATTGGGTTTTCTCGCGATATGTGGCTGCATATGATGACATACAAGGAGTATATCCAATTGAGACTAGACCAATTTGAATTTTTCGATGCATTCAACTTAATGAATGACCCACCCAAAGAAAATATAAATTTCGATTTTCGACAGAAGGATGGTCGAAGTTACCTAGTCCTGCAGCAGAATGGCAACAAAATCAAAATTGATGGTGACACATGGCGCTCTATAACCAGAATTGGAATTTTTCTAACAACATTTATATGTTGGAATGCTATACTTCAAAAGCAAATTGCATTTTTTTATAATAATTTTTACATTCCTACATGTGCCAATTTAAATAAAACCTATATCCAAATTACTGACATAACTGGATATTATGAAAAAGACGTTGAAATTGATTTAACTCGACTATGTTTTGAGTTTGGTAAAAAAATGACTAGTATTATTAAAAAAGATGTACAAATTTATAAATTATATTCTAGAGCTGACTAATAAAATTAAAAATTATGAAAAAAAAAATAAAAATATTTATTTTTATATGTTTTAAATTTAAAATTGAGATAGGAATTTTAGACACAAATGACCACAGTTGACAGTATTAAATCGCTGTTCTCTATTATAATTATAAGTTATGTTTTTTCCTAAATAACGTATTATTTCTAGTGGTGGTTGAAGATTCCCAAAACTGTCATAGTAATCAATTTTGTTACGATTTTTGTAGTATGCTACCCAATGAGTACCAGGACCCCTACATGAGTCTAGGTTAACTATTCCACACTCTCTAACATGAGGTTTTTTTGGGAGTTTATCCCTCATATAGACTCCTCTAAAATGAGGGATATATTTTACTCCAAACATTTTCAAATCGATATCAGTTAGAGGTTTAATGGGTAGCTGACTTATTAGTTTTTTGCCATTTGTTTATTGTTATAAATGACCCCCATACCTTTCTTGTAAGGTTTTAGATAAAGACCCTTGCCCATGGCAATACTCTCCATTTTCCTATTATGTCTAGAATTCTCTTCAAGCTGTTGCTTAGCATTCTTTGCAGAATTTACAGCTTTAGCTATTGATGCCCCACCCGAAGCTAACGCCCCCAAAGCGCTGAGTGCAGTTAATATTGGAATTAATGGAAGAAAGCCTCCTATTTTAGGAACTCTTATAACCCTAGGTATAATAACATGTGATTTTTTCCCTTTAAATGATTGACCAATAGCTTTTCGAGCAATTGTTATAGCTGCTTCAATATCTTGTGGTTTTTGCTTCTTTAGAATTCTTGTCGCTTTCTTTATAGCCGTAGTAAACATTTTCTTCCCACATACACGTTTCTGAGGTTTCTTTGAGACCCCCATCCCCATTTTCACTTTTGCCTTCATAGCGTTGGAAACTAAATAAGCGTTTAATTTTTCACCCCAAGTGCTATCCCTAGCTTTAACTCGTTCCCAAGCTCTTTCAGATAACTCTTTATCTGCTTTATGTCGCTGATGTATATTCGTGCTTTGTGTATACGCTATATCATGAGTTTTGCAAGCCGCATCCAAACCATTTATTCCTTTGTCACCTCTTTCCAACCGTTTTTCTAATTTTGTTCCGGGGCCACAAAACTGATACCCAGGTAAATGAAGTTCAAATGGTAAAGAATCGATTAAATTATTCAGCAATCCTCTCCCTTGGACGGTTCTTTTGGTATTAATTTTATTCGTTGAATAAATTATCATTTTATATAATTTTTATGTTTCTATAAAGATAAAAAATGTATATAAATTTGAATGAGAAAGAGAAATTTTTACAGTTGCAAAAATGCGTTTAGTAAAACAGGATACTAATATTATTGTGCGAAATTTCGATTTCACACACAATAATTCTAATAAACTGAGACATAGTTCATTATTGCCAAATTCAATACGTGCATTAATTGTTGGTCCATCCAATTGCGGAAAAACTAATATTATGATAAGTCTTATTGAGAGTCCAAATGGTTTAAAATTTGAAAATATTTACTTATACTCCAAATCACTGTATCAACCGAAATATGAATATTTAAAGGCGCTCATAGCCCCTATAAAAGGTATGGGTTTTTATACATTCTCCGACAATTCAGATGTAATAACGCCAGATCAAGCTAAAGCAAATTCCATAATGATATTTGACGATGTTGCATGTGATAAACAAAATAATATTCGAAACTATTTTTGTATGGGTAGACATAAAAATATAGACTCATTCTATTTGTGTCAAACATATACGTGTATACCTAAGCACTTAATACGTGACAATGCTAATATAATTATTATGTTCAAACAGGATGAAATGAATATGAAACACATATACAGTGACCATGTGGGTAGTGACATGTCATTAAAAAAATTTTTCGATATATGTCGTGAATGTTGGCAAGATAAACATAGTTTTTTAATTATAAGTAAAGATAATGATATTAATGATGGTCGATATAGAAAAGGATTTGATATCTATATTAAAATTTAGTAAATGCTAATACCCCGATAGAAATAGACATTATTGTTAAACCAGTTAAAAAAAAAAAAAAACAGATTTAAAAATATATATCCAGTCAGTTTAAAAAAGAAACAGAACACTTTTAAAAACAAACAGAGTAGTTTGAGATAAAGAACTGGTCACTTTTAAAAAGCATACAGATCAGTTTAGATACATAACTGGTCAGTTTAGATATAGAACTGGTCAGTTTAGATATAGAACTGGTCTGGTTAAAAAGGAAACAGAGCAGTTTAGATACATAACTGGTCAGTTTAGATATAGAACTGGTCAGTTTAAAAAGGAAACAGGTCAGTTTAAAAAGGAAACAGGTCAGTTTAGATATAGAACTGGTCAGTTTAGATATAGAACTGATCAGTTTAGATACATAACTGATCAGTTTAGATATAGAACTGGTCAGTTTAAAAAGGAAACAGATTAGTTTTAGATATAGAACTGGTTAGATTAAACAGAAAAACCTATCCGTTGAAAAAATAAAACTGTTCAGTTTACAAAACATAAGTTACCAATTTGTTAAAGCGGAAAAAATACATCCTTAGCAAACATTTACAATGGATGAAAATGTGTTAAAGGAGCTAATTAAATCTAGAAAAATTTTGAAAAAGAAATTTCAAAGTATTAAAATGGGAGAACATGAGAAAATTAGTCAGCTAGAGAATACATTAAAACCTATAACCACACCATTAAATCAGATTTTAAAACTATCAAATGAAAATACACCAATCAAAATTGAAAAGAATATGCTAAAGAAACAGTTTAAAGGTCAGGAGGAGGAGGGTGAGAACTTCGAAACAAAAAGTTCTAAAAAGAAATATAAACTTGAGTTTGATAGTGATAGTCCTCGAAAAGAATATGATGAAAATGACGATGAATTTTATTCACAATCTGAGGGGGAAGACCAAAGTGATGAAAATGAGTTTGATCTAATCGCATTAAAAAAGGATAAAAAGCTTGATACTATATATGGTATACACGAAGATGAGAATGGAGTTTGGAAATTTGGTAATAGTAGTATACAATTAAATAAGGAAAAAGTAATAATCGGAAATCAAACATGGGCGTTAACACGGGGTTTATATGAACTACTATTTTTAAAAAACCCTAAGAATTACGACTCATCTGAATTAAGTATATACAAAAAGATTTTGACCAACACAAATGCACATAGGAGAAATAATGAAGCAAATGGACAAATAAAAGGAAGCCGAGCCGTTAAATATACTAATATAATAAAAAAAATGTTTCAAACTACTCACACAGGTGAAGGATTAATGAGTCTTAACATTGAAAAACCGAACTATATATATTGGGATGATCCGAATGAAATAGTTGAGCGGCTAAAGCTTTTGATTGCATCTAAAACTGCCGGACACAATAATCAAAATAATGAAATAATATCAATTATTGAAGAGCTAAAGGAAGCAAATATAATACATTGACCCTATTAATATATACTTAATAACAAAATGAGCGTCGACAAGTTCGGCCACTTTTCCAATTCTGAAACACTAAGGAGAAATGTTCCGAAAATTTTGGGGATTGCTGTTGACCGGTATTATAACCTCGATATCCAAAATAAGAAAATTAAAAATTTGGCTCCGCCATCAGAAGACACAGACGCAGTCAACAAAGTTTATTTACAAACACAAATCTCTCATTCACGAGAAATATTGAAACGTGAATTGAAAATAGAATTTGAAGATATTAGGGAGCAAATATCACAGCTAAAAAAGAATCTTGAAGATGTCTTTGAGGCTATAACTAAAATGTCTATACCTACAACTTTAATATATAATAAACATAGCTAACCATGGAAAGAAGGACAATTGTTAACGAGATTCATTCTCCCGCACGTAAAAACTTCCCTCGTAGGAGAGTTATAATGAAGGGTATTGACGATTTATGGCAGGCTGATTTGGTTGAAATGGGGAGTTTTTCATCAATAAATAAAGGACAGAGATATTTGCTAACCGTTATTGATACCTTTTCAAAATATGCATGGGCAGAAGCAACAAAAACCAAAAACGCCTCCGATGTTTCGAATGCGTTTCAAAAAATATTAGACCAAGGCAGAATACCAAAAAATTTACAAACAGATGATGGAAAAGAATTTTTTAACAAAGAATTTAAGACACTAATGGACAAATATTCTATTAACCACTATTCCACATATAGTGTAATGAAGGCTTCAATTGTTGAACGTTTTAATCGCACATTAAAAACTTTAATGTTTCGAGAATTTTCATATAATGGTAACTATCATTGGCTTGATATTTATAAGCAATTGATTGATGTGTATAACAGAAAAAAACATCGTACTATAAAAATGGCACCCATAGATGTAAACCATAAAAAAGAGAAAATGTTGTTGGATACGGTATACAGTCACCTAAAAATATTTAAGTTGACTAAATTCCACGTAGGGGATTACGTACGTATAAGCAAATATAAAAATATATTCGAAAAAGGATACACCCCTAATTTTAGTACAGAGATATTTCGAATCAAATCTATCCAGATTACGAATCCTGTCACATTCATCTTGGAAGACTATCAAGGAAATCCGATCAAAGGGGGTTTCTATGCAGAAGAAATTCGACGCGCTCGTTTTCCTAATACATATCTTGTAGAGAAGGTTTTAAAAACTCGGGGAGAAAAAGTATACGTTAAATGGTTGGGTTTCTCTAGCCAACACAATTCATGGATAAATAAAAATGAAATTTTGTAAATAAAATAAATTTAATAAAATTACCAAAACGTTTTTCATTCAATATCTAGCGTTCATAATGTCAATAACACTCGCCTTAACTGGAAGGGCATCTGTTTTAACAGCTAATTACTTCCCACCAATTCAGTTGACTGAAGACTATGAATGTGCACTTATAGACTTTCATTCATACAATTCCATACCAAATGTTGACAATGACAATAATTTGTTTCATATCGGAGATAAGATAATAGAAATTCCTGTAGGCTCTTACGAGCTTGAAGATATTGTCGACTACATAAAAGCTATATATGGAAAACATGATGGTCTCAAAGCTTTAGAAATCGCCGCAAATAATAACACCTTACAAATTGAAATATTTTCTTCTCATGACGTTATAGATTTTAATCAAGATCGCTCAATAGGATCCTTATTTGGATTCGAGGGAAAAATTTTGACTGCGAACATGAGGCATAGCTCTCATCTCCCCGTAAATATTTTGAAAGTAAATGCGGTTCAAATTCAATGTAATATTACATCAGGTTCCTTTATGAATAATTTACCGGTACATACTATACATGAGTTCGCCATAAATGTCTCACCAGGATATAAATTGGATGAAATACCAAGGAATTTAATTTATTTACCTGTGAACGTCAAAGAAATCAGTTCTCTCAAAGTTTGGATTGTTGATCAAGAACAACGAATAATAAATTTTCGAGGTGAAGAAATTACACTTCGATTACATCTTAGACCGATATCATAATGATTATTTATAATAATAAATATAATTCTGGAAAGCGATCTTCAAACATTCCGATTCAAACAGTCAAACCTACAAGACAGTCTCTGACCAAGGAAAATATACTTTTTTTAAAATCTTTAAAATTTCGTTTGAAAAATAATGGTGGAAATACTTAATGTATCTGAAACCCCTTTCTCTGATGAGAGTATAATAAAAAAGGATTATCATAGTTATATACCATACATAAATTCCTTTAAAAATAATGACGAAATTAGAATAACAATTCAAAACCAAGACTTATACGTTTTACCAAGCGAAAGCTATATTTATATAGAAGGAGTCGTAACCAAACCTGGAGGTGAGAAAGCGACAAATGGTCGATTACACAACAATTGTGTGGCACACATGTTCGACGAAATTCGTTATGAAATCAATGGTGTTGAAATTGATCGCACACGATACTTAGGAATAACAACTAACATAAAAAATTTTGTGTCATTAACCGATTTCGAGAGTAATATGATGCGAAATGCAGGTTGGAATAATGGTAATGACTTAGAGATGAATGTGTTTAATTTTTATGTACCACTGAAGATGTTACTCGGATTTGCAGAAGATTTTACCAAAGTTATATTGAATAGTAAGCATGATCTAATACTTTTACGGAGTTCCAATGATGTCAGCGTCTGCCATTCATCGGATACAACGGAAACTCTAAACTTGACAATCACAAACATTACTTGGAGAATTCCACATGTACACCTGTCTGACACATCGAAAATACGAATAATGAAAACGATAAAGGATGGAACTTCATTGCCAATCGCTTTTCGTAGTTGGGATTGTCATTCCAACCCCACATTTCAAGGTGCAAAAAAATGTCATTGGAATGTAAAGCTTTCTGTGAACAGAGAAAGACCTCGCTTCATTCTGTTTGCATTTGAAAAAGATGGCGGGCTTATCCACTGCAATTTAACAAACATTAAAGTGCATTTAAATTCAGATACTTATCCATATGATGACTTAAATTTGAAATTTGATGAAAATCGTTATGCTATTCTATATGATATGTATGCAAAGTTTCAGCAAAATTATTATTTTCGAGAGTCTCAACCCATCATATCATGTGAAAAATTCAAAGACAAACCAATTGTTGTAGTTGACGTGAGCCATCAGAATGAAATTATTAAAACTGGACCTATTGATGTCAAATTAGAATTTGAAACCAGTAAATCAATTCCTGAAAACACTTCAGCATACTGCATAATACTCCACGAACGACTTCTAGAATACACACCTCTAACTGGCATCGTTCGAAAGATTATTTAAGTTTCATACTAGCTTTTTTTTTTTGTATATACTTACACTTATCACCCAAACAAAAAAATTGTATGTATACATTTTACGAAATAAAAAAAAAAAGATATTATTTTAATTTAACAAATTATTGTTTTTATTTATGTAAATAAATTAAAGAAAATATATTTTACATATTATTTTTAGAAATAATTTTTTTTGTGAAATTTACTACATTTATTTCATTAAAACTAGATACACAATCATATAATTTATTAAATTAATTTAAATTTTAGCTTAGTCTAAACTATTTTCTAAATTACTTATTTTGTAATGACCCCAGGCATATGTATTTACACCGTCAGGTCTTATTTTTCTTTTGTCGTCATTACAACTAAGTGTTATTTTATTTATTTTTTGGGTGTAAATTATATGTTTCTTTGAAACAAAAGTAATCATATCATCATAATATGTTTTTTTATTATAAAGACAATCCCTATAGTTGTCTATGTTATACTTTTTTAGGACATATTTTTTGACACCCTTAGATTTTTTAATTTGTCGACTATCTTGGACCTTTATTGCATACATTTTTGGTCTTAGACCAACAAATTCGGTCATTATCTTTCCACTATTCTCATCCTTCATCATACCTAATTCCTTTTTATTTATTAACGGGACTTTATATGGGTTATCAGCAGGCATATTTGATGTATCGAACCTTGCCTGTAATTCTTTGATATCGATTTTTTGAAAAAAGTTCGTTCCACGAAATTCTAGTATAAAAGAATCTGTATCAATGTAGGCTAATGAAACAGTTGAACCATATTTTTTTTTCAAGAAATCATAGAAAAAGTCATACATTAACCATTTTGATAACTCCAAAACAGAGAACCCTAAATATATTGGCTTGTCATACGTTACTTTAACGCGGTCGAGCTGAATGGCTACCATGTTTTCCGAAAATATACTTAAACTATTGAAGTTAGGTTTTGCAATTAGGGTTTGTGCTCCCAACCTATTTCTTTCGGTTTTCCCCCAAGACTTGACTATTTTCACATCCTTTCTATTGTCAACGTTTTCCATGGTTTTGCCGTAAACTGCGTTGTTTAAAAGTTTGAAGAAATCTTTTTCAAAGTCGTTCAGAGCTAAAGCTCTTCTATCATTATTTTTCTTTATATACTTTGCTAACCAATCGGATTGGGTAAAAGAAATTATACGATTTACTTTTACCAATTCTAAACCATGTTCCAAACATTGTTGGAGTGTCCTATAGTGCATTTTATAAGACTTTTTTTCAGAAAAGTCTGTTATTAATTTTGCGCATTTAGAATCCCCAACTTTCTTATTTTCCGCACAGAAAGGTAAATCATTATGCGCGTCATGCAGTTTTTGCGGATATCTCAAGTTGACGTCAAACATATAACCAGTCGAAGAATTGTGGGGTATTTTTAAAATGTTTTCTTTTGAACATAAGCTTATAAATTCATTAGAGTTATTTTGTAACCATTTGAAATCTTTTTCGGGGAGGAATTCTGTCATCGCTTTTCCATATAGATTGTTCATATCAAAATAAAATAGAAACACATCTTCTTTTGAAGGATCATAATTTTCCATATGCTCATTATTGGCTACGGCGTGCCTTTTTACACACTGACAAATTCCCCCCCTTATCGCATTTTTAAAAAATATATACATATTAATATCGGTTAAAAGTTGTAATTTAACATCTGTACATAGAAGCATTGCGTCCCATGAAAGTGATGGTGCGGTATAATAATGACATGGGTCTAACAGGTGTATATCTATACACAATTTTCTAAAACTTTCAAATATATCTTGCAAGAGTAAAACATCAGTCATTAAATACAATTTCATATAGTCTTCCATGGTTTCACATTTGAAATGTCTCCAAACATCTTGCGCATGTTTATAATCATCTTCAGAACACTCGGTATCTGTTAGATTATTGAAAAATTCATTTCTCGGGGGGAGTTGTTTTTCTTTCAATTTTGCGAAGGAATTCACATAATCATAAGGAAAAACCCCCTTCCTACGCATTAATTTAAATTCAGTATCGTTAGGATAATTTGCACGAACAGCGTGGAGGGAGCTATCTGGTAGATTTTTGGCTAATGTATCTAAGCTAGCCGGCATAAACCTAAAACTATCCAAAAATCTCAACTCTAACCTATTTTTATCATTCATTGGAATGAAATGTGACATGGCTATGTATAACTCCTTATTCAAGGGTAATACACGCGTTTCACCATCATAGTCTGCCAAGTCTTTAATAAAAAGATGTGAGTCATAAGACGAAAAATTGTGGAAAAATGTGGGAATGTATTTCGCAACCGTATGCTGAAGATTACATTCGTTGTGAGCAGGACCTCTATATTGCCCAGTTAAATGGCAGTGATCTCTAACTCGATCTTCAAGTAACTTTTTATTACAAATGTGGCAGTCTGATGCCGATGAGAAGTCGCTCTCTTCTAAGGGTGTCAAAGGTGTCATAGGTTTAACTACACTTAAGTAGTTATTATAAATGTATTTACAATCCCTAATATACCACTCCAAAAATATTTTTGAAGCATCCTCACCTACATATGTCCTGAATATACTTAAATTACTATCATAACTACAAACTATAGCATAACTAAATGCACATGGTATGTGCTTTTTAAGTGACTGCGTTTTTTTAGTTTTAATACTCACATCGTTCTCGGTTATAGCCTCGAAATCGGCATATCCGACGAATGGTGCAAGAAGTTTTTTAAAGTGATTTTTAAATTGTAAAATAGCGTTTTTGTAGTCTGGTAAGTAAGTAACTATACCGTTGCACTCCTGTCTGTGTTGGTTGTATCTTACTAGGCTTACAAAATGTTGTATACATCCATTGCATACATATATTCTCTCCTTACATTTTGTTACCTGAGCTTTTAAAAGTCTGTAAAGAAACAAATATTAATGATAATTAGATAGACAAATATTATTATTTTTTTGTTTACCTCGACATACTCCTTATCAAAATGTAATGGTATCCTCCATCATCATCATTCAGCAGTAATAAATTTATATGGTTTCTCTTTTCACTCTTGGTTAAATAGTATGGTCCTACTACTTCACCATTCTCGTATCCGAAAATATTGACGCTTATTTCTTCATTGTTTTCTTCAAATATTTTAACGTCTTTTATGGCTAACGGAAATTTCAAATTTTTGAAGTTTAGTTTGATCCCATTGGTCAAATCTATGACATCACTACTTATGTCAACGTTATATGATGTCGTGTAATTTTGATTGGTGGTGGGTTGTACCCCCAATGCGGCTATCATACACCATTTGAAGCAGAAATTATCATTCATATTCCGAATATTAAGACATGCACGTTTCAACGCGAGGTGGTTAGGTGTAACCATAAATTTTGACCCTTTTGTGAGGACAGACTTATTTATATTAATTTCAACCTTAAGAATTTTTTGTAGTGCCCATCCTGAGTCTCTCTCCTGAAACTCTGACATTTTATTCATAATTTGATAAATGTGTGCACACAAATGGTTGTCAATGTCATCAGCTTGGGTTCCTAATGTCATCTTAGTAATATGACTGAATATTCTAGGTTCGTCTACCCCCTCTGACTGATGTTTTCTTTTCTTTGAAGAACTTGGTTTTTCATCCTGTGAAGCTTCAACAGCTGGTTTAACATATTCAGCCAAAAGCTCCAGATTAAATTTTATTGCTCTATGTTCTGCTAATTTTAGATTTAGCAGTTTCACCAGCGACAGTCTAGCTTCTTGCAAAAACTCCTCAGGGTATAACACATTTTCCTTGTTTACAAAGTCATATATAGCGATACGATTATTAAACGAACTTTTTATTTCCTTTATGTTATCACTGAGGTTTTTAAACACATTTGTTTTGTGTCTATTTGTACGATTGTGAATGAAATCTGTATCCACCTCTTCATTACAATCGTCACAGAACGACTTATTTTTGATCTCATTTTTGTCTTCTTTTCTTTGATTATTCATGGGGGTGATTTGATGTTCTGCTGTGGACACGCTTTTACTTTGTATATTAGACGAAGAAGATGAGGTGTAAAGCTGTTTCTCTGCTAATGATGCTCCCTGATGTGAATGAAGTTGTTGGTTTTGTTGTAGTATAGCATATTGGTCGAGTTGTTGTTGTAATTGTTGGTTTTGTTGTAGTGTAATATATTGGTCGAGTTGTTGTTGTAGTTGATGTTTTTGCTGTTCTGAAAATCGATATTCTTGCCCACACTGCTGTAGTGTACCATATTTTTTGATTTGTTGTTGTAGTTGTTGTAGTTCGTGTTGTTGTAGTGGTTGTTGTTGTTGCTGTAGGTTCTGATGATGTTCTTGCCACTCTTGTAGTAAATTAAAGGGTTGGAATTTGTGATGGTTGGCAGATTGTTGACTCCATTCATTTTTAATGTTCTCAGTAACCTGCTGATCATTATTGTGTACTTTTTTTTGATGGTATCTCATGCTGTAAACATTATCGATGAAAACATGGCACGATGGACAATGTTTTTTTAAATGTCTATCAAGATAATTCTTACGTTTGAAAGACATATCACAATGATTACAAATGAAGTGAGCCATTATGTTGCTGGTTTTTTTTTTTGTTTATAAATATTTGTTTAAATAAATTAGTATTGTCTCTTGACGATCTTTTTATTTTCTTGTTTATATTTTATTGTCACTAAAATGTTGTTCTCCAAAGTAGAAAATATAATTTTCTAAACTTTTTTGAATATTTTTTTTTTTTTAAATCGATACGTCTGGTGGACACTGAGGATAAATACACACTAAATTTAACAAAACAATTTTGAATTTTCTTGTCTTCACAGTGAATACAATGAAAAAATAACAAACAAGTTTTTATAATGAATGTCTCTTCCGAAACTAATTTGTATCAACGGTAGAAGATACAAATCGATTTCCATAGGAAACACACTGTTAACACTTTCCACGAATCTCATACCACACAACAAACAACTGCATTTAAAACTCTTTATCCGGTGTTGTTACAAAACCATAGTGGCGCCACCAAAAATGCACTTGTACACTCGAAACAGTTTACTACCATCCCAAACAGAACTCATCCCAATTGTATGCCTCACTTTTCCGCCCTTTTTTCGGATAGCACACCTCGAACAAGAATTTTGTAACAATCGCTCCACGGATATATTAATATATTTTTTCATTTATGAATATATTAACTCATTCACACCACATTTACTGAAAATGTACGATGAATGACTTGTAATGATACATAATATTTACACCGTCCTATAGTGGTCTCACACATTATGATTATCCAATGTACGAGTGTGCCACCATAACCAGAAATATATACAGAACTAAAGCAAATGACATTTGATGCATATGACACAATTATGCCCACTTCATTTCTCGAAACCGAACTCCTCACAATTATATGAACCAAAAATCTTCACCGTACACCATGTGAAACTCAACCAGAACATTTCTGAGCAACTGACTACAATGGCTAGAAATACAGATCGAACTATAACAACTGCCTTACCACCACATTTTACTAACTTTAGGCTGCATAGGACAAATTTATGTCAGTTTCATTTCTCCAAACCGAACCCCTCGTAATTATATGAACCAAATAAAACTATACCATACACCAAGTGAAACACAACCAGAAAATTTCTGAGCAATTGAAAAATACGCTCGCTCCAACCCGCCAAAGCTTGGATTGACGCACATTTTTTTTCCTCTTCCGCTTTTCCTTCCTACAGACCTTCGCTTTTCCCTTATAAGGGCTTTTTTATGACTTTCTGAACCTTTTCAACTTGGTCAATGCGTACGTGAAATATAGAATTCCAAGGGCTTTTTATGACTTTCTGAACCATTTCAACTTGGTCAAACAGAAAATCGAAGTCGCCGAAGCTTGGATTGACGCACATTTTTTTTCCTCTTCCGCTTTTCCTTCCTACAGACCTTCGCTTTTCCCTTATAAGGGCTTTTTTATGACTTTCTGAACCATTTCAACTTGGTCAAACAGAAAATCGAAGCTTGGATTGACGCACATTTTTTTTCCTCTTCCGCTTTTCCTTCCTACAGACCTTCGCTTTTCCCTTATAAGGGCTTTTTTATGACTTTCTGAACCATTTTTCCCTTATAAGGGCTTTTTTATGACTTTCTGAACATTTTAATTAGGTCAATGCGTACGTGAAATATAGAAACCCTAATTCCACTCTACTGATATTAAAATGACACTTCTAGAGACGGAAGAACAACTCTCAATCGAAAATCCATATGTGTTCGTTATATATTTATAATCGAGAAATAATTAATAATAATTAATAATACTTATACAAAGTCTGTAAACAGAAAAGGTGAATTTTGAAATTTCTTTTTGTTCGTTTTTGTTCGCACACTTGTCTCGAACTAGAGTGATCAAAACCGGTTTAAAATAAACCGGCCCACCGGTTATTTGCTTCCACCGTCCCCGGTTTTTCTCAAAATCATGAATTTCGAACAACCGGTGCAACCGGTTTTTTTCGTTTGTTTCCACCGGTTTTCCGGTTTTTTTATTATCACTAAAATATTAAAAATTATTTACAACTTTATATACAAAATATCACAAATTAAGATAATAATATGAAAGATCTCCTTATATGGCCTAAAAAGACTCGGCAACTTTGCTAGAATCCGAAGCCATTCACCAATTTCTTTACAAATTACAAAAATTTAAAGAAAATAAATGATTCATACGCGCAGAAGTTATGTGAAAAGTAAACGCATTCTCCCACTTCCAAACCGAAACAAAAACAAGTAAGAAAATTTCATTTGGGTAAACCGACTAGTGTATACTCTTATATATTTATATGTATACTCGTATATACCCACCTGCACTAAAGTGTGTATATAAAATATATATGTATTAAGATTTAATACATCTATTAAATATTCTATTTAATATCCCGAAATATTAATATTTTCTTGACTGAACTACATAAGGGGAATTTCATGTCAAGTGAGTTAATTTTTAAAAGGGATGTCCTCTGTCGGGATGAAAATTGCACCAAGTAGCCCTATCAGATAGTAGTTATGAAACACAATTCCAACGAAATCGGTTAAGGACTTTCCGAGTTGGATGGTGTCAAATATTGAAATTTTTGTCAAACGGTTGTTTTTCCCATCTGAAATGCTAAATTGTTTGGTTGAACGTTAATTTTTATTCAGAGGTTTATATTAATTTTGATAGATCAACAGGTCCCATCCCGTTAATAGGTCACAAAGCTTTTAAAGGAAATTACCTTAGCTTTCTTTTGAGAAAAAAAAATCAAAAATTAAAACATAGGTTTTTACCAAAATGTCAAAAAAGTTTAATTTTGCAAAAAAGTAATGAAAATATATTTGTTAATTTTTTTAAAAGGTTGAACCACCTGCACTAAAGTGTGTATATAAAATATATATGTATTAAGATTTAATACATCTATTAAATATTCTATTTAATATCCCGAAATATTAATATTTTCTTGACTGAACTACATAAGGGGAATTTCATGTCAAGTGAGTTAATTTTTAAAAGGGATGTCCTCTGTCGGGATGAAAATTGCACCAAGTAGCCCTATCAGATAGTAGTTATGAAACACAATTCCAACGAAATCGGTTAAGGACTTTCCGAGTTGGATGGTGTCAAATATTGAAATTTTTGTCAAACGGTTGTTTTTCCCATCTGAAATGCTAAATTGTTTGGTTGAACGTTAATTTTTATTCAGAGGTTTATATTAATTTTGATAGATCAACAGGTCCCATCCCGTTAATAGGTCACAAAGCTTTTAAAGGAAATTACCTTAGCTTTCTTTTGAGAAAAAAAAAAATCAAAAATTAAAACATAGGTTTTTACCAAAATGTCAAAAAAGTTTAATTTTGCAAAAAAGTAATGAAAATATATTTGTTAATTTTTTTAAATACAATAGCTAATTAGTTATATGTATGAGATAAAAGGACCGTTTGACTCAAATGACAATATTCATCACAATCCAACTCATAACTACTATCCAACAGGACTAAATTTGGTGCAAGATTCCTGATCAGAAGACATCGCTTTTAAAAATTTAATTTTAAAAAATCGCCTTTTTTGTTATTAAAAAGGAAAATGTTTTTCAAACGGCAATTTTCATACTGTTTTGTTATGCAGAAAAAAACCGGTTCTACCGGTTTCCCCGGTTTTCTTCGAAGAAAAAAACCGTCCACCGGTTTTTTTAAAACTTAAATAAACCGTCCACCGGTTTTTTATTTTTTCAAAAAAACCGGTTTTTTGATCACTCTATCTCGAACATATGTTTTTAGTTGAGTTTGTTTGTGTTTAGTTTAGTTTGGTTGTGAGAGACATAACCGTTAGACGTGTTTTGCTTATACGGCGATTCAGTTTTTATCTCCTCAATCGTAGCAAAACGCCGTCTTTTCATACACGGACCAAAATCTTAGTTTTTGATACGTTTGAGTTGAAAAAAATATTTGGAAACAAAATTTTAAATGTTATTTATTTTTGAACCAATAAGTGATATTTAAAATCAATAAAGTTTATTTAGAATGTATATATTAATATATTACAACAAAACATATTTGGGAACTAATTTGCTCAAATAAAGCACATGTTTATAGACAAAAAAATTATCGTTTCGGAGCATCTCCGAATATATATTATTCGAAAAGAATTTGCAATAGGCTAATGACTTTTCCTGATTTCAGTTTTCATTTTCATTAATATCGAGTTGGAGTTTACAGTTCAAAATTTCGTAAGCAGAATTAACTGTTGTTTACGATACGCCCTTTAATTTCTATATATTCAAAGTCTACATTTGTTATCAATTCATCAAATACAATTCAATAACATACCAAAATATCAATTACAACTGAGACACGATTTAAGTCTGGATTATTCAAAACAACAATTATTAAAATTATTACGCTGTAATTTTACAGCCAGCCCTTATTGACGAAACGTTACTTACCCCCCCTCTCTCTCTATAAAACGTTTTCATCCGTCTGAGACATATCGTCACAAATCTCTCAATAATTGTAAGAACTCTTTAAGTTGTACGAATCGGTTCTTTTATTCCAAGACTTATAGCGACTAAAAGCGGCTATCAAAAAATGTCAAGAGAGTGAAAAAATATTTAATTACATTATTCATGGTATTGAAAATAGCTTCCACAATCTGTTTAAAAAATCCTAGTGTATTGTACTACCAAAAATATAAGAAGTAAACATCCCTCCATTGGCGTCTTTAATGAACCTATTTCTTTTTTGTCTTTGTATATTTCCTATGTTTGTTCCTATATCGTAACATAGCCGTTTCAGTTTGAAATTGAAGTATTAAAATGAAAACAAGCTATTAAAGGTATAGTTGGGCGGAGTCGGAATATATGATACCCCTACACCACCTTATTAGAACAGAATAAGACCATATACATATACATAGTTGTTCTATATCTAAAACGCTTACAGTTAACCTCGAAACTCATAATTCACATCATCAAAAGATATATCTTGTATTTAGGGTCGATATCTAAATACATATCGTCACTCTAATTTAAAAAGGCGTAACTGACATTTTAGAAATTTTAGAGGAGGAAAAAAATGGGAGCTATATCTAAATCTGAACCTGTTTTCTCCAAATTGCGACCTGCACTTTGATTACAACGTTTACATGGACATCAGACGACGGACATCGTTTGATAGAATCAAGTAGTGATTCTGAGTCGGTCCCTATTCGCTAAGGCAGCTCTAGCTCCAGTATTTTCATCTGGCCCAAAACAAACGTATAAAACCCTGTACCACAGTCTGGGGTGTAGGTTGCTAATCCAAAAATAATAAAAAGCGGCATTAAGTTTGGCAATGCCAAATATTATACGAGTATACCCTCAATCATGAATCGTATTTGAGTGATTTCGGCTACCAATATTTGCGACCTTTGAATTGAAGCTATGTATATCAAAACATGGACCTTTGACGACCGTCGCTCGTGTAAAGGATTCTATGTATAAGTATACGAGTACTTATTGGTCTTTTTTCAATACCGATATAACTGCATATATATGATGTATACATATGTGCCAAATTTCAGCCATATAGCTGAAGTATTATAGATTGTAGGGTGATTAAAACAGACGGAGGGACATGGCTAAATCGTCTTAGCATTTTCGACGATTGAAAATATATACATTAAGGAGTCCCCGATCAAAGGCATTTCATACGGAGTGTCAAAATGTTTAAACCCCCATACTAAAGGGGTTTCCAACAAGAGGTGTTGTTTTGTATTTAAAGAAAAATTACATTTTTTTAGATAAATTATCGGATGTTTATTTCATAATAAAGAGGATGGTATGCCGTTAATAATGAAAAACAGCATCAGCGAAATGGCCGCCACGACCACGCTTACAGGACCATATCCTTTTCATGAAATTTTCAATAACCAAATCGCAAAGTGGCTGCCCTATGTCCTCGATAGCCTCACGAATTCTATCTTTGAGGTCTAAAGGGGCCACGTGAAAGATAAGATCTACCATGTTATCTCCTCTTCGAGAGATAACATGGTCCGGAAACTTTTCCCGTAACAGAGCAATGGTTTCGTTGCTTGTGTGGCACGTAGCGCCGTCTTGTTGAAAGTAAACGTTGTCCAGATCAATACCGTCCAACTCCGACCATAAAAATCATTAATCATCTCTCGATAGCGCTATCCATCCACCGTAACTGTTGATCCAACCTCATTTTCGAAAAAGTAAGGTCCAATGACCCCGCCGGACCATAAACCGCTCCAAACAGACACACGTTGAGGATGGAGAGTCTTCTCAACAATAACTCTTGGGTTTTCCGAGCCCCAGATGCGACAATTTTGCTTGTTGACGTAGCCACCGAGGTGGAAATGGGCCTCATCAGTCAAGATGATTTTGTATCGTTCGTATCGTTTTTTGATCGTTTTGTATCGTTCGATGATCGTGTATCGTTATAATACCCTACACCACACTGTGGTACTGGGTATTATAAGTTTGTTTCACGGCAGATGTTTGTAACTCCTGAAAATAACACAGCTAGACCCACCTTAAAGTATACCGATCGACTCAGAATCACTAGCTGAGTCGATTTAACCATGTCTGTCCGTCCGTCCGTCTGTCAATGTAAAGTTGTTCGTCGAATACAGGTCGCAATTTCACTCCGATCGTTCTGAAATTTTGCAGTTTAGAGTATTTCGCAGTTAAGATCCTATTGAATTTGGTTGAAATCGGTTCAGATTTAGATATTGCTCCCATATATATCTTTCGTCCGATTTGGCCCTTTAGTCCTATAGAAGCTGTATTTTACATCCAATCTTTTTGCAATTTAGAATGGTAGAGTTTCTTGATCCATGAACCAACATTGCCGAATTTAAAGAAAATCGGTTAAGATTTAGCTATAGCTCCCATATACAGGGTGGCTGATATGTATTGAAACCAATTTCAGGTTGCTATCATTTCTAAACCGCTAGTCTGATAGCTGACAGATTTATTTCAGTGACAGTTCATTTTATTGTTTACAAGCTTACAAAAGCATTTTGATCTATTGCATTCAGAAAAAAAGTTATTCGTGATGGAATTCAAGCGTGATAGTGTTTGCTTTATATTTGGCTGGAAAAACACAAGTGGCTATCGGTAGAGCCCTCCAGCATTTAAATGTGAATAAATCTTTTGTTTCTCGTACCATTGCTCGTTACCGTGATACTCGCGTCCAAAAAGTGGACGAAAAAAAACGGTAACAACACCAGAAATGATCCGAAAAGTGAAGGCCAGATTTGATCGAAATCCACGCCGCAGTGGTAGAAAAATTGCTCGTGAGCTGAACATATCGCGAGAACGGATACAACACATATTAAAAAATGAGCTTGGACTAAAGCCATTGAAGTTCCAAAAAGTGCAAGAGCTCACCGATGCACAAAAAAAAGTTAGACTGGAAAGTTCCAAGGAGTTGCTTCGCTTGCACGAAAGTGGCCAGTTACCGAATTTGGTTTTCTCCGATGAGAAGCCATTTGAAATTGAGCAGTTTGTGAACAAACAAAATGATCGGGTTTACTTACCAAAGAGGTCAGCTGAAAATTTACACCTTCGATTGGCCACCAGAACTCAAGCGCCGCCGATGGTAATGGTGTGGGCCGCCGTAACGGCCGATGGTCGCTGCCCGCTCATATTCATCGACATGGGGTCAAAATAAATGCCGAATATGGAAAATGTCCTAAAGACAGTATTGAAGCCCTGGGCAGACAAACATTTCGGCCGCAGACCATTGACATTCCAACATGACTCAGCACCATCGCACTCAGCACGCGTCAACCAAGAATGGCTTTAAAAGGAGGTTCCTCGCTTCATTTCTACCGCACAATGGCCACCAAGATCTCCGGATCTCAATCCGTTGGACTTTTGCGCCTGGGGCATTTTAGAGAGTAAGGTTCGCACTAAAAAATACCAAAGTATCGATCATCTCAAGACGGCGCTTCGCCGGGAATGGGCCAAAATACCGCAGAGCCACTTTCGTGCAGCGTGTGATGGCTTTGTCGGCCGTTTGAAGGCCATAATTCGTGCCAATGGTGGCCAATTCGAACAAATCTAAACTGTTTCTAAAATTTTATGTTATTTCCGACATTTTTTGCTTTTGAACAATAAAATTTAAAAAAAATTAAAAAAATATAGCGCTTTACTTTGTTGCATTACATATCAGCCACCCTGTATATGTTTCGTCAGATTTGGCCCTTTAGTTCTATAGAAGCTGTATTTTACATCCAATCGTTTTGAAATTTAGAATGGTGGAGTGTCTTGATCCATGAACCAACATTGCCGAATTTGAAGAAAATCGGTTAATATTTAGATATAGCTCCCATACATATCTTTCGTCCGATTTGACCCTTTAGTCCTATATATGCTGTAGTTTACATCCAATCGTTTTGATATTTAGAATGGTAGAGTTTCTTGATCCATGGACTAATATTGAAGAAAATCGGTTAGGATTTAGCTTTAGCTCCCATATATATGTTTCATCCGATTTGGCTCTTTAGTCCTGTAGAAGCTGTATTTTACATCCAATAGTTTTTATACCCTACACCACACTGTGGTACAGGGTATTATAAGTTTGTTTCATGGCAGATGTTTGTAACACCTGAAAATACTATAGCTAGACCCACCTTAAAGTATACCGATCGACTCAGAATCACTGTCCGTCCGTCTGTCTGTCCGTCTGTCCATCTTAAGTTGTTCGTCGTCTACAGGTCGCAATTTCACTCCGATCGTTCTGATTTATATTTCAGAGTTATTGAATATTACGGGAGTGGTGTATGGTTATATAGAGGAACCGCCCGACTTTAGCCTTTCCTTATTGGTTAGTAATGGCGTAGTTTGTACTTGTCAAATGTCAAGGAATAAAAGCTTTAAACGTGACAGCTACCGAAATACCGGTTGATTCAAAATAAAAACCCATTATTATGAAAGTTATAATAAGATGAATTTGAGGTACCATATTTCATTATTCACAAAGTGAGTTATATGGTACTTAGTTTGGGAGCTAGAAAGGTGGAAGAGTTCTACTCAGTCTAAAGTAATTGCAAAATTTGTATAAAATAAAATAATATTAATTTTTCACCGGGCAGTATGTTCTGCATTACGTTACACTATACAAATATTAGCATGTACTTTTAATATTTTTTTTATTTTAATAGATAATTGTGCCATTGTATGGGATATTTTCTCGAGTATTGCGACGGAAAAACTATTAGTAGTGCCGAATTACAGGATATTTGGAAAGAGTAGAGTACAAGTTATTACGAACCAATATTTTACTATATGTTAAGCCATTGTGGGAGAGGTCCTAGAATTGGACCAACATGGCCTGTCTTTGACAGCCAGACAGACGGACCGACATCGCTCAAGTGGCTCAAAATTCCCAAAAAGTGATTTCCGCTGAATATATGTACTTGCTGTATTGCGTCACTCCTTCGATGTGTTACACTTTAGTCTCTTAGCAATAGATATGTTATCCTCCACTAAAGCGAGGGTATAACAATAATAAATACCCATAAGTACAATGACAAATTGTATCACACCCTCAGATCGATGGACAAAACTGGTGGAACTTGTACATCATTCAGTCATCTTCGTTAATAGTCATATCTAAAAAGAAAAAAGTTTTTGTGTAAAATAGAATAAAAGGAAGTGTATTCGATGCCTGCAACATGTATTCCATGCACGATACAAGGGTATAACAAAAAGATCACCTGAACTTTTTGAGAACAATAATGTGAGACCTTGTTTTGAAAAGTCACATCACATCTCTTCGTCGTTTACCGGCAATAAATCTAATAACATTCCGTTGATGTAAAATGTACTGGTAATAAGTGTCGTTTCTAAATTGTGGCAATACCTGGTGTGATGTAAAATTTTTTGGTTTACAAGCATTTGCTTTCGCAAATCAAGCATCCGAGTTTGTGGCTAGTTTTTGTATGGTCTCTAAGAAAAACAATTTCGTTCTTATGGCACTAGCACTAGATATGTTTCATGGTGGTCTCTCAAATTCAAACGCGAACAAGTAGGACATCTTCGCGTTCGATGGGAATAATCTAAAAAAAGCAAAAGCAACCATTTGCTTATGATTCCAACAGAAAGCTCCCAATATAATATTGTTATGGCATATTTTGGGGGACCGTAGTCAAGTGGTAAGTTTATGTTATCTGGGTGACACACAAATAAAAAAAATAGTTGGCATCCAATTGTTGACAATTGTTGATCAGCTGATCGAACTGACAGTCCATTTTGATTTGGTTAACTAGAGTTCTGCAAAATAGATAAAGTTCTTGTAAACAGGTAAGAATATTTTTGTATCAATGACATGTCCTTTGGCCGACGCAGACGGACGGTGAAACATGTATATTTGAAATTTTGTTCGGGATATTCATATATCTGTGGTTTTTTAGAATAAAGCGCCGTTGTAAGAAATTTTCGATATCGGAATTTTGTTATCGTTATATATCCATCCGTAGGTTTGTCTAAGGGCTGTGATAGCCAAACCTAACTGTAACGCCCCCGTAGCGTAACGAATCAGCTGATTTAATCTGACACATGGAAATAAGTGTAATCAATTATCGTGCATTTGCAAACCAAATCAGCAACACAACGAAGAAGAAGACAATTATGCGAAACTTTTTTAATTGAATGATAACTAATTATAAGTGATAAAATGTTAAAATAAGAGCAAAATATAAAATAAAATAAAAATTAATATTTTTGGTTTCTTTTAATCGAATAATAAAATAAAAATGTTAAAATTTTTGTTGTGAATGTCTGAGTTATATGGTACGTTTTCAAATTTTGGGTAATTGCTCCAGTGTAAAACGTTACGGCTGCGCTAAAGTTAAGTTACGTTTTCGTTTGCCCAACCCGTCCTTAAATTGTTGTGACTTTTTCCAACACTTTTAGTATTGAATGCAAATGTGGAAAAAGTATTTTGGCTTTTCTGAACATTTCGATGTGCTTTCCGAAGATTACTTTTATTAATTTAATAAATTAAATATGGAATATAAACATATACAAATTTAATTAAAACTACAAATATTTTGTTTGGCAAGTGACTACCTTATTCATTGTGTCATGGTACGTACGTACATCCATACAATCATACACACAAATATTGCAGTAGCTGGAAAAAAATAAAAACTGACAAATTCTTGAATTTTGTTCATCGCAGAAGAAAAGAACAGTTAACTCTGCAAAACAAAACCAAAAGTGATTTGTACGTGCGTGAAACCGGCATAAGGGAATGTGATGGCAAAATAAAGCTGTATAATATGAAGAACGATGGCTAAAGAATAGTACAATTTTACGAGATTATGTACTATTCATATTTTTAAAAGGTAAACAAATTTTTTACTTAGGAATAACACAAAAGAGTTTTTTTTTAAATATGAGGGGAATAATTGGTATGTTTATAATCTTGCCGAGTTTTCCGATTATTCGAATGGTGGTGGTGGTGCATTCTGATATCGGATATGGGCCCAACAGATCTACACTTTCTGTAATTTAACAAAATGAACAAAAGTGCAGGTACGGTGATAAGTATGGAGTGGAGTTAATTGCGTATATGTTTACGTTATTATTCGAACTATATATCTTACACGGCGACTATTTCATGTTAAAATTTACGTTTGCCCTTTAAGTTTTTCCCTATGGTACTCCTAATGTTGTACGTAAATTAAAATTACTTAGTTTGGTACATTTTTTAAGTTCCATCACTGGTGAAAACGGCGAGAGAAGATGAAAGACATACTTTCTTCTTCCATTCCTCATTTACATTAAAGTCGTCGACTAAACAAAAAGTGAAAAGGTAAATTAAATAATTTTGTGGTGCATTAGCTTTTTTTGACAAATTTTGAAGTGTCTGGTGAGTACAAAATTTGTACGCTTTACAAACAATCTAATGCCAATAAAACATGTACTTTTTTGTAATAAAATAATTGCTGAGAACTATGGTACATGGTATTAAGTTCTGTGCGTTTGTTCGGAGAAGATAAGCCCATATTTTATTTTACCAATCTTACCCCCGTTTTCAGGATGCTCAGTTATTGTAAGCCCACAGATATTGATATTAGTTTATGTGTATGATATCTGTAACGGTCCATTTGCGTAAATTGATCTTCCTGATAATGTGGGTTAGAAACACTTTCTGAGGCGATATAAATAGCTATGTTCGTTTTTCATTGTGCTAACATAACCACTCCATAGAACGATCCTTAAGAAATAGGCTAGAATTTGATCAGATTTAGATTTCGTTGCATAGAATGCCATTGAATCAACACTTTGCTATGTAGAGGCTTTTTACAGGGTGGCGCAGAATGAGCTATGTGATTTGTATTCTTTATAACATTTTTAATTATTATTCTTTCTTTGCTTTTTTTCAGCACTTTGTGAAGGAGACTTGGGGAATTAATTATTAATCGAACAACGTATAAAAATAATTGAATTTTTGCGAAATTTTTCGTCCGTTTCATATCCCCCACTTCTTTAAAAAGTCATTCGGCGTCACCCTGTATAACGTAACTTTAATAACTTACGTAAAATGACTTCACAATAACTGGACTTTAATTAGTAACAAAATGTCTTTTAGTAACAAAATGCCTTATTTGTATTTTTGTGAGTGTACAGGGTGGCAGATATGTATGTACTGCAACCAACTTCAGGTTGCTATAATTTCTAAACCGCTAGTCTGATAGCTGACAGATTTATTTCATTTACATTTTATTTCATGTATATTTGTTTAAATCATATCAATAAAAAATTCCAAAAGTTGTACCCACTTAGTTACAGGAACGAAAATCGAGCACTGCTTGACTGCTAATGGAATATTCGTTAGCAACATTTTTCCTGTCAGTGTTTTATCTGATATTGGGTTTTCTATTTTCAGCTGCAAAATAATTTGTCAATAAATTGATAACGAAGAAATTATCCTTTTCCTAAACGGATCTGTCGTTAGGGACTCAATATTTAAATATTACTTACCCTCTATGAAAGGTTGTCCATAGAGAAGTAAATTATGGAGTGCATACATATAATAATAAAAGGACATTTCTAAGTATTCATGGTCAAATTATAAAAAGAACAAAAAAAGCACCAGAGGAAAGGAAGTCAAATACTTAGTAAGTAAAATGTTAAATAAAAATTAACCTCAAACTTAAAGATTGGATTTTCAGAAACTGAATTCCTGTTGGAGAGCATCTAATTTCTGGAAGAATATACTTCTGATTGGCCCATGATTTCATTAAGATGGTCTGAGACTTAAACTTACCGTATGAGGGAACTGCAGAGTAGTATTTCCATCCATGACTACATCAAGAAATTTCCAGCGCTCCATGGCTGTATGGGGTGGATCTTATTACTATAATGTCAATATTTTGTATCCGTCATTGTCGGCGGTTAATAACTGGATCAAACTTTACCCAAATGTGGTAAATAAGGCAAGACACCTTGGGGACAAAGTTGTTCGACGAAAAATGGCAGAAATCTTTTCATTTGAGGACGAAAGTAGGTACTTTGGACATACAAGATTATTGCAGATAAACTAAATATGTATACATTTTTGTAGGGTACAAAGCACATAAAAGTTTGATTTTAATACCATACTTGTTGTTGCATTCCGGGAAAAGACGAGAAAATAGGGAAGGCAATGTCAATTAAATACAATAATAAAAGCTCATTTCGATTTAAAAAATGAAAGAAATTATAATAGTTTTAAGAGAAAAATTATTGAATTTGTAAAAGACAGACAAGAAACATTGTAAATGAAATTAAAAGTATTTTAAATACTACTATAATAAAAAAAATAAAATATGAAATACAATAACGATTTTTAATAGAATATAAGGTAACAAATTGGTTTTTGTTTAATTTAAACGAACTGAATAAGACTTAACGACAAATTATTCATTCTTTTATTCTTGTGTGAATAAATAAATATCTTATTGTGCTCGGGTACTATTTTGAAATCTCGTTTGTTGAATCTCAATTTTAAGTTTTAGTTGGTTTCTTGTTTCTACAGTACAATTTTTAAAAGAAATCCTGCGACTTGTTGGAGTCTTGCATATCGATTTTATGTATATGATGGGAATAAAAGGTTCTTATCCAAAGCTTTGCACGCACATATTTGCAGTTCATTAAACTCTCTATTTAAAAAAAATCGCGCTGAGTGACATAAAAGTACCCAACATTGAGACTATGATTAATGATTTATTTGACATGAACTAAATATTAGTCCTTAAAAAATAGTTATATATAATTTAGATGTTATCTATATTTATAAACATATATGTATATTACAAGTATTTCTATTTTTATATTAACAGAAAGTAACTTCGTGTCCCAAAGTATACGAAATGTCGTCAATTTTGTGCCACTTATGTAGGAATTAATTTTTAAGAGTCAATTATTTAATATATTACAATGCTTAAGTACATTCTAAATGTAATCGTTTTGTTTGTAGGATCTGCTTTCGAAAACATAGTCATCTTGAGTCTCTAAGATACCACTTAAAAAACACATACTCGTAAATGAAAGAGTTGTAGGTCTATGAAATCTTCAATATGAACACAATTTTCAAAATGAAAGTGGAGGTTTTGAATCCGAAGTTGTTGAAGTTGAAACACAGTCTGAGTTTTTTTAAAACATCACTTGAAATGCATTGTATAGTATCACAAACTTCAGAATCCGTAGATTTTAAAGCAGTAAACATTCGAATTCAAATTCTTAAAATATTTCTCAAAATATACAGTAAAAAATTCCTCTTTTCAAATTCAATACTTATGTTTTTCAAATCATAACTTGTGTCCGTTCAGGCAATTTTAATAAATTCAGATTGGAAAAACGATTTTCAAAAATATGATTTATTACTGATGTTGACAAACCTTATATGTAAAGGCTACGAATATTCATTCTGAATCAGGGACGTATCCAGGGGGGAGGGCCCAGGGGCCCGGGCCCCCACCGAAATGTTTTAAACATAGGCATAAACTATTTAGAATTTTCAAAATCACTCAAAAAAAATAAATAAAAGACGAAAAATATTTAGAAAGCGGTTCAAAAAAAAATAAATATAAAAGCGTTAAAAATGATTGGCTCTAGCCAGACAATTTGGCGTTTTAGGAGTCCGAAAAACAGCAAAGTTAATGCCAAAAGCACTTACATGGTAGCACTGGCCTACGCTCTGTTCCTCAGTAAAATTTATTTTACTCTGGCTCCCTCTTTTCGTCACTGTTTTGATGATTTACTAGACTGACCAAACAGCCACACATTTCTGCTGAGAGTGAAATAATTGACATATTTCTTTCAACGATTCGAAGATTACATTTTTAACTCTTACGTATTTTATTATAAAAAGTTTTACTAAAGTACATATTTATATTTAGGAATAAAATTCGAATAAAAAACTAAGGAACTTAACTTACCTACACAATAAACGCAACTTTTTAATTCTTTATCTTTGTTATGAAAACAAGACTGTCAAAAAGCAGACTTCAGAATCAAACATAAATGAAAGCATTCATTCTTAATGCACTATCAAATGGTTGCGCATTAATATAGGTATGTGTTTTACTCACCGCACGATTTTTGTTCGATTGTTCGCATGCGAAATTAGCAGAGGGTGCAGGGGGAATTTTATACAAAATAATGATGTGGTGACATTATTTTTCAGAAACGAAATCACCATTAAACTAAGTGGTTGGAATTTTCCCATTAAAAAAGTTTTTCACTGTTCTTTTTAATGAGACCAGGTTTCTTAAAGACATAATTTTGTTTTATCGAAATCTTATATCTAAGATCAATAAAAATTTAATAACAAATTACATTGAAGGGTCACACTGGAAACATATTATATCTTCATATCCTTATTCTGAAAAAACTTTATATTTGCCTATGTTCATTTTCTGTGGTGATTTTGAAACAAATAACGAAGATATTTCGACGGGGACTTAAAATTTACCGGCATCAAAACTGTGTGGAATGATTTAAAACATTTCCACGTAGTAAACAACTACGTAATGTACGACATATTAGAAGTTGTTTGTCATTATGATTTGATATTGATATTGAATTCATTTATCACAAAGTATAATTTCTTGACACTAAATCAGTTAAACTATAGAATTATGACTTTCAATTATGGACCCAGATGTAAAAACGAAACCCCATATTAAACAATGATTCACTTTATTTACAAAAACTGAAAATGTCAGCATCAGAAATGAAATATTTTGCACATAATCTTTCGGTAATAATTGATGACCTTGTTCCTGATTGTGAAGAATGGACATTATATTTATTGTTCCGAGAATATGTTGTACATACGATTATCTACACATGAAATCAAATATATTACTATCTGAGCTAATAACAGAGCACAATATCTTATGTCTCAATATACCTAATAAAACTTTGAAACCAAAGATATATCACATATATCACGCATTATGGAAGAATTATAGATCGTATAAGACCCTTAAAACATATATCATCTATAAGATTCGAGGCTTTCCACCAACCATTTAAAAAATGAGCTTCTTCTTGTAATACGAGAGTTAACTTAATTGAGACAGTTTTTACAAAATATCAGTTGAACTATGCCAATCTGTTAATAAACTATGACGAATTTAATGGAAATACTGTAGTTGCACGCAAGATAACAGATAGCTCTCATAAAATTATAACTAACAAGTTTGGTCTACATTTTCCCTTTTCGACAACAAACGAAATAACAGTCAACAATGTCATGTATACAAACCATATGGTAGTGCTAGTAACATATTATGAATATGAAGTTCCAAAATTTTCCATATATGTTATGAACCACAATGCATTTTATGCGGTCAGAGTATAAAAACTCACGGATTTGACAATAATTACTATGCTTTTAGAGTTGATCTAGACAGTGTTTATTTTTATGTAACTCTTCAATCATTGATTTCAAACAACACATATTTATTACGTAAAAATAATTACATTATCACGTATGGTATGGAAACCCTTTTTGAGGAAATCGTTTTCATATCGCTTTCTTTAATTTTCCAATTTTTTTAAAGTTCTCAGTACAATTTGTTTCTTAACGCAACTAAATATATTCATGTAAGCCCTTATTATTATTCCTGTATAATAATATACATACTATATATATATATATATAAATTATTTTTGGTGTGTTTCAATAATTTGGCATAAAGTGCATTATTTGGATGCAAATAATGGCATATTTTGATGCAAGTATTTAATATTTAGTAATTACCCAGCAAAAACTTGGTAGGTACATGTCATTACCACTTGCATTACCAGGTAATGATATATCACAAATAATGACTTACTTATATTGACATACATATGTAGATATTTGTTAGTTATTTTAAGTCGGGTATTGTAAAATATGCGACAACGCCATTTTTATTTTCTTATCAAATCAAATTTTCTTCAATAAAAAGTGTTGTTGCATATTTTACAATACCCACTTTAAATTAACTTACAATTACATATCTTTGTCAATATAAGTAAGTCATTATTCGTTGACTACATGTAATGCAGAGGGTAATGACATGTCTTACATGCTAATGCAATGTACAATGACATGTACTTACCATGTTTTTGATGGGAATATTCCGAGTAAAAAATATGTCTCGTCGTATTTAATTATATATGATGAGTAAATGGTTATGAAAATCGTTACTGATAAGGTGTTATTTAACCCCTTATTAAAATGACAATAATAACTACTTATATGTTGGATCTTCGTAAGCGTGGGGGTAAGTAGTTATATGTTAGCTCTTCGTATGCTTGCATGGAAGTACTTTCCTCCAATATCATGCCCATGTAAAAATAATCTGAAGGGTGGCAAAATGGTAAGTCATTATTTATTTTGAATTTCACTTACCCGCCAGGTTACCTGGTAATGAGAGTTTTTGCTGGTTACTTTTTCCAAACGAGTTCGTAGTTGAGTGGAAGCGAAGCGTTTCCACTTAAGAATATAATATTAACAAAACATTCTCCGTAAATAAAACTAGTAAGGAAAGGCAGAAATTCGGGCGGGGCCGACTATATAATACCATACACCTCCATAACAATGCGAAAATGGGCTTTGCCATAAGAATTTGGTAGATTTCATTCATGTAGTAAGAAAACTCTCTCTGCCTGATTTCGTACTGATCGTATATAAAATACGGTTTCTGCAGCACTTACATGTCAAATCGGGGGTAACATGTATATGGGGATTTTATCTAAATCGGAGCAACACGCATATGTTAAAGAAATACAATATGTGGATACACCTCTACATGAGGTGGTATACCACATAGAACAGTTGCTCAGTGAAGAAATGTAGACACTTGCCGTTTGTATATACATTGAAGGCGCTTTTAACAACGTTCAGACCGATACACTTATCCAGTCCTTAGACGAGTTTCAGGTTGACCGGACTCTGATAAACTGGATCAAAAATATGCTAAGGAATAGGTGGATTATTTGTGGGTCATATGACGTAAAAATAAGAGACAAGGTAAATCGTGGAAAACAGAAATGTGTCTATTTATAAGGAAAACGAAGATCCAGCCATTTACCGTGCCTCGATTCCTGGATAAGAATACTGTCATATCTAAAAAGGTAAAATACTTGGGAGTAATCTTGGATCAGAAATTGATTTGGAAAGCTCATATCGAAGAAAGAGTTACCAAGGGTCACTGATGTTGGTCGTTGTGCTGAAGAGCTGTAGGTTCAAAATGGGGAGTAGGTCCAAATATGACACACTGGCTTTACATAAGCATAATTAGAACAATAATAACCTACGCCTCTTTAGTGTGGTGGACATCAATGGCCAAGAAGTACAACGTAATACCATTGCAAAAAGTGCAACGTATGTGCTGTCTAGGCATAAGCGGGGTCTAGAACCGCACTAACAAAAGCGTTGGAGATTATACCGCACATCCAACCAATAGATATCCGTACAAAGTATGAGGCAGCCCTCACAGCAAGACGTCTACAAATGATGGGTGAATGGATAAATCGAGACCACAAGTCGAACCATCAGAAGATATTACAATCACTGGTCGGTCATATTCAAACAACGGAAATCTCCGACCGCATTCCTGAAGTGCTGCTTACAGCTACCTGTGATTCGTTCGTGCCATACAGACGCTCCAGTGGAAACGGAACACTAGCTCATGTGCAAGTGCGAACCAGCTGCTACACTGATGGGTCCAGGCTAGGAGGAAGGACGGGTCTGGGACTTTTTATTGATGAACCAGAAGTCGAGCTTTACTTTCGCCTCCCAGACCATATCACAGTATTTCAAGCAGAAGTTCAAGCAATCACGGAGTGTGTTAACTGGCTCAGTAATACCACAAAGCATAAATATGCCAACATCTTCACAGATAGCCAAATGGCTATCAAAGCAATAACATCTGAAAAGGTCAAATACAGGACAGTGTTAGATTGTAAAATAACGATAAATAATTACTCAGTCCATGGTCAACTGTGTATTTTCTGGGTACCGGGACACAACGGAATGATTGGAAATGACCGAGCAAACAGCTTAGATTCAAAGGACAGATAACTTCGAGTAATAAACTTAGAAAATTGGAAACCTTTCGAAGCCACGAAGGATGAGTTGAAGCACTGGGCTGTGATGGCTCACAAAACTGTGTGGAATAGAGCAACTGTAGGAGCAACTGCAAAGATACTATGGGGTGACCCAAATGAGAAGAAAACAAGTTGTTTTCTGAAACTAAACAAGATCGGGATTAGTAAGATGATGAGTGTTCTAACGGGACACTCACGCTTACAGGCACATCTTCATCGCATAGGACTAACAGAAAACGACGAGTGCAGGGCATGCAGGAAAACATCGAAACTATGGAACATTTTCTGTGTCACTGTCCAGCTTTCACACATGCAAGATCCCTATATTTCGTTCCGACATATTGCCAGAAAATTCGTGTCTAGAACCGATTTTCTATAAGCCGTGGGGTATAAAAATCATAAATAAGGAGCGCACAACAGGCCGAACCACTTGCTTAGGTGTATGTCCATGGACATGAGACGTTTAAACGTCCCCTCTCTTCAATCTAGCCTAACCTATCTAAATCTGAACCGTTTTCCCCGAATTTGGCATAGTTTGGCATTCATGTAATAAGAGAACTCTCTCTGCCGAATTTCGTAACGATCGGATATAAAATACGGTTCCTACAGCACTTACATTTCAAATCGGGCGTAACATATATAAGGGGACTATATCTAAATCTAAACGGATTTTCTCCGAATGTGGCAGAGTTCATTCGGGTAATAAGAGAACTCTCTCTACCAAATTTCATGTTGATCTGATATAAAATACAGTTTCTACAGCGCTTACATGTCAAAGCGGGTAAAACATATATATGAGGGCTAGGCTATATCTAAATCTGAACCGATTTTGACCGATTTCAATAGGAATCGTCCTTGGGCCAAAAAAGAGCTACAGACGGACGGAAGGACAGACAGACGGGCGAACAGACGGACGGACGGACAGACGTACGGGCGGTCAGACGTACGGACGGACGGACGGTCAGACGATCTGTTTAATAAACGATGGGTCTATCTCTTCTCGTATTACAAACAAATGCACAAACTCATAATACCCTGGACCACAGTGTGGTGTAGGGTATAAATATACATACATGAATGTAGTTAAGGTCTTGTTTCGATGTAAGCATTTGGTGTTTCGGAATCACTTGTTGTAATCAGATCTGTATTTGGCAGGAAGAAACGTTAAGTTTCCATGAAAGTATTTAACGTTTACGAACTTTCGTTAAGAATAAATAGTGCACTTTAATGGAAATGCATTTATTTTGCAGTGTAGTATTTATTGTTTACAAAATATAATTTGTAAACAATCCTACCTTTGGAGGCAGGTAGGGATATGTTGCGACATAAGTACCAAATTTTCAGGGATGCATAACTTGTAAAAAAGCATACATTTATTTTCGGCCAAAAAATTACGAACATGCAACGGTTTTTTGTTCAAAATTCAGCAAGTTTGGAACAAACTTCACTGCCACACGCTTTATGCCCAAAATTTCCGAAAAAATTGTATGGCATGAGCCAACGGATATGCCGTCATTATCTGCAACTTCTCTAATAGCGATTCGACGATTCTCCATAACAATTTTCTTCGCTTTCTCAATATTTTCATGGAACGTCCTCTTCTCGACCTTCTTTGAAAAGCTTGTACCACTTATAAACATTTTTTTTACTCAAATTACAATCACCATATGTCAATCTCAGCATTTCAAGTGTTTTTGAGCACTTAATTCCATTTTTATACCCTCACTTTAGTGTGACGAGGGTATATATCATTTGCTACTGAAAAAAGTGTAACACATCGAAGGAGTGACCTAAGACCCCAAGTATGTTCGGCGGAAATCCGTTTTTGGTCATTTTAAGTCGAATGAGCAATGTCCGTCCGTCTGTCTGTCTGTCTGTCTGTCTGTCTGTCTGTGTGTCTGCTGGCTGGTGCGCACGATAACTCTCGAAAGGAGTAACCGATTGACTTAAAATTTCGTATGTGTTAATATTTTTTTCTATCTCCGGCTAAGTTCGAAGATGGGCCATATTGGTCCACTCCTTCTGGTACCTCCCCCACAAAGGGTTAAAATGTTGTGAAATATTGATTCTTTAATAACTGCTATTATGCGTATTCGAATCTTCTGAAATTCCACACATAGTATTAGTTTGTTAGTCGCTATCAACTCGAGGAAAATGGGCGAAATTGCCACTCCCCTTTTTGTACCTCCCACACAAATGCACCATTTTGCACTAAAAGTTAAAAGCTTATAACATTAAAACCAGTGTTTAGAAATACTTGAAATTTTGTACAGTGTAATGCTTTTATAGTGCCTACAGTCCAGTGAAAAATGGGCGTTATTGCCGCGCCCCTTTTGGTACCTCCCACACAAATGCACCATTTTGCACCAAAAGTTAACAGTTTATAACATTAATACCAGTGTATACAATTACTTGAAATTTTGTACAGTGTAATGCTTTTATAATGCCTATAGTCCAGTGAAAAATGGGCGTTATCACCACGCCCCTTTTTGTACCTCCCACACAAAATGACCAAACTATACCACCGTTTAATATCTCAACGTTAATGTACCAGTCCATATAAACGGTTACAATTCGGCACAGTGCAATGTATTTAAAGTATCTACCGTTCAGCGAAATATAGGTGTATTTCTTAAACCCAAAAAATTGACAGAATAATTTGTGTAATATTCAATATTACATTACTCACAAAGTGAGGGTATACCTTAGTCGGTTTACCCGACTGAAACTTTCTTACTTGTTTACAGAAAATTTGATGCAAATTCATTGTTCCAATTTTTTCCACAGCAAAAAATCGGCGAACAAGCAGAACACGTATAAGTATTATGTCTTTCACAAACAAACTGAACCAAACTCAACTAAGAAAATAAGTTCAAGACAAGTCTGGCAACAAAAAAAGCTAATCGAATGCACGTAGTCCGAGAAATTTTAAAGTTCACCTTTTCTATTGTACTGACCTCGTATATGCTTCCAAATAATATTTATTTATTCATCATTAGTATACGGAATACAATACACTCAATAAAATTTTACAATAATGAACAAACATTTTGGAAATAATGCAATATTAAGTGACATATTGGAGTTACGTCTCTTAGTGAAAAATTGTTTCAGCATTGTGTCAGTTACGTCGAAAATGTTTTACCGTTTTTTGTGATAACGGTATTATATATATGCACAAAAATTATACACAAGTTGTACTATAACTAGTCAAGTCCAATGGTGGCCTTAACTCAATTTCTGAAAAATTCATGTCAACTTTTTGTCTAAATGTATTTTTTGAAGCAAAATGCAAGATGAGTTAATCGATTTGGGAGCAATAAGTCTAAAAATCATGCTCTGCCTTTAATATCTGAATCGTAAAAGCGCTAAATCCATATATCAGTTGTAAAAACATAAATATACGGTTAGTATTTTGCCTCTCCTGTACAATTTTAAATATTTTTAAATACTTAGCGCCTTTACACTCTTAGGTCGCGATATGTTACTCCCAATTTGATATATAAGCGCTGCTGAAACTGTATTTTTTATTGCATCAGTACGAAATTCGGCATAAAGAGGTTTTATCATACAAAAATTAACACTGTCAAATTTGGGGAAAATAGGTTCAGGTTTAGAAATAGCCCCTATATATGTACGATATGTTGCTCCCGATTTTGCATGTAAGCACGGTAGAAACTGAATTTTATATCCGAGGAGTAAAAAATTCGGCAGAAAGAGCTTTTTTATTACACAAATGAACACTGTCAAATTGTGGTAAATTGGTTAAGGTTTAGATATAGCACCCATATGTATCTTACTTCCGATTTGGTATCAAAGCGATATAGAAATTGCACTTTACTTTCGATCATTACAAAATTTGGCAGAACGAAGTTTCATAACTTAAGGGCGAATACTGCTGAATTTTGGGAAAAAACGGTTCAGTTTAGATATAGCCACCGCATCACAAATGAAAGCTTGATTTATTAACTGAATATCCCCAAAATATTTCGGCTATATCTTGAGCCGCCAGTGGGCTAGAGCAAGATTACATAACCTCTAAAATTCATGTTTTTCTTGCAAAATCGTGTCAGCGCGAGAATCACAATGTTGATACTGTCTTAAGAAGAATAGCGAGTTCTAGCTGCAGTCCAAAGTGTCCGATATTTGCAAGAAAAACATAAATTTTAGAGGTTATGTAAAATCGTTCTAGCCTACTGGAGGCTCAATATATATCCGAATTATTTTGTGGATATTCTCTAAACAAAACAAGCTTTCATTTGAGATGTAGAAATCCGCGATATTTTTTCTGACCCGCCCTAATATACATGTTCCTGCCTATTTAGTATTTAAACTCCATTGAATCTGTATTTGTATACCCTACACCATACTGTGGTACAGGGTATTATAACTTTGTGGATTTGTTTGTAACACCCAAAAGGAGAAGAAATAGACCCATCGTTTATTATACCGATCGACTTAGAATTACTTTCTGAGTTGATTTAGTTATGTCCGTTTCTCTGTCCGTCTGTCTGTGCATGTATTTTTGTAATCAAAGTACAGGTCGCAATTATGGTCCGATCTCGACGAAACTTTACACATATGTTTTATTTGGCCCAAGGACGATCCCTATTGAGTTTGGTTAAAATCGGTTCAGATTTAGATATAGCCCCCATATACATGTTACCCCAGATTTGAAATGTAAGCGCTGTAAAAACTTTGTTTTATATCCGATCAGTCTGAAATTCGGCAGAAAGAGGTTTCTTATCATATGAATGAACACTGTTAAATTTGGAATAAATCGGTTCAGATTTAGATATAGCCCCCATATATACGTTACCCCCGATTTGAAGTGTAAGCACTGTAAAAACTTTATTTTATATCCGATCAGTATGAAATTCGGCAGAAAGAGGTTTCTTATTATATGGATGAACACTGTTAAATTTGGAAGAAATCGGTTCAGATTTAGATATAGCCTCCATATATACGTTACCCCCGATTTGACATGTAAGCGCTGTAAAAACTTTATTTTATATCCGATCAGTATGAAATTCGGCAGAAAGAGGTTTCTTATTATATGGATGAACACTGTTAAATTTGGAAGAAATCGGTTCAGATTTAGATATAGCTCCCATATATGTGTTAGCCCCGATTTGACATGTAAGCGCTGTAGAGACTGTATTTTATATCCGATCAGTACGAAATTCGACAGAAGGAGGTCTTTTTACATGAATAAGTATTCAGGGAAGATCGGTTCAGATTTACATTAAAGCTCCATATATATGTTCCTCCTGATTTGGTATCAAACCGAACTTCCGATCATTAAAATTTTCCAGAAAGATGTTTCTCACTTTAGGAACGAATATTGCTTAATTTAGCGATTATCGTTTCAGAATTAGAATACATTTCTACCCATTTACCAATTATTCCAAATTATTATGGCAATGACCCTTATCGCATTGTTAGGGAGGTGTAGGGTATTATATAGTCGGCCCCGCCCGACTTTCTGCCTTTCCTTACTGGTTTTATTTTGCAGATTGATTTTTAGATTTAACAAAAATGGATAACTGGGACACTGAAACAAGAATTTTGATTTTCCGCCGCTATTACGCACTGAAGTCGTTTCGGTTCAAAGAGTGTATAGGGGCACGTTTGGCGGCAATCCTCCGAGCAGATGGACCATAAAGAGACTTGTTAACAATTTTTCCGAGCATGGGACAGTGAACAGAAGACCTTACCATTGAAACCCTTCAGTTCGGACGGAGAAAACAATCGCTGCTGTAGCTGATGCCATACAAAACAATCCAAGAGTTTCGACAAGAACCTTATCTGCTCAAATGGGTATAAGCAGACAGTCATTGCAGTCAATTATGCACAAAGATTTGGAGTTATTCCCATATAAAATTCAAATGGCCAACAAAGTGAACTCAGCAGACTTCCCGATTCGCTTGGAATTTTGCCAGAAGATGCTTCAAATTGTGGAAAAGGACGGAAACAATTGCGGCTCTTCCTGTCTCAACTCTCCAAGCAGTAATGAAAAACTTTTTGGTAAGATGCCGCACATGCATCAACGTGCAGGGGGGGGCATTTAAATTCCATTATTTTTAAAACTAATTAAGGTATATTTAATTACATTTAATGAGCTTTAACATGAATAAAAGAAAACTGAATTCCAAAAGGGGCGTACCGATCAGTATGATACCAAAAGGGGCGTACCGATCAGTATGAAAGTCGGCAGAAAGAGGTTTCTTATAATATGAATGAACACTGTTAAATTTGGAAGAAATCGGTTCAGATTTAGATATAGCCCCCATATATACGTTACCCCCGATTTGATATGTAAGCGCTGTAAAAACTGTATTTTATATCCGATCAATATGAAATTCGGCAGAAAGAGGTTTCCTATTATTTGAATGAACACTGTTAAATTTGGAAGAAATCGGTTCAGATTTAGATATAGCTCCCATATAAACGTTACCCCCGATTTGACATGTAAGCGCTGTAAAAATGTTATTTTAAATCCGATTAGTGCGAACTTCGGCAAAAAGAGGTTTCCTTCTACATGAAGAAATACTGCCAAATTCGGAGAAAATCGGTTCATATTTAGATATAGCCCCCATATATATGTTACCCCCGATTTGACATGTAAGCGCTGTAGAGACTGTATTTTATATCCGATCAGATGTTCAGATTTATATATAACATCCGTATATATGTTCCTCCTGATTTGGTATCAAAGCGCTATAGAAGTTGTACTTTATGTACTTTATTATCGCAATGACCCTTATCGCATTGTTAGGGAGGTGTAGGGTATTATATAGTCGGCCCCGCCCGACTTTCTGCCTTTCCTTACTGGTTATACCCTACACCACACTGTGGTACAGGGTATTATGACTTTGTGCATTTGTTTGTAACACCCAAAAGGAGAAGAGATAGATCCATTGTTTATTATACCGATCGACTTGTAATCACTTTCTGAGTCGATTTAGCTATGTCCGTCTGTCCGTCTGTCTGTAGATGTATTCTTGTAATCAACGTACAGGTCGCAATTATTGCCCGATCTTGACGAAACTTTACACATATCTTTTTTTTGGCCCAAGGACGGTCCCTATTGAATTTGGTTAAAATCGGTTCAGATTTGGATATAGCCCCCATATATATGTTAGCCGCGATTTGACATGTAAGCGCTGTAAAAACTTTATTTTATATCCGATCAGTATGAAATTCAGCAGAAAGAGGTCTCTTATTATATGAATGAACACTGTTACATTTGGAAGAAATCGGTTCAGATTTAGGTATAGCCCCCATATATACGTTACCCCCGATTTAACATGTAAGCGCCGTAAAAAATTTATTTTATAACCGATCAGTGTAAAATTCGGCAGAAAGAGGTTTCTTATTACATGAAGGAATACTGCCAAATTCGGAGAAAATCGGTTCAGATTTAGATATAGATATAACACCCAAAAGGCGAAGAGATAGATCCATTGTTTATTATACCGATCGACTTGTAATCACTTTCTGAGTCGATTTAGCTATGTCCGTCTGTCTGTCCGTCTGTCTGTAGATGTATCCTTGTAATCAAAGTACAGGTCGCAATTATGGTTCGATCTCGACGAAACTTTACACATATCTTTTTTTTTGCCCAGGGACGATCCCTAAAATCGGTTCAGATTTAGATATAGCCCCCATATATATGTTAGCCCCGATTTGACATGTAAGCGCTGGAAAAACTTTATTTTATATCCGATCAGTGCGAAATTCGGCAAAAAAAGATTTCTTATTACGTGAAGGAATACTGCTAAATTCGGAGAAAATCGGTTCAGATTTAGATATAGCCCCCATATATATGTAACCCCCGATTTGACATGTAAGCGCTGTAAAAACGGTTTTTTATATCCGATTAGTATGAAATTCGGCAGAAAGAGGTTTCCTATTATATGAATGAACACTTTTAAATTTGGAAGAAATCGGTTCAGATTTAGATACAGCCCCAATATATACGTTACGCCGATTTGACATGTAAGTGCTGTAAAAATTTTACTTTATATCCGATCAGTGCGTAATTCGGCAGAAAGAAGTTTCTTTCTACATGAAAGAATACTGCCAAATTCGGAGAAAATCGATTCAGATTTTGATATAGCCCCCATATATATGTTACCCCCGATTTGACATGTAAGCGCTGTAGAAACTGTATTTTATATCCGATCAGTACGAAATTCGACAGAAAGAGGTCTTTTTACATGAATGAGTATTCAGGGAAAATCGGTTCAGATTTATGTTTAACCTCCATAAATATGTTCCTCCTGATTTGGTATCAAAGCGCTATAGAAGTTGTACTTTACTTCCGATCATTAAAATTTTCCAGAAAGATGTTTCTCAATTTATGAACGAATATTGCTTAATTTAGCGATTATCGGTTCAGAATTAGATAATATGTTCCTACCCATTTACCAATTATTCAAAATTATTATCGCAATGACCCTTATCATTGTTAGGGAGGTGTAGGGAACTATATAGCCGACCCCGCCCTACTTTCTACCTTTCCTTACTTGTTATAAACTGATATTAACAATATAAGCAGTTAACTTTTGGTGCAAAATGGTTCATTTTTGTGGTAGGTACCAAAAGGGCGTGGCAACTTCGGCCAATATGTCCCATCTTCGATAGAGCAAAATATTATCACATACCAAATTTGAAGTGAATCGGTTAATTCTTTCGAGAGTTATCGTACGCACTAGCCAGCAGATAGGCATACAGACACACAGACAGACAGACGGACGAACGGACATTCCTCAAATGACTTAAAATGGACCAAATCGAATTTCCACCAAACATACATGGGGTCTTAGGTCACTCCTTCGATGTGTTACACTTTTGGCTCGTCGTAAATGATATACATCCTCCTCCTTGTACAAAATATCTCCCCCTTTGATTTTCTTCCAATTTACACAGATTATTCGCACTCTCACAAATTTAAAACATTAATAATATTTTGTGTGCCCTAATATTTGTAAATGTTATGGAAATACTAAGAATGGTCGGGCAATAGAAGGGGATGCAATTTTTTTTTCAAAATATTTAAAAAAAAAAACTGTATAAAATATTGAACCTATTTGACATTGATTTTATAGAGAAGTACGGGTTCTGGGAAAACCCTCATAATTCCATTTGTTTTAACATTTCAAGGACTGCGAAAGCACCTACCACTTCAACAATTAGTTATTGGCCAAAAACAATTAGTATTAAAAAGACTCCATATCGATATCGCTGGTCCCATTAGAGGCCACTACTATTTTATGCGTTTTCCAAATCGCCAAAGATAATGTCATCTACATCATCGAAGACAATCACTATTCAATTAGAACAGTTTTGCGGGATATACAGTTGTCCACAAACGATTGTATCTGACAACGGGAGACAATTCACGAGTGCAAAGCTTAAATTGTTTTATCAAAATCATGGAATTAACCGATAACAATACAAACATCACCCTCAATCAAAAGGGCATGCAGAACGATTTATTAACGCCATACAAAGTCTTTACAGAATCTTATGAGGAGTATTCTAAAAACGACAAACATAATTTATTAAAATTTCTTGTTGCACATCGTTCCACACCAAAAACAAAACATGAAGCGAGAGAAAGAACATTTCAAGCAGGTGATCTGCTTTATTCAGTTATGTTCCATAACAGGAAATACAAATTGTTCCCTGGAAAAATAGTTCAATAATCGGGATCGGTTATTTACTTATATCAGGTTTTCCAATAGGGATGATATGATTTTGAAGTTACGTTTCGGCCATTTTGTAATATGTCATGAACTGTCATTTGTTTTTCATTGTATTCAGTAGTGTTTACAATTTCATCATGAAGAGATATACACAAGATAAACGTTTACAAATTATTCAGTTTTATTATCAAAATAATCGTTCTCCAATTGCAACTTTTCCTGCGCTAAGTCAATTTTTTTTTAAATCCAAAAAATACACTTTCCAATCGACCTACGACCTTGACAGCCATGAGCAATATTTTAGCTCTCGTTAAGAGCTATCTTTTTGCCATTGACCGATTGTGGCTACGTGCCACACAGCAAATGAGACAATTTAATTGTTGCGAGAAAAGTTTGGAGATTCGATTATTTCAAGAAATTGTGATATTGAATGGCCTCCAAGAAGCTGTGATTTAACACCATTACACTATTTCTTGTGGTGTTATTTGAAGTCATTGGTCTTTCGAAATAAAACAGACTCTCTTCATGCTTTACAAGTCAATATTGAACGTGCCATTCATGATAAACGACTTGATTTAGTGGAAAAAGTGCTCGAAAATTGGGTTCATCGAATTCGTTCCTGCAGAAGAAGTCGTGGAGGCCATTTGAATGACTTTTTATTTAGAACTTAATTGTATCGATTGTACTTCACATTAAATAAAAAACTTTTGAATTTCCTTAACAATAAGTGTGTTTTTTTTTCAAAGAAATCATATCACTCTTATTGGAAAACCCATTATAATGTTTTGTTGGAACCAGGTGGGAATTCGATCTTACATCGGTAGCATTGCAACCAACTCCGAAGACGAATCTGATCGAAATGAAGAGGGAAGGATGTTGAAGCAGGCTTTGACAAAATGGAAAATTTGGAAAATATGTATATTAATTATTTCTTCAGTTTTGAATTAGACGTTTACGAGTATATTATTTATTTTAGTATATTAATTATTTTTTCAGTTTTGAATTAGACGTTTACGAGTTTTGTTTGCTTTTTAAAATACATAAACATAGTCTTATAGCAACCCGTTTTATACCCTCCACCATAGGTTGGGGGTATATTCATTTTGCCACTCCGTTTGTAACACCTCTAAATATTGGTCTGAGACCCCATAAAGTAGAGGGTGGCTGTGTGTATTGCAACCAACTTCAGGTTGCTATCATTTCTAAACCGCTAGTCTGATAGCTGACAGATTTATTTCAGTGACAGTTCAGTTTATTGTTTACAAGCTTTCAAAAGCTTTTTGATCTATTGCATTCAGAAAAAAAGTTATTCGTGATGGAATTCAAGCGTGATAGTGTGATTGCTTTATATTTGGGTGGAAAAACACAAGTGGCTATCGTTAGAGCCCTCCAGGATTTAAATGTGAATAAATCTTTTTTTCTCGTACCATTGCTCGTTACCGTGATACTGGCAGTGTTGCATCGCGTCCAAAGAGCTCACCGATGCACAAAAAAAGTTAGACTGGAAAGAGCCAAGGAGTTGCTTCGCTTGCACGAAAGTGGCCAGTTACCGAATTTGGTTTTCTCCTATGAGAAGCCATTCCAAATTGAGCAGTTTGTGAACAAACAAAATTATCGGGTTTACTTGCCAAGGAGGTCAGCTGAAAATTTACACCTTCGATTGGCCACCAGAACTCAAGCGCCGCCGATGGTAATGGTGTGGGCCGCCGTAACGGCCGATGGTCGCTCCCCGCTCGTATTCATCGACCATGGGGTCAAAATAAATGCCGAATATTATTGGGAAAATGTCCTAAAGACAGTATTGAAGCCCTGGCCAGACAAAAATTTCTGCCGCAGACCATGGACATTCCAACATGACTCAGCACCATCGCACTCAGCACGCGTCAACCAAGAATGGCTTAAAAAGGAGGTTCCTCGCTTCATTTCTACCGCACAATGGCCACCAAGATCTCCGGATCTCAATCCGTTGGACGTTTGCGCGTGGGGCATTTTAGAGAGTAAGGTTCGCACTAAAAAATACCAAAGTATCGATCATCTCAAGACGGCGCTTCGCCGGGAATGGGCCAAAATACCGCAGAGCTACTTTCGTGCAGCGTGTGATGGCTTTGTCGGCCGTTTGAAGGCCATAATTCGTGCCAAAGGTGGCCAATTCGAACAAATCCAAACTGTTTCTAAAATTGTATGTTATTTCCGACATTTTTTGCTTTTGAACAATAAAATTTAAAAAAAATTAAAAAAATATAGCGCTTTACTTTCTTGCATTACATATCAGCCACCCTGTATATATATTCTTAATCGTCGTAAAATTCTAAGACGATTTAGACATGTCCGTCTGTCCGTCTGTCCGTCCGTCCGTCCGTCTGTTGTAATCACGCTACAGTCCGTAATAATAGAGCTAGGTTGATAATATTTGGTATAAATATTTGTTATAGTTGCAGGTTGTTTGGGATTGCAAATGGGCGATATCGGTCCATATTTAGATATAGCTCCCATATATAGCATCTAACTTGTTGTGATTCTTACTGTTCTCAACTACTACTATATTTTTTTATGTTTTTCGGTGTTATTTTCTTTAGGTTTCAGTTATTTTGTGAGGTCACATGCTATCCATGGTGAAGGGTAAATAAGATTCGGCATGGCCGAACTTAACGCTTTTACTTGTGGGATTTAATAAGCGGGACTGGCAATATTTAAATTTTGAATAACTCAGAAACCATACATATATATATATGTATATATATTTATATTTATTCCCCTCGGTCCAATGTGGATCATATGGCTATTGTAATTGTATTCCATTCAGGTCTGTTATAAGCTTTCTGTTTGACTTCGCTCCAGGTCATGTTCATCATTGCCACCTCGCTTTCAAGCAGTCTTCTTCATATGTGGGGGGGTCTTCCTCTTCTTCTGCTATCTGTGGATTCCACTCAATGGCTGTCCGTGTCAGGTCATCCGCTGGCTCGCGTAGAGTGTGGTCCAGCCAGTTCCATTTCCGTTTTAATATTTCGGTTTGCAGTGGGACTTGGTTTGTAGCTGCCCACAAGTCGGTGTTAGAATAAACCATTTGTACTCGTAGTACAAGAATAAGATTTGTTTTGTATGTTATTGGAGTCAATTTTTAATTAGCCACATATGGTTCATGAAAAATAAAAATCTGAGGGCCTCAAAAGTATAGCGTGATCCATTTCGAGGTTCCCCATTTTTTTAAAGAAAAAAACACATTTCAAAGAACATTCTTTGGCATTTATTTTTTGAAGATTATGTCTATCAAATGTTGGCCGCGGCTACGACTCAGATGGTTCATCTGTTGAGTCCGATTTCGATGACTCGTTCGAGCATTTCGACTGGTAACTGGCGAATGACACGCGTGATGTTTTGCTCCAGGGCCTGAATCGAAGCGGGTATGTCCGCATAAACTTTAGACTTTGCATATCCCCACAGGAAAAAGTCTAACGGTGTGATACTACACGATCTTGGTGGCAAATCGACCGGCCCAAAACGTGAAATTATCTGCTCACCAAAGTGTTCTCTCAATAAATCCATTGATTGATGCGATGTGTGTGAAGTGGCGCCGTCTTGTTGAAACAAAATGTCGCCGAGATCACGAGCTTCAATTTCAGGCATCAAATAGTCGGTTATCATGGCACGATAACGGTTGCCATGACGGTTACCTTCTGACCGGCATCATTTTTGAAGAAATATGGACCGATGATTCCACTGGACCACAAACCACACCAAACCGTTGTTTTTTCTGGATGAAGTGGCAGCTCTTGAATCTTTTCAGGTTGTTCTTCGTCCCAAATGCGGCAATTTTGCTTGTTTACATACCCATTGAGCTAGAAATGGGCATCATCTCTGAACACAATTTGGCTCGAAAACGTCGGATCTTCTTGTAACTTTTCAAGAGCCCATAGAGCGAAGCGATGTCGCTCAGGAAGGTCGGGCGGCTTCAGTTCTTGATCTCAATTTAAGATCTCAACGTAAAATGCGCCAAGTCGTTCCATACGTCAGTCCGGTCTTCGTGTACGCTCTCAGCTACGACCGCTACATTTTCTTTACTGCGTGCTGTACCTTGTCTATTCGGTCGAATATTATCCAATAATAAATTCTGGGTCTCAAGATGGGTGATGGTGTTGCGAATAGCACGCTCAGTAGGCCGATTATGTTGATCATAAGTTGAGCGAAGTGCACGTAACACATTCGTGAATTTTCGTAATAAAGTTGAACGATTTGTAAACGTCACGACTCACACGTGATCTGTCAAAAAAAGGCTATTGATAAAAGTATCTCTACTTGGATCACCCGTTAAATGAGGCGATATTTAAAATGTGAATACCTCAGAAAGTGTTGATCATAGAAGATCTTTATATCGTAGATCGTTAGGAATAGGGGAAGTTTTCGTATGATACGAAGTAAATAAGTATTATCTAATATCCAGATGTATATGGACCGACAATCTTTAAAAGGTGTGATTTGTTATGTTAACAAAGTGAGTTCCAAAGTTCCAAAGCAGATATGTATATATATTTGTACGATATATTTTGTAGGTGAACGACTAGAACAACTAAATCGGCTTAATAACACTGTGCAACAGTGAAAAAAATACACGGATCTGACGGTATAGGTTCGATTCTACCGCCAAATGGTAGTATAACCCTATACTCAGTTTGGCGAGATTGGTGACCAATTTCTTTTTATGGGCCTCGAAAGATTCGGAATATCAGTGGACCCATTGAAAAAAGGAGTCATCGGTTTTTGAGCAACAGCTACTTCAGACTTGGTGATAGCGCTTAACTATATTTGGCAATAATGTAGCTAAGAACACGCTGAACAAAGTCTGTTAACATTTCATGCCAAACAATTTTTGTAAAATAAATAGACACGTTCAGATTGTATTGATTTGTTCATAAAAGTTGTTCAGATTTACCGTGGCTACAATATTGCCAAATATTGTTAGTAAAAAATCAGCGATCCCTTAAAGTTATGCCGAAAAAAGTGAAAAAAAATAACTATAATTTTTTTGGCATGAAATGTTAACAGACTTTGTTCAACGTGTTCTTAGCTACATTATTGCCAAATGTAGTTAAGCGCTATCACCAAGTCTGAAGTAGCTGTTGCTCAAAAACGGATGACACCTTTTTTCAAGGGTCCACTGATATTCCGAATCTTTCGAGGCCCATAAAAAAAAATTGGTAACCAATCTCGCGAAACTAAGTATAGGGTTATACTACAATTTGGTAGTAGAATCGAAGCTATACTGTCAGGTTCGTGTATTTTTCAAAAAGTGTTCATTTGTTGCATAGTGTAATTAGTATTGTTACTTGTTTTATTAAATTAAAAGAGTGTGAGTGACATTACTAAATCGGAATATTTGAAACTATGTGTTACGATATCGAGAGCCTTTAAAAATTGACAGAAATATTTTATTAGCTAACATTTGGCTGAATGACAGCAAGTTTTCTGAAATTTCTTTAGACGTACAACAATAGTAAAATATCATAGTAAGGGTCAACAAGACTATTTGAATAAATTAAATTAAAATTATTTTAAAGGGAATGTCAATGATTTTATACGGAAATTTCTGTGTTTGAGCTCTGACAAACAGCGTAGATAAGTGGTAATCAAAATGCTTTTATTATAAATGTTCAGATAAGAAGCAGCGGGTGCCTGCTAGTATTATCATAATTATTATAAGGTTCTGTTAAGAAGTTTTAAAGTTATTAGAGAATCAATGTTTAACTAGGTTTTAACCCTTTGTAGGGAGGTACTAGAATAGCTGGACCAATATGGCTCATCTACGAATTTAGCCAGCGAAAGAAAAAGGTATGTTACACATATTAAATTTGAAATCAATCGGTTACTTCGAGAGTTGCAATATATCAACCAGACAGAGAGATTGTCGCATTTGCTCAAATGATTTAAAATGTCCTAAAACGGATTTTTTTTACACTTTTGGGCAAAATTATATATACCCTCCTCCACTAAATACCCTCAGTCCACATAAATAAATTATAAATAGTTTCCATATTGTCCCTAATAATGATTATAAAAAATTCAACTGAATTTATTTTGAAAAAAATGACACAGAAATTTATAATAAAAAGCTTAAGCTATGAAAAAAATACTAATTTTATATTGTTAATGGCTACTAAAAATAAGAGTTTATGATCGTCATGTATACAAATCTACATTCACTTGATGCGTAGCAAAACCAAAAAATTTATAAAAATTCAGAACAAACAATTTGTTGACCAATATTTATGTTGCGCAGAACACTAACTTGGGAACCTGTTGCGTATGTTTTTTTTTAAATTTTATTGTTCAAAAGCAAAAAATGTCGGATATAACATAAAATTTTAGAAACAGTTTAGATTTGTTCGAATTGGCCACCTTTGGCACGAATTATGGCCTTCAAACGGCCGACAAAGCCATCACACGCTGCACGAAAGTGCTCTGCGGTATTTTGGCCCATTCCCGGCGAAGCGCCGTCTTGAGATGATCGATACTTTGGTAAAAGTCCAACGGATTGAGATCCGGAGATCTTGGTGGCCATTGTGCGGTAGAAATGAAGCGAGGAACCTCCTTTTTAAGCCATTTTTGGTTGACGCGTGCTGAGTGCGATGGTGCTGAGTCCTGTTGGAATGTCCATGGTCTGCGGCCGAAATGTTTGTCTGCCCAGGGCTTCAATACTGCCTTTAGGACATTTTCCCAATAATATTCGGCATTTATTTTGACCCCATGGTCGATGAATACGAGCGGGGAGCGACCATCGGCCGTTACGGCGGCCCACACCATTACCATCGGCGGCGCTTGAGTTCTGGTGGCCAATCGAAGGTGTAAATTGTCAGCTGACCTCCTTGGCAAGTAAACCCGATCATTTTGTTTGTTCACAAACTGCTCAATTTGGAATGGCTTCTCATCGGAGAAAACCAAATTCGGTAACTGGCCACTTTCGTGCAAGCGAAGCAACTCCTTGGTTCTTTCCAGTCTAACTTTTTTTTGTGCATCGGTGAGCTCTTGCACTTTTTGGAACTTCAATGGCTTTAGTCCAAGCTCATTTTTTAATATGTGTTGTATCCGTTCTCGCGATATGTTCAGCTCACGAGCAATTTTTCTACCACTGCGGCGTGGATTTCGATCAAATCTGGCCTTCACTTTTCGGATCATTTCTGGTGTTGTTTTTTTTTCGTCCACTTTTTGGATCACGGTAACGAGCAATGGTACGAGAAACAAAAGATTTATTCACATTTAAATGCTGGAGGGCTCTAACGATAGCCTCTTGTGTTTTTCCACCCAAATATAAAGCAATCACACTATCACGCTTGAATTCCATCACGAATAACTTTTTTTCTGAATGCAATAGATCAAAATGCTTTTGTAAGCTTGTAAACAATAAAATTAACTGTCACTGAAATAAATCTGTCAGCTATCAGACTAGCGGTTTAGAAATGATAGCAACCTGAAGTTGGTTGCAATACATAACAGCCAATATTAAATTAATTAAAAATATTTATAAGGTTGCTTTTTCGAGATCTTGTCTTGGTCACAAGTGCGAGGGTTGCTCTTGGAACTAGAAATATTGAGCTTTTTTAAATAATGTGCGAGGGTAGATATTAGAACTTAAACTAGCTATAAGAAACATTTTCTTTCTCTTTGGGGCAAAAATGATAGAATATGTTTTAAATATGTTAGGTTTCGAGATAACAGGCTTTTTTTTTAGAAATTCGTGTTTTTGGAGATAAATTGAGACAAAATCGATTAAATATTGTATAGTTGGGCAAAAAGCTTGCAATTCGAAGTGAAGATAGCTCTTAGTTCATAAAGATACGAAGCCTTTTTTCGAAATTCGTTCATAAGGGACACATTGGTGCACAAATTTTAAAAAGGGAGACCTTGGGGAACATTTTAAAAAGTTATCGTAAGATGTGAGGGTAGGTCTTGGATCATAAACTAGAGATATGAAATGTTATTTTGAAAGTCATACTGTAATGACACAGTGGGGAATATTTTTATGTAACATCGTCAAATTGATAGGACTAGAATGAATAAATTATAGGTGCTTAAATATGGCGCAATGGAACAAAAAGGAATAAGTATGATACGCTTGGGACTATATTCATTTAGGGAATTAAAGATAATATAATGAGACACAAAGCGATAAATATTGTACCACCAACAAATCTCGATGGCTAGAGCTAGATGTAAAACTGAATTGACATAGATATGGCACAATGAATAAATATCGTACAACAGCAAAATCGAAATGACAAGAGCTATATTATTCAAATTTGGTTTTAGAGTACCGATTGAGAGTGGTACTTTTAGGGTAAAGTGGCCAAAAGGGGATCTTTACGTAAAATTGTCTACAAAGAAGATGGACAAAGCTTCAATTGCTGCGAGCTATGGCGAATCGACTAATTTGGATCTTCCTCAATAGTACGGAATTTCGTTTTCTACCACATCTATCATGAGCGTATAGGTGGTAGAAAACGATATATGTGTAGTTAACATCGTTTCTCGAATTGACGTAGATCGTCGTAGATCGAAAAAGGAAACCTAAAAAATTCCAAATTCTCTCTGACAATAATATCCACAATACCATGTTCTAAACTTGTTATCCTTTAGAAAGAGAACAAGTAAGAAAGTTTCAAGTCGGGTAAACCGACTAAGGTATACCCTCACTTTGTGAGTAATGTAATATTGAATATTACTCGAATTATTCTGTCAAGGTACCAGAAGGGGTTTATCAAATACACCTATTTTTCGCTGAACATTAGATACTTTAAATTCATTGCACTGTGCCGAATTATAAGCATTTATGTGCACAGGTAAAAACGTTATGAGATATTAAATTGTGGTATGATTTGGGCATTTTGTGTGGGAGGTACAAAAAGGGGCGTGGCGATAACGCCCATTTTTCACAGGGCTATAGACACTATAAAAACATTACACTGTACAAAATTTCACGTATTTTTATACACTGGTTTTAATGTTATAAGCTGTTAACTTTTGGTGCAAAAAGGTACCTTTGTGTGGGAGGTACCAAAAAGGGCGTGGCAACAACGCCAATTTTTCCCTCGACTGTAGGCAATATAAAAGCATAATACTGTACAACATTTCAAGTTTTTTTATATACTGTTATTAAAGTTATAAGCTGTTAACTTTTGGTGCAAAACGGTGCATTTGTGTGGGAGGTACCAAAAGGGATGTGGCAACTTCGCCCAATTTTCTCGAGTTGATAGCGACTAATAAGCTAATACTATGTGTGGAATTTCAGAAGATTCGAATAAGAAGTATAGCAGTTATTAAAGAATCCATTTTTCACAACATTTTAACCCTATGTGGGGGAGGTACTAGAAGGAGTGGACCAATATGGCCCATCTTCGAACTTAGTCGGAGATAGAAAAAAATATTACCACATACCAAATTTGAAGTCAATCGGTTACTCCTTTCGAGAGTTATCGTGCGCACCAGCCAGCAGACACACAGACAGACAGACAGACAGACGGACGGACATTGCTCATTCGACTTAAAATGACCCAAAACTGTTTTCCTCCGAACATACTTGGGGTCTTAGGTCACTCCTTCGATGTGTTACACTTTTTTCAGTAGCAAATGATATATACCCTCGTCACACTAAAGTGAGGGTATAAAAATGTGTTAATATTTTAAAATCTTGATAAGAAAATCTATTTTGAAAGAAAATGTAAGTATGAAAGAAAGTGTAACTCCTTAACATAAGACACAATAGTGTTTGAAGCCATAATGAAATCTAATCTTTACACTGAGAAAGTGAAATTAAAACAAGTAAGAAAGTTTCAGTCGGGTAAGCCGACTAAGGTATACCCTCACTTTGTGAGTAATGTTATATGGAATATTACACGAGTTATTCTGTTAAATAGTGTGGGATGTAGCAGAAGGTTTTTAAAAAATTCACCTATTTTTCGCTGAATAGTAGATACATTAAATCCATAGCACTGTTCAGAATTATTAGCGTTTATGTGCACTGGTATATTAAGGTTATGAGATATTAAATTTTGGTATGATTTGGTCATTTTGTGTGGGAGGTACAAAAAGGGGCGTGGCGATAACGCCCATATTTTACAGGGCTCTATGCACTACAAAAGCGTTACACTGCGCAAAATGCTGTTGCATTTCCGAGCATTGGTACTCACGCTGTTAGCTCTTAACTTTTTGTGCAAAATGTTACCTTCGTGTGGGAGGTACAGAAAGGGGCGTGGCAATAACGTCCATTTTTCACAGGGCTATAGACACTATAAAAGCATTACATCGTACACAATTTAAAGTATTTTTATACACTGGTATTAATGTTATAAGCTGTTAACTTTTGGTGCCTTTGTGTGGAATGTACCAAAAGGGGCGTGGAAATAACGCCCATTTTTCACTGGACTGTAGGCACTATAAAATCATTACGCTCTACAAAATTCCAAGTATTTTTATACACTGGTATTAATGTTATAAGCTGTTAACTTTTGGTGCAAAATTGTGCATTTATGTGGGAAGTACCAAAAGGGCCGTTGCAACTTCTCCCATTTTTCTCGAGTTTATAGCGACTAATAAACTAATACTATGAGTGGAATTTCAGAAGATTCGAATAAGTAGTAGAGCAGTTATTAAAGATTCAATATTTCACAACATTTTAACCCTTTGTGGGGGAGGTACTAGAAGGAGTGAACCAATATGGCCCAACTTCGAACTTAGCCGGAGATAGAAAAAAATATTACCACGTACCAAATTTGAAGTCAATCGGTTACTCCTTTCGAGATTTATAGTGCGCACCAGCCAGCAGACAGACAGACGGACGGACAATGCTCATTCGACTTAAAATGGCCCAAAACGGATTTCCGCCGAACATACTTGGGATCTTAGGTCATTCCTTCGATGTGTTACACTAAAGTGAGGGTTTAAAAATTGTCATTTGTCGATTTGCCATGTTTATCCCTTGGTTAGCATAGGTTATGTTCAAGTGAGGAGACGTTTAAACGTCTGATGCCCATACACTTAAGCCAGTGGTTCGGCCTGTTGTGCGCTCCTTATTTATGATCTTTTTATATATACCTCACGATTTACAGAAAATCGGTACTAGACACGAATTTTCATATAATCGTAATTTTGAAATCTTTATAATTTTACTTTGTAAAATACCGAATATTTCACAATTTTCTAAGTTTATAATTAATTTATGGATGCTCGTTATCAACATTAATTTACCATTATTCTCTTTGTCAAATGAATTTAATAATATCGAAACAAAAGTATCAAATGAAAATTGACTTCTGGCTTTATAAATAATTGTGCACAACGAAGGTGATGTTGAAAAGAAAACGAATACTTAGAAGTGTGCTTAGGTTTGTTTTTGTTTCCACAACACGTGTCAGTTTAAACAAAGCAGAGAAAAGTCTCCAGGAAAAGATGCAAAATGTGTTCGTCATGTTTGACCGCTTGAAGTATAAAGCATGACCTGTCTTCCAAAAGGCCCAGAAAGTGACAGTGGTTCACGAGAACACATTTAACACAAATGAAGATTTAAATGATAATGAAATGAACAATTCAAATTTTGTTATCACTATGATTTGCATAAGTATATCTTTTTATTTTCTTGTATGACATTTTGCATTCCTGACCAATAGCCGCGCTATTCCGTGATAAGTATATGATATTTGTCTGCAAAGCCTACACTAAAAAAAGATAGTTATAAAATTAATGACAACACATCCTTAAATTAAGTAGGCAACCTCTGCATAAATCCAATCACAATTACAAAATTTTCATTGATCTAAAGTTTCTTGTAATGTATTTAACAACACGTTAATAACTACGCCCTTCTTTAAAACTATGCCTTTAAATTAAAAAAAAATATTTTTATTACAAGCTCCATTACTTATTTCAATACTTTTAAGGATTTTTTACATTAAAACAATGATGTAGACACTTCATAGTTTTAATGCCGGTTCGAACTTAATTGACAGTATGCTCTATTTGAGTAATAAATTTAAGGCTATGTTGGCTTTGAAAAAATTAAGTCTTGGAAATACATTTTATGATTGTTGCTACTATATTAAAGAATACTTCATAATGGAGATTTACATAGGAGAAAATTATACTCTCTCTCCGTTTCTCTTTCGCAGAAGCAGAGCTGTTTGTTAACGTTTGAGTCAATAATTGTTATATAATGGTAGAAGATCGAGTTTTTTCACGGACTTTTGCAATTGCCTGGAAAATGGAATTTTGATTAACCGTTCACGGGATCCCCGGATCCAGCTTAATGATGTTGCGAAATGTGTATTTTATGTACATATATAAAATTACTTAAAAACATAATTTAAAACAAAATTAAAATAGAGAAGAAATCTAAAGGGGTTTTCAACAAGAGGTGTTATTTTGGTATTCAAATAAAAATTCAATTTTTTGAGATAAATGATCGGATGTTTATTGCATAATAAAGAGGAAGGTATGTCGTTAATAATGAAAAACAACATCAGCCAAATGGCCACCGCGACCACGCTTACCGGACCATTCATGAAATTTTCCATAACCAAATCGCAAAGTGGCTGCCCTATGTCCTCGATAGCCTCACGAACTCTATCTTTGAGGTCTTGAATCGACGCTGGGCTGTTGGCGTAGACCTTATCTTTCACGTGGCCCCAAAGGAAGAAGTCGCAAGGTGTTAAATCACAAGATCTCACTGGCTTAAGTGTATTTCCATGGACATGAGACGTTTAAACGTCTCCTCTCTTCAAGATTTTTTTTTGCTAAATGGAAATATTGTTAAAAATACATGTGGGCATTTCCGCGTGTCACCAACGTACGTTTGTGATGTATAAAAAATATTGAAACCAAAAATGTTCCTCTCATTTAGCCTCTCATTTAATAATGATATATGCCAAATCGGAGGTACATATATATGGGAGCTATATGTAAATCTGAACCGATTTTAACCAAATTCAATAGGGATCGTCCTTGGGCCTAAAAAAAGATATGTGCAAAGTTTCATTGAGATCGGACCATAATTGCGACCTGTACTTTGATTACAAAAATACGTCTACAGACGGACAGACAGAGAGACAGACAGAGAGACGGACATAGCTAAATCAACTCAGAAAGTGATTCTAAGTCGATCGGTATAATAAACAATGGGTCTATTTCTTCTCCTTTTGACTGTTACAAACAAATGCACAAAGTTATAATACCCTGTACCACAGTGTGGTGTAGGGTATAAAAATATACATCGTTCGAAAGGTCTAATTCTCTTCTTTCCAAATTCTTTTAGAGATTGAAAATCTGTTAATAATTAACATAGTTATAGGCGTTCAAGCGAAAAAGGCAAGAAAATCGGTTTTTTACCCGTAAATCCGGATTTTGGGGGTGTACGGTGAATTCCAAAAAAATATTCCTGTTTTACTCTACAAGACCTACAGGAAAAATAGTATCGCGTCATTTGCTTCTCAACTTGAGTTTATTTTGTCGCACTGTGTAATTAGTTATATGGATGGTATAAAGAAATGTTTGACCAAAATGTCAATGTTAAACACCCTCCTACAGGGACAGTCCTCAACCGAACTCGTTGAAATTTTGTATCATAAGTACTATCCGATAGGACTAAGCATGGTGCCAGTTTTATCCCTATCAGTAGACATCGGTTTTAAAAATTGACTCACTTGATATGAAATCCCCATATATAATTTATTCAGTAAAATACTCGTACTACTATTTTGAGATATTAAATAGAGTAGCGCATATCTTACCTTACCCGGGGTTTACACGAGACAGTTTTGCGAAGACAATAGCAATACATTTACACTTACTCGTATTTACAAATACACTTACACATCTCTCTCACCGTCACCAACCTACTAAAAAAGGTTCAGAGAACAGCCTGCCTGAGCATAAGCGGAGCCTTAAGAACTACAGCGACCGAGTCTCAACAAGCCCTACTCCATATACTGCCGATTAATATTGTGGCGAGAGAAGTTGCAACCAAAGGGGCAATAAGATTAAACTGCCTATCAATGTGGAGGTACAAGAACTATGGTCACATGAGGATATCAAAGTGTAGTGCTATGGTAACCGATCGAGTGGACTATATATCAACTGTGTACGCCTTCGAGAGAAATAACATCACTATGATTCCCGCCAGAGATGAATGGGTCGGCAGAATACCAGGTAATAGAAACCATCTCCACTTTTACACGGATGGTTCGAAGCTTGATGAAAAGGTTGGCTTCGGAGTACACTGTGAAGAACTTAGTCTGGATATAGCTCACAGACTACCAGATACCTGCAGTGTCTATCAAGCCGAAATAGTGGCAATATGGGAAGTCGCCAAGTGGCTGAGTCGCAACATAGTAACCAACACTGGCGTTGTCATTTAGTCGGACAGCCAGGCTGCCATCAATTCTCTGGATGCAACATCCTTAAATTCACAAACAGCCCTCGACTGCCGCAGATCTCTTAACGAGATGGCTGAGCAGTTTAATATACACCTCATATGGGTGCCTGGGCATAGGGATATCCCGGGGAACTGCAAAGCCGATGAACTTGCTAGGAAAGGGACGACATTACAAATTCTCGAAGAATTTGCATATATTGGTGCGCCACTATCCACGTGCAAGCTTTGGCTTAGGCAAGAGGCAATCAGGCAGTCCAACGAAAGATGGACAGAAATCGGCACCTGCAGGGTAGCTAGACAAATCTGGCCAAGGTATGACCTGAAAAGGTCAAAATATCTTCTCGCACTAGAGAGGAAACGATTGTCTACGTTAGTAAATGTTCTGACGGGACACTGCTTGATCGGCGAACACGCCAAAAGATTGGGTATTGACTCCAATGACTTCCGCCGAAGCTGTGGAGATGAGGAAGAAGTGGAGAGCATTGAGCACTTGCTTTGCTACTGTCCCGCTTTGAGTAAACGACGACTGGACATACTGGGGTCGGCCTTTTTAGGCAGCCTAACAGATCTTTCTAGTACTGATATTCGTACTATCGATAAATTTATATATCAAACAGGTTGGTTTCGATGAGGGGCATTTCAGCCAGTGGTAACACAAGGGACCTAAACTGGTCTATGTGAGCTTGTAAAAAAATATGGCTGCCACCCTAACCTAAACCTAAACCTACTATATAAAAGTTAATAAATCTTACGGTTATCTCACAATATAATTGGTAAAAACATTGCCTAAACTAGAAAATGACGGAAAAAAATGTGTTTGTAGGACAAATAAACCTATATTCATACAGCTTCAAATACACAAAGTTGTAGGCGTTCAAGTGACAAAAGGCCAGAAAATCGGGTTTTTGGCGCTAAATCCGTATTTTGGGGGTGTCCGGGGAATTCCAAAAAAAGATTCTTGTTTTACTCGACAAGACCTACAGGAACTTGAGTTTATTTTGTCGCACTGTGTAATTTGCATAAAACTTTCTGTCGGTGGCATTTGAAGATAACTGGGCCGCGAAAATTCTATATGCAAAACGATCGATGTGATTGCTCAATTCCCGGTCAAGAATGCATGATTTAATTAAAACTAAATTTGAATCAACTAATAATATTCTTTTAAAATTATAAAAAATTAGCTTCTGACACTTGACTTTTTTTGTCATTGCTCTGTCTGACAAAATTATAAATTGGGGTTTATTTCTGTTTTCCTCGCTTATAAATAATTTTACTATTTATCTTATCTTTGTTTTACTTATGTAAGTACACTATCTCTATCACACTACGCAGTCAATTAAAACTTTTTGTATTTTTATCAAGTAAAGGCTAATGAAATAAGAAAAGGTTTGTTGCAATCCATTTAAGAAATTCCTATCGGTTGTATTTGAAGATAACTGGACCGCGAAAATTCTATGTGCAAAACGATCGATGTCATTATGGTACGTTATCATTAAATTCGTTTATTTTAAATGAATTCAAACAAAGTTTAAATAATATAACAATTGAATAACATTTAAGTGTAATGTCCTTCAAATGTATATGTATTTAACTAGTTAGTTAGAATAAGATGCAGTTAATATTAAAATATTTGAAGTAAGAGTAATAAACATTAAGTGTACTTAATTGGTGTGTTTACATCGTCTGAAAATAGTTTAGCAACTATTTGATTTCTAGAATATGGAAGCAATGCATGCAATTTGTGAGTACCAGGATTCTAACTGCATTGTTGATTTAATATTTTTTTCTTCTTTTCGATATTCTTCGGTGCTGCAGTAGACAACATTTATTTTCTCTAAAGATTCTGCAAACTTATATAAATCTCCATCACTAGACAATTTTATTGTCTAGTGGGGGTTTTAGACTTCCGCATACTCCGTCACACGGCCCTTTACCATGTGAGGTTGCGAAAAAGTGCCACTCTGCCTAAAGTGATCAAAACCGGTTTAAAATAAACCGGCCCACCGGTATTGACTCTAATGACTTCTGCAGAAGCTGTGGTGATGAGGAAGAAGTGGAGAGCATTGAGCACTTGCTATGCGACTGCCCCGCTCTGAGTAAACGACGAGTGGACGTACCAGGCTATGAAGCCGACGCGGCGCAAACCGGCGGCGCGCCATCGCCGATGATTTTTTACAAGCCGGCGCCGCCGCCGATTTTAGCGGCTCATATCTGCTGAAACTCAGCCGCCGAATTTTATTTGGTGAGTCAAGAAGATTTTATTTTTGCAACCATGAACATTTAGAAAGCGACTACTAAGTGATACCTTAGGTTCGGAATTTGCAATATTTAGAGTTATGTACAAAGCGTAGCGTACAAAGTTTATAAAAAATTGCCAATGTTAATATAAGATATGGCTATCTTTTATTAAAAAAATATTATAAAAATATACGGGAATTTTAAATAAAAAATGCGTTTTGGGTCTACGTTTAAAAAAGTTTGAGTTCCAAAAAAATTGTTTCCCTCGATTTTTTTTTCAAATTTTCACAGAATATTCGCAAGGGCGTTTAAAATTCATATGTGCAGAAATAGAAGAAAAGCCTCAAAATTAAGAGACCAATACTAGTATTTCGTCCATAACTTTTAAAAATACTGAGGCCCAAAACCATCGGATCAAAACTCCGGAACGACCCAATTCCTTTTGGCCAAGGATTGTCAACTTAATAACAAATGTATCAACCATTCAAGATTTATTAAACCGATTTTCAATATTATATCAAACTTCCATTACTTTGTGTTAATTTTAAGTTTTTTCCTCTAACGCTAAATATCAAAAAATACACTTTTCCAGGAGAATTACATTCGTATTCGTGCGCTTTCGATTGTGGAAAATTTACCGGCTCAGCCGATTGTTGAAAATTGATCAGCCGCCGCCGCCTATCGATATTTTTCCATGCGCCGCCGCCGAAAATTTTGTTCGGCTTCATTGTGTGGGATGTACTGGGGTCGGCTTTTCTAGGCAGCCTAAAATTTTCCGATATTCGTACTATCGACAAATTTGTATATCAAACAGGTTGGTTTCGATGAGGGGCATTTCAGCCCGTGGTAACACTAGGGCCCTAAACTGGTCTATGTGAGCTTGTATAAAAAATACGGCTGCCACCCTAACTTAAACCTACACAGCTCTCATTGTCTTCGTACTGTCTTTGATTTTTTGATGACAGTAAATTTGTCAATTGTCTTGACGTATGCAGCCAATCAGAACGCGAAACGACACTATCGAATAATGCTCCGCATACACCGTAATCGGCGCCGAAAATGAAAACGAAAACTGATAAACGTTGTTGTTCGTCACCGTCTCGTTACTGATTCGTTTTCGTTTCAGTTGGGAGCGTTGCGGCATAAAACAGAAACTAAACGGAACGGAACAGAAACTGTGAAGTGAAATATTGTGTATCAAAAATACATTGATTAAATAAAAAAATATGGAAAATTTAAGTGTCGATGAAATTAACATTGAAAAAAGTGTCATTATTTTTGACAAAATCAACTATTCTTTCCTGGTCGATCAAAGACAATTTATTCTTTTTATTCATTTTGGAACTATACTAATTTATTTTTAAAAACTGTGAATAAAAAAAAACGATTTAAAAAATGGCGTACGATGTTTGATTTATACGTTTTAACAACTGTGAACACAATGAAATTATATGCCAAAAATAATCACATTTCGTTGCTACAGCACCGAAAACAACCTAGTCGAAGTTGTTTTCGTTCCACCGCAAAATGGCTTTTTCTTTTTGGTAGGCCGGTTTATTTCAAACCGACTTTGATCACTCTATACCGTACCTTGACATGAACATAATCAGACTTGGTGATCGTAACTCACGAAATATTAACAAATTCACGATGGCACATCTATACAATCAAGAGTCCTTGAGATCAAACAAAAGGCAAAGAAAGCACAGCTTTAGCACAGCATATAAAAGATCATGGTCATATGTCAGATTTTAAAAACGTAAAAATGCTTTAAAGAGAGAATATAGAGAACAAGGATACACTCCAGTGAGCCTTCGAATACAAGAGTGAACATAGAATCAATAAACACCAAAGAAGATAAAGACACCACTAAACTGCAATATGCATGTGATCGGTTCCTGTGATGTTAGCGTTCAGTTTTGCTGCAATATTTACTTTTTATACCCTACACCACACTGTGGTACAGGGTATTATAAGTTTGTTTCACGGCAGATGTTTGTAACACCTGAAAATAACACAGCTAGACCCACCTTAAAGTATACCGATCGACTCAGAATCACTAGCTGAGTCGATTTAACTATGTCTGTCCGTCCGTCTGTCCATGTAAAGTTGTTCGTCGACTACAGGTCGCAATTTCACTCCGATCGTTCTGAAATTTTGCAGTTTAGAGTACTTCGCGTCTGTTAAGATCGCTATTGAATTTGGTTGAAATCGGTTCAGAATTAGATATAGCTCCCATATATATCTTTCGTCCGATTTGGCCCTTTAGTCCTATAGAAGCTGTATTTTACATCCGATCGTTTTGAAATTTAGAATGGCAGAGTTTCTTGATCCATGAACCAACATTGCCGAATTTGAAGATAATCGGTTAAGATTTAGCTATAGCTCCCATATATATGTTTCGTCCGATTTGGCCCTTTAGTCCTATAGAAGGTGTATTTTATATCCGATCGTTTTGAAATTTAGAATGGTGGAGTTTCTTGATCCATGAACCAACATTGCCGAATTTGAAGAAAATCGGTTCAGATTTAGATATAGCTCCCATATATATCTTTCGTCCGATTTGTTCCTTTAGTTGTATAGAAGCTGTATTTTACATCCGATCGTTTTGAAATTTAGAATGGTAGAGTTTCTGGATCCATGAACCAACATTGCCGAATTTGAAGAAAATCGGTTAAGATTGAGCTATAGCTCCCATATATATGTTTCGTCCGATTTCGTTCTGTATTTTACATCCGATCGTTTTGAAATTTAGAATGGTAGAGTTTCCTGATCTATGAACCAACATTGCCGAATTTGAAGAAAATCGGTTAAGATTTAGATATAGCTCCCATATATATCTTTCGTCCGATTTGGCCCTTTAGTCCTATAGAAGCTGTATTTTACATCCAATCGTTTTGAAATTTATAATGGTAGAGTTTCCTGATCCATGAACCAACATTGCCGAATTTGAAGAAAATCGGTTCAGATTTAGATATAGCTCCCATATATATCTTTCGTCCGATTTGGCCCTTTAGTCCTATAGAAGCTGTATTTTACATCCAATCGTTTTGAAATTTATAATGGTAGAGTTTCCTGATCCATGAACCAACATTGCCGAATTTGAAGAAAATCGGTTAAGATTTAGCTATAGCTCCCATATATATGTTTCGTCCGATTTGGTCCTTTAGTCCTATAGAAGCTGTATTTTACATCCGATCTTTTGAAATTTACAATGGTAGAGTTTCTTGATCCATGAACCAACACTTCCGAATTTGAAGAAAATCGGTTAAGATTTAGCTATAGCTCCCATATATATGTTTCGTCCGATTTGGCCATTTAGTCCTATAAAAGCTGTATATTACATCCAATCGTTTTGAAATTTAGAATGGTAGAGTTTCTTGATCCATGAACCAACATTGCCGAATTTGAAGAAAGTCGGTTAAGATTTAGCTATTGCTCCCATATATATGTTTCGTCCGATTTGGCCCTTTAGTTCTATAGAAGCTATATTTTACATCCAATCGTTTTGAAATTTAGAATGGTAGAGTTTCTTGATTCATGAACCAACATTGCCGAATTTTAAGAAAATCGGTAAAGATTTAGCTATAGCTCCCATATATATGTTTCATCCGATTTGGCTCTTTAGATCCAATCGTTTTTATACCCTACACCACACTGTGGTACAGGGTATTATTTAAGTATAAAATGTCCCTAAAGTAAATTTATTTTTTGTAATTATACATGAATTACAAAATTTATATATCAGAGTTATTCAATATTACGAGAGTGGTGTAGGGTATTATATAGTCGGCCCCGCCCGACTTTAGCCTTTCCTTACTGGTTATTTATTAAATCTACGTATATATATATAAATGGAAAAATGTTTGTATGTATGTATCGTATGTGTTTTATAGACGCTTAAACCACTGGACCGATATTATATTTTTTTCTTTTGTTTGAAAGCTATTTGGTCTGAGAAGGTTTTGGAAAAAAAAGTTTGCAAAAAATGGGCGTCACAGATCGCCCGCTTGACCGCTGAGGCTCATGTTAGAGCTAGAGAGCTGACATTTTGCATACACAAAGACAGGATTGTTGTATAAACCACGTGCTACTCACTTAATAATTTTTCGGCCTGCGGTCAGTTCTAGCGCTGTCAAAAATTTGAGTTTTGTTTTTGTTCTTTCAGAAGCCTCTTATAAAATATAAAATTAAAACTTTGCATATATATGAAGTATATCGAAATTTGGAACATACATAACATATTAAGCATTTCTTTCTCCGCTACGCGTTTGGTGACCCTTGACCACTGAGCCCATATACAAATATTAATCTGAAAGTTTACACACGATTAGAGCAGCGGTCAGTGCTATAGTGACCAAAACTATCATCAATCTTCCAAAAGTCACATAGAAGCTAAATATCTATAAAATAATGTACATATACTTTCTACTATAACAACTAAACCGATTAAATCGAAACATGGAACGAAGATATCTTTGTATGAAATGTGCAATAGTATAATAACCCTTTTGATTTTCCGCGACGCGTTTTCCGACCTCTTGAACTCTGACATATAGTGAATAATACCCTACTCAGATTAACGAAATTTGAACAGTTGCGACCAATTTTGGCTTATATGGGTGGTGCCACGCCCCTTGGCTATATTCCGCCCATTTTTGGACCAACCACCTAGACTGCCATCAGATACATATGTACAAAATTACAGCACTTTCGCTAACAAATTGTGCAAGATATCTTAATTTTAAAATTTGTCTTATGTGGGCGGGGTCACACGTACTTGATATATCGAAAATTCAAGTACCCTATTTTCACCACGCCCCACACGTGTACATTCTGTGAAAATTTCAAGAAGATCGGTCCAGCCGTTTAGACGTCTATACGGTACAAACAAACCAACAAACAAACAAACCAATAAACAAACAAACCAACAAACAAACACACATTCTTCTTTATATGTATAGATAGATAGATTTAGAAATTCTCCTAGAATAATACTGCTTGCAACCAAATATTGACCTACGATATCCTTTTCAAAACTGGACAACTTCCGGAAGAATATCACAGTTAAAAATATAAATTTTCTTCAGTTATTGCTTGTTCGGTGGTGTGTTTGAGAAAAACAAACCAATTTTGATAAGATTCGGCTATTTTGCGTGGGAGATACCAAAAGGGGCGTTGCAATTCGTCCAAAGGCCATAGGGACATTTACTGTTTGTGGAACTAAAGAAGATTCAGATATGAAGTATATAAGAAAACAGAATCAATATTTCAATAAATTGTTTAGGAGGGCGTAACAAAAAATGCACAAAGTCATAATGCCCTGTACCACAGTGTGGTATAAAAAGGAACCCTTATAAATGTATTTAATTATTATATTTTGGTTTCATAACACGTGCCACATTGTACAAAGAAACGAAATGCTATCAGATGGAGCCACAAAACAATTTTGGGTCTTTTACGATAAATACGATGACTATATTTAGCGGCTATAAATATTGATATAATTCTTATATATCAATATCAGAGGTTTCAGACCAAAACATCTAACATAAATAAGGATTTAAACGAATACAAAATATCGTGTTCTTCATTCATTTTGTTGTTATTGAAGTGTACATTTCCTGCCAAACCGAGGGATACAATGAACGGATTACAAATACCTATTGGCGTTTTTGCCTCCGTGGGAAGCATACATAGTGGAGTATAAATAGAAATGTTGTCCTCGCCCTTCGGAAATATAAATACTAACGTTTTTCTCGTCATTCGAAAATAATTTGAATGTCATGGGAAAAATTCTCTGAAATAAATTGTAAATAAATATTGCTTCTGTATTATATTGTCCCAAATGTATTCCGCTTGAAACATACATATGGTTAGATTGCACTCCAAATATTTAATATTTGACACACATTTCGCCCTTTTCCAGTTGGCGTCGTCGACGTCAGTTCTTAGTCGACACTGTGTGGATTGACGACTTCATAAATTTTGAAATTTTTTAAATACTTTTAAGTTTTAAAAAGGGCTTTTGTTAGATCATGGATACAAAAAACATTCGTTTTGGCGTAAAGATGACAAAGCTACAACTTCATAGATATGACGAAAATTATGTGACGACGTCGACGACGCCAACTGGAATAAGGACGATTATATTCTTATTACATGAATGAACACTGACATGTTCGAAGAAAATCGGTTCAGATTTAGATATAGCCCCCATACTTACGTTCCCCCGATTTGGTACGTAAGTGATATTTAGATATAGCCAAATCGATATTGAAAATTAATTTTACGTCCGATCTTTATACAGGGTTTTCCAACAAGAGGTGTTATTTACAATCACCCGGTATTTCGGTAGCTGTCACTTTTGAAGCTTTTATGCTTTGACAAGTAGAAACTACGCCATTACTAAAAATCGAACGATACACGATTCAACAACGCATTGAAATTATTAAAATTCACTACAAAAATGGTGAAAATCTTGCAGTCACAGTTCGTAAAACTAAAGCATTTTTGGGCCGTCGTGAAGCAGCTTGTCGGACCGCATTACAGAAATTGGTGGAAAAATTCGAGCTGTTGGGACAAGTTAGTGATGCTAAGAATAAAATCCGTGCACGTTGCTCAAGAACAACTGAGAATATTGCTGCTGTAGCCCAAAGTGTTGAAGAAAACCCAGGTTTGTTCATTCCTCATCGTTCTTTGGAATTGGGCATTCCACAAACGTCACTACACCGTATCTTGCATAAAGACTTGGGTCTTAAGGCCTATAAAGTTCAGTAAACACAAGAACTCAAGCCGGCCGATCATCAACAACGTCGTGTCTTTGCTGATTGGGTCCTTGAAATGCATGAAAATGATCCGGAATTCCATCGAAAAATCACCTTGACTGATGAGGCCCATTTCCACCCCGGTGGCTACGTCAACAAGCAAAATTGTCGCATCTGGGGCTCGGAAAACCCAAGAGTTATTGTTGGGAAGCCTCTCCATCCTCAACGTGTGACTGTGTGGTGCGGTTTATGGTCCGGCGGGGTCATTGGACCTTACTTTTTCGAAAATGAGTTTAGATCAACAGTTACGTGCCACACAAGCAACGAAACCTTTGCTCTGTTACGGGAAAAGTTTCCGGACTGTGTTATCACTCGAAGAGGTGATCACAATTGGCCACCGAGATCTTGTGATTTAACACATTGCGACTTCTTCCTTTGGGGCCACGTGAAAGATAAGATATACGCCAACAGACCAGCGTCGATTCAAGACCTCAAAGATAGAATTCGTGAGGCTATCGAGGGCATAGGGCAGCCACTTTGCGTGGTCGTGGTGGCCATTTGGATGACGTTGTATTTCATTATTAACGGCATACCTTCCTCTTTATTTTGAAATAAACATCTGATCATTTATCTCAAAAAATGGCATTTATCTTTGAATACCAAAATAACACCTCTTGTTGGAAACCCCTTTATTGTTAAGCAGAAATGCGATTTTTGATCCAAATTGATGAAAATCTGTTTAGATTATGTATAGTCCCATCTATTTGATTCTACATATTTTTGATCTGTGAAAGAATATTACGCATTTTAAAATTATCGTTTCAGATCTGGTTTATTATGAATAAGCCTTGATGATGAAACTGAGCCAAGCACTTTGTTAACTGAAACGAAACCAATTATTCCAAATTATTATCGCAATGCCTTTGCAAAGGTAGGGAGGTGTAGGGCATTATGTAGTCGGCTCCGTCCGACTTTCTGTCCCTCGTTACTCGTTTTATTTGGAACTAATATTTCCGAAACAAAGATTAACTTTAATACCAGTACTTACTTTAAGTTATTAAATGCAATTTAAATTGATAATTATTTAATTAAAACAAAAAAAATTTACTAATATTATTTTCGAACTCAAGGTGAGGGGATTCATAAGTCGGGATACCCGACTAAACTTTCTTACTTGTTTTTTTTAACATTTGCTTCAACAAAAAGGATGGTTTGAAGATTTGCCATATATTCAAAGATTTTCCCAGTAATAGAATTGAATGCAATCCATGGTGGAGGGTATGTACGATTCGGCATGGCCAAAATTAACATTTGTCGCATGTTTTTTAATAACAACTGTCAATACGATTTTAAGAAATGTTGAAACTAGAGACCATTTCTAGGAAATATCCGTTAACTCTGCCACGTAACAATCGAATGAAAACATAAAATCACAAATCAACTTCACTACCGTATTAAGTGAGTTATGACCTTTCCCGGTAAATTTCGAGAATACAAACGTATTGACAGTAAAACATGTAAACGACAACTTATGACAGGAGCACTCGAGGTCAATAGGTTGCCGTATGCACAAAATCCATGATGTGCATTTGCTCTTGTTTATTCGAACATAACCAGTGACGATTCCTAAGAACGAAAGCTCATTGGATAAAGACGAACTCGGTGTTCTGCTTTTAGATGTCCATTAACTGCGATTTCAACGAAACATATTTATTGTATATAAATCTGCTCGCTACTTTTAATGCATTCTCCCATAATGGCTAATATTTAGTGAAATATTGAATAGCCCATGACTTCTATACTATGTACAAGAATCGTCTACAATTTTGGACAAAAGGGATTCTTCATTGATATCAACTCAAAAAATTATGAAATTGCCACACATTTTTTGTTACTTTCCAAACAAGGGGATAATTTTGTGCCGCAGTGTGCTGAATGGTATTAAAACTCATTTAAGTTGTTTAGGAAAAGGATCGTTTACAATAGAAATTTCGCTCACATATCAAACAGAACGTTTGTGGGTACAGAATTACCCTTTTCTATTCATATTGCTGGTAGACGTAATAAATTAATTAGCGTTTTTAGATAAAATTTTAAGATGATTAATTTATTCCCACAAAAATGTGTCGAAAAACCATTAACATTTGTAACCTTTTACAATACATATAATCCAAATTAAAATGCCGCAGTGACGTTTTTCGTTTGACGTACTGCCCTTTTTTCAGGTAATATTTTAATTAAAAAGATACAATTATTTGTACGAGTATGTAAGCCGTATAAACAAGTCAATGCACTGGTGAGTGTATATAGTGGCATATAATTAACAATGATTTTAACAAGTACAAGAACATTTGTCAAGACAACTTTAGATACATCTACTGCAATATCTAATAGAGGTCTACGAGAATTAATTCAAAACGCCATTTGAATGATTTGTACCAAAAATTAATATGAATGTAGTTATGATGACAATTTTCAATTTATACAAGCGAACAGGCTATGAATATGAATGCTACACAGAAAAACATTCTCACTTTAAAACATTTTTCTCTAAAGATTCTATAAGCTTTAAAATAAGAAATATTTATACATAGCATTAGGAAAGTTAACTAATAATAAGAAAATTGCCTAAACATAAAATTTTGTTGTTTTAAGATTATTACATTTATGGAGAAAAATATCAGAGATTAAATAATATTTTCCGAGTATTTACAACACGATGTGTACACATTACGGAAACCAATCATTTCGTAATTAAATAAATAAATCTGAGGTATTTTATCGGTAAAAATTCTGATAGCACTAGGATGACCTTTTATATCCGGGATAGAGTGATTAAAACGGTGGATTTAAATTTTCAAAAACCGGTTGAAAATTTAAGCTTGAAGAAGATTTTCTTCATTAATAAAAAAACAAGTAAAAGCTTTAAGTTCGGCCATGCCGAAACTTACATATATACCCTCCACCATGAATTGCGTTCAATACTATTACTGTAACAATCTTTGGATATGGAGCAAATCTTGGAACCATCATTTTTGTTTAAACAAATCGTTAAAAAAAACGAACGCTGAAATTGTTATCCAAGTTTTAGGCCTCAAATTCTTTAGCCAAACTCTTCATTTGAAAAATGTGGTATTTATGGCTTAAATTAGCATATTTGAGGGCTTCCTCTACACGGGGACTACAAAAAAATATAAACTGACTTTTATAAATTTTATTGAGATGAATTCTTGCCACAAAGAATACAAACTGCAAAGTTTCAGCTAAATTGCTTAGAAAATGTGGTGTTTATGGCTTAAACAAGCCTTTTTGGGAGCGACATCTATGGATGGACTATAACAAAATATGAACTGAATTAATTTTAACCAGTAAGGAAAGGCAGAAAGTCGGGCGGGGCCGACTATATAATACCCTACACCTCCCTAACAATGCGATAAGGGTCATTGCCATAATAATTTGGAATAATTGGTAAATGGGTAGAAACATCTATCTATATATATAAAAGAGAGTGTCTGTTTGTGGGTTTGTTTGTGGGTTTGTATGTTTGTTCCGTATAGACGTCTAAACGGCTAGACCGATCATCTTGAAATTTTCACAGAATGTACATGTGTAGGGGGTGCTGAAAATAGGGTACTTGAATTTTCGATATATCAAGTGGGCGTGGACCCGCCCATGTGGGTCAAATTTTGGTATTGAGAAAAATTTTTAGCTAGAGTGCTGAAATTTTGTGTGTATGCATTTAGTGTCAGATTATGTGAATTTTCAAAAAATGGGCGGAATCGGACGAATGGGCGTGGCCCCGCCCATATAAGGCAAATTTTGAAATTGAGATATTTTGCACAATTTGTTAGAGAGAGTTCTGTATTTGAGTGTATATGTATCTGGTGACAGTCTACGTGATTGGTCCAAAAATTGGCGGGATCGGCCCAATGGGCGTGGCCCCGCCCACATAGACCAAATTTTGAAATTTCGATATCTTGAACAATTTGCTAGCGAGAGTGCTGCTGCAATGTTGTGTATATGTATCTGGTGACAGTCTACGTGATTACTCCAAAAATGGGCGGGATCGGACCAATGGGCGTGGCCCCGCCCACATAGACCAAATTTAGAAATTTCGATATCTTGCACAATTTGCTATCGGGAGTGCTGCAATGTTGTGTATATGTATCAGGTGACAGTCTACGTTATTGGTCCAATAATGGGCGGGATCGGACCAATGGGCGTGGCCCCGCCCACATAGACCCAATTTTGAAATTTCGATATCTTGCATAATTTGCTATCGGGAGTGCTGCAATGTTGTGCATATGTATCTGGTGGCATATTACGTAATTGGTAAAAAAAAATGGGCGGGATCGGACCAATGGGCGTGGCCCCGCCCATATAAGTCAAATTTTGAAATTGATATATCTTGCACAATTTGCTAGCTAGAGTGCTGTAATGTTGTACATATGTATCTGGTGACAGTCCACGTGATTGGTCCAAAAATTGACGGGATCGGACCAATGGGCGTGGCACCGCCCATATAAGCCAAATTTTAAAAATGTGATATCTTGCACAATTTGTTAGCGAGAGTGCTGGGATTTTGTGTATATGTATATGGTGGCATTCTGCGTGATTGGTCCAAAAATGGGCGGGATCGGCCCAATGGGCGTGGCCCCGCCCATATAATTCAAATTTTGATATCTTGCACAATATGTTAGCGAGAGTGCTGGAATTTTGTGTATATGTATATGGTGGCAGTCTGCGTGATTGGTCCAAAAATGGGCGGGATCGGCTCAATGGGCGTGGCCCCGCCCACATAGACCAAATTTTGATATCTTGCACAATTTGCTAGCGGGAGTGCTGCAATGTTGTGTATATTTATCTGGTGGCATTCTACGTAATTGGTCAGAAAATGGGCGGGATCGGAACAATGGGCGTGGCCCCGCCCTTATAAGCCAAATTTCGAAATTGATATATCTTGCACAATTTTTTATCTAGAGTGCTGTAATGTTGTACATATGTATCTGGTGACAGTCCACGTGATTGGTCCAAAAATTGGGGGGATCTGACCAATGGGCGTGCCACCGCCCATATAAGCCAAATTTTGAAATTGAATTATCTTGCTCATTTTTTTTGCGAGAGCGTTGAAATTTTGCGTATATGTATCTGGTAGCAGGCTACGTGTTTGCCTTACAAATGGGCGGAATACGACCAGTGGGCGTGCCCAGCCCATATTTTTATATATCTTGCAAGTATTATATAGGAAATACATGAACAAAAATGCTCGGTATGCGATAATTACAGCTGCTCACTCCAATACAATCGCAATATGATAATGTGATGCATGACCAATGAAACAAGAATTTGGAAATTGTATAAGTATACATTTCTATTTTCTGGACTTTCCACTGAATTCGGTATTTTTCATTCAGTGAATTTATTACTAATACCAGTAAGGAAAGGCAGAAAGTCGGGCGGGGCCGACTATACAATACACCTCACTAATAATGCGATAAGGGTCATATCAAAATTTGGTCTACGTGGGCGAGGCCCCGCCCATTTTTGGACCAATCACGCAGACTGCCACCATATACATATACACAAAATTCCAGCACTCTCGCTAACATATTGTGGAAGTTATATCAATTTCAAAATTTGGCTTATATGGGCGGGGCCAAGCCCATTGGTCCGATCCCGCCCATTGTTTGACCAATCACGTGGACTGCTACCAGATACATATACACAACATTGCAGCACTCTCGCTAGCAAATTGTGCAAGATATCGAAATTTCAAAATTTGGTCTATGTGGGCGGGGCCACGCCCATTGAGCCGATCCCGCCCATTTGTTTACCAATTACGTAGAATGCCACCAGATACATATACACACCATTGCAGCACTCCCGATAGCAAATTGTGCAAGATATCGAAATTTCAAAATTTGGTCTATGTGGGCGGGGCCACGCCCATTGGTCCGATCCCGCCCATTTTTGGACCAATCACGTAGACTGTCGCCTGATACATAAACACAAAACTACAGAACTCTCGCTAATAAATTGTGGAAAATATTTCAATTTCAAAATTTGGCTTGTATGGGCGGGGCCACGCCCATTGGTCCGATTCCGCCCATTTTTTGAAAATTCACTTAATCTGACACTAAATGCATACACACAAAATTTCTGCACTCTAGCTAAAAATTTTTCTCAATACCAAAATTTGACCCATATGGGCGGGTCCACGCCCACTTGATATATTGAAAATTCAAGTACCCTATTTTCAGCACCCCCTACACATGTACATTCTGTGAAAATTTCAAGATGATCGGTCAAGCCGTTTAGACGTCTATACGGAACAAACAAACAAACACACAAACAAACCCACAAACAGACACTCTCTTTTATATATATAGATAGACTAGCTGAGCCCGGTGCGCTTCGCTGCCCATGTCAAAATTAGCGCTGTAGAAACTGTATTTTATATCCGATCAGTACGAAATTCGGCAGAAAGAGGTTTGTTATTACATGAAGGAATACTGCCAAATTCGGAGAAAATCGGTTCAGATTTAGATATAGTCCCCATATATATGTTACCCCCGATTTGAAATTCAAGCGCTGTAGAAACTGTGTTTATATCCGATCAGTATGAAATTCGACAGAAACAGGTTTCTATTTTACATGAATGAGTATTCAAGGAAAATCGATTCAGATTTATATATAACCTCCATATATATGTTCCTCCAGATTTGGTTACAAAGCGCTATAGAAGTTGTACTTTACTTCCGATCATTACAAAGTTCTCCAGAAAAATGTTTCTCAATTTAGGAACGAATATTGCTTAATTTAGCTATTATCGGTTCAAAATAAGATATACTTACACACACACACCACATTTACCAATTATTCCAAATTATTATCGCAATGACCCTTATCGCATTGTTAGGGAGGTGTAGGGTATTATATGGTCGGCCCCGCCCGACTTTCTGCCTTTCCTTACTGGTATTAGTAATACATTCACTGAATGAAAAAATACCGAATTCAGTGGAAAGTCGAGAAAATAGAAATGTATACTTATAAAATTTACAAATTATTGTTTCATTGGTCATGCATCACATTAACATATTGCGATTGTATTGGAGTGAGCAGCTGTAATTATCGCATACCGAGCATTTATGTTCATGTATTTCCTATATAATACTTGCAAGATATATCAAAATATGGGCTGTGCCACGCCCACTGGTCCTATTCCGCCCATTTGTAAGCCAATCACGTAGACTGCTACCAGATACATATACGCAAAATTTCAACACTCTCGCTAACAAAATGAGCAAGATAATTCAATTTCAAAATTTGCCTTATATAGGCGGTGGCACGCCCATTGGTCAGATCCCGCCAATTTTTGGACCAATCACGTGGACTGTCACCAGATACATATGTACAACGTTACAGCACTCTAGATAACAAATTGTGCAAGATATATCAATTTCGAAATTTGGCTTATAAGGGCTTGGCCACGCCCATTGGTCCGATCCCGCCCATTTTCTGACCAATTACGTAGAATGCCACCAGATACATATACACAACATTGCAGCACTCCCGCTAGCAAATTGTGCAAGATATCAAAATTTCAAAATTTGGATTATATGGGCAGGGCCACGCCCATTGGTCCGATCCCGCCCATTTTCTGACCAATTACGTAGAATGTCACCATATATGTATACACAACATTGCAGCACTCCCGATAGCAAATTGTGCAAGATATCAAAATTTGGTCTATGTGGGCGGGGCCACGCCCATTGGGCCGATCCCGCCCATTTTTGGACCAATCACGCAGACTGCCACCATATACATATACACAAAATTCCAGCACTCTCGCTAACATATTGTTCAAGTAATATCAATTTCAAAATTTGGCTTATATGGGCGGGGCCAAGCCCATTGGTCCGATCCCGCCAATTTTTTGACCAATTACGTAGAATGCCACCAGATACATATACGCAACATTGCAGCACTCCCGCTAGCAAATTGTGCAAGATATCAAAATTTCAAAATTTGGTCAATGTGGGCGGGGCCACGCCTATTGGTCCGAACCCGCCCATTTTTGGACCAATCACGTAGATCGCCAACGGATATATATACACAAAATTCCAGGTCTCTCGCTAACAAATTTTGCAAGATATCACATTTTTTAAATTTGGCTTATATGGGCGGTGCCACGCCCATTGGTTCGATCCCGCCCGTTTTTGGATCAAACACGTGGACTGCCATCAGATACATATGTACAACATTACAACACTCTAACTAACATATTGTGCAAGATATATCAATTTCAAAATTTGGCTTATATGGGCGGGGCCACGCCCATTGGTCCGGTCCCGCCCATTTTTTGACCAATTACGTAGAATGCCACCAGATACATATACGCAACATTGCAGCACTCCCGCTAGCAAATTGTGCTAGATATCAAAATTTCAAAATTTGGTCTATGTAGGCGGGGCCACGCCCATTGGTCCGATCCCGCCCATTTTTGGAGCCATCACGTGGACTGCCACCATAGACATATACACAAAATTCCATCACTCTCGCTAACATATTCTGCAAGTTATATCAATTTCAAAATTTGGCTTATATGGGCGGGGCCAAGCCCATTAGTCCGATCCCGCCCATTTTTGGAAAAATCACGTGGACTGCTACCAGATACATATACACAACATTGCAGCACTCTCGCTAGCAAATTGTGCAAGATATCGAAATTTCAAAATTTGGTCTATGTGGGCGGGGCCACGCCCATTGAGCCGATCCCGCCCATTTGTTTACCAATTACGTAGAATGCCACCAGATACATATACACACCATTGCAGCACTCCCGATAGCAAATTGTGCAAGATATCGAAATTTCAAAATTTGGTCTATGTGGGCGGGGCCACGCCCATTGGTCCGATCCCGCCCATTTTTGGACCAATCACGTAGACTGTCGCCTGATACATAAACACAAAACTACAGAACTCTCGCTAATAAATTGTGGAAAATATTTCAATTTCAAAATTTGGCTTGTATGGGCGGGGCCACGCCCATTGGTCCGATTCCGCCCATTTTTTGAAAATTCACATAATCTGACACTAAATGCATACACACAAAATTTCTGCACTCTAGCTAAAAATTTTTCTCAATACCAAAATTTGACCCATATGGGCGGGTCCACGCCCACTTGATATATTGAAAATTCAAGTACCCTATTTTCAGCACCCCCTACACATGTACATTCTGTGAAAATTTCAAGATGATCGGTCAAGCCGTTTAGACGTCTATACGGAACAAACAAACAAACACACAAACAAACCCACAAACAGACACTCTCTTTTATATATGGGGAAAAACACGTCAAAAGGCCCACTTTTGTCAATTTTATTCCGATCGGGTCAAAACTTGGTGGGGTTGCAGAAGTACTTTGGGTATGCTATGTGCTTAAAATACAGCTTCCTAGCGTGATACGTTATGAAGATACAGGGTGTCAAAGTTGGAAATTTTGACCATTGTATCTCCCGACTACGTGGGCCGATTTGAATGAACCGTGGCTTATATGGCAGCTATTTAGAAACGTACAAAATGTGCATTGATAATTGTTTGCAAATATTCAATTTTCATATTTTTTTCTCGCGACTTATGCTTTCCTCGCGATTTTAATTGTGTTCCGCGGATGGGATTCTATATCTTTAAACTACAAAAATGAAGTCCATTCTGTTTACTTTATCAATACGAATTTTCGCTGTGGGATGAAAACCACAACAAAAGCTATGGAAATTTTGAATGTCAAACCTACTATTTTTTCATTACTTCTTTCGTATTATAAAGTGAGTTTATTCTAAGATGTGGACCGGAAACACGATTAATAAAATGTAATGGTGGCATTCTATAGCCAAATACGCCAGAACAACAAAATAACTTATTTCGCAAAAAGTCGACGTCGCATTTTTTACACTGGCCTACAATATTGCACTGGTCAACTCGAATCCTAGCGAGCTGATATCGGACACGATCTCGATGGATTTTGAGGTTCTAAATCCGAATATAAAATCAAAAATGCAATATATATTCGCGTTTTTGCGATATTGTATTAATTATGTGATAAAAGTGCTGATTTTAGACTTTTTGAAAACAGAATCGCGACAGACGCACTTTTACCAAAAAAAATTGCAGGTTTCTCAAAATAATCGCTTTGCTATTAAAACGAGTATCAAACGAATTAAAAGTTAATTTTATAAAGGGTCAAAATCTTACACCATCTTGTAGATATCATATTTTAATTTTTTTTTATTTTTCCAATTGTAGCTATATTAAAAATACGATTTCTCCGACTAGGTTTCCCGGGAGATATCTCGGAGATGACTTACGATTATTACAGTTGTTGAATACTCGTATTAATTGAAAAGCGATTATTTTCCGAAAACTGAATTTTTTTTGTAAAAGTGCGTCTTTCGTGTTTCTGTATTCATAAAAGCTGTAAAATCAGCATTTGTATCACATAATTAATACAATATCGCAAAAACGCGAATATATATTGCATTTTTGATTTTATATTCGGATTTAGAACCTCAAAATCCATCGAGATCGTGTCCGATATCAGCTCGCTAGGATTCGAGTTGACCAGTGCAATATTGTAGGCCAGTGTAAAAAATGCGACGTCGACTTTTTGCGAAATAAGTTATTTTGTTGTTCTGGCGTATTTGGCTATAGAATGCCACCATTACATTTTATTAATCGTATTTCCGGTCCACATCTTAGAATAAACTCACTTTATAATACGAAAGAAGTAATGAAAAAATAGTAGGTTTGACATTCAAAATGTCCATAGCTTTTGTTGTGGTTTTCATCCCACAGCGAAAATTCGTATTGATAAAGTAAACAGAATGGACTTCATTTTTGTAGTTTAAAGATATAGAATCCCATCCGCGGAACACAATTAAAATCGCGAGGAAAACATAAGTCGCGAGAAAAAAATATGAAAATTGAATATTTTCAAACAATTATTAATGCACATTTTGTGCGTTTCTAAATAGCTGCCATATAAGCCACGGTTCATTCAAATCGGCCCACGTAGTCGGGAGATACAATGGTCAAAATTTCCAACTTTGACACCCTGTATCTTCATAACGTATCACGCTAGGAAGCTGTATTTTAAGCACATAGCATACCCAAAGTACTTCTGCAACCCCACCAAGTTTTGACGCGATCGGAATAAAATTGAAAAAAGTGGGCCTTTTGACGTGTTTTTCCCCATATATAGACTAGCTGAGCCCGGTGCGCTTCGCTGCCCATGTCAAAATTATTCCGATTAAAAAGATATTATTTTTGTAATAATTATTATTTATTTGTTCTTTATTGAAGTGCTCTTTGGTATACTACATTTTTTGTTTTGCCATTTGGTGCGAATACATAAAGATCGGAAGGTTTACCAATGCGCGAGCATGCCACATACAGCTGCCCATGTGAAAAGCATGGGTTTTCTAAATTCAATCCGCAAACTTGGAGAGTTTGTCCTTGAGCTTTGTTAATAGTCATCGCAAATGCCAATCGTACCGGAAACTGCAATCTTCTGAACTGAAATGGCAAATCTGTGGGCATCATTGGAATTCGGGGTATCAGTACATCCGTCCCCATATAGTTTCCAGTTATAATGGTAGCTTCTAAGAGGTTGTTCATCATATTTTTTATTGCGAGTCGAGTTCCATTGCAAAGCTGTGGTGGGTCGATGTTGCGCATTAAAACAACAGATACGCCAACTTTCAAGCGTAATGCATGTGGTGGCAATCCAGGTAAATCTAGAGAGTTCAAAAATTCCACGGGATAGTTAACGACGTCATCATCTTCTGTTACGGAGTCTATTGATTTGTATTCCTTCACATCTCCAGGTATTTTTTCCAAAATTGCAGTATTGATGGAAGTTACATCAATGTTTTTGGCCGCCAGTAATGCCCGTTCACGCAGCCATTGGTGGTTTTTGAAATTTGTTTCAATATTTGGGAATACAGATGTTGCTAATTCTTCAACTGATTGTGTCAACTTGCAGAAATTATGCGGGAATGTAACACAATTTGTTGTAGCATCAATGGGCCATTTGCCATTGCCAAGGTCCAGCAACGACTTCGAGAAGTCAAATGGCGAAGAGTCATTTTGCATTTGCATTTGCACTCGCATATTCGTAGATAATCGCAGAGTTTTTACGTGATGCCAAAGTGTTGATGATTTGAGGCATGCATTTAGTTCATCTGCTGGTGTTGAACGTGGGACCACAGGAAGTGTTTGACGAAAATCGCCGGCTAATAAAATAAGTGCTCCTCCAAATAATCGTTCGCTGTTTCTGAAGTCCTTTAGTGTGCGGTCGAGAGCTTCCAGCGATTTTTTATGTGCCATAGTACATTCATCCCATACTATTATTTTGCACGTCTGCAGTACTCTTCCCATAGAGGAATTTTTTTTAATATTACATGTTGGGGCTTCGGAATATTGCAAATTCAGTGGTAATTTCAGAGCAGAATGAGCTGTTCTACCTCCATCCAAAAGTGTCGCAGCGATGCCGGATGATGCAATAGCTAATGCAATATTTTTATCTGCTCGAATCTTGGCCAAAATCAGAGAAATTAAGAACGTTTTTCCAGTTCCACCAGGTGCATCAATGAAATAAAGTCCACCGCTTTCATTTGCTGCCGCTTCAATGATTACATTGTACGCCGTTCGCTGATCCTTTTGTAAAAGTGGTATCCTTGCTGCGAGGAAAGCTTGCAGTTCGATTGGGTTGTAATTCCTTTCACGTTGGATATCTCTATCGGGTGTGTCGATGCCTGGTCGATTGGGACTCTCGAGACCAACTTGATTGAGCTTCTTGTTGTTGATATTCAGGCATTTATCCTCAAGTAAGATCAATGCCTCGTTGTACATCTCATTAGATATTTCCATAGTCGGATCATTGGCGTTGTTGCGTTCTCTGCGTAAAATATCTTCAGTCATGTGTGATTTGAACTTATTCCACAGGTCTTTAGGGTTCGATGGGAAGCACGTTACCAATATGATGGCAAATAATGATCTAATTTGTTGAGGATGATTTGAAATGGATGCGTCTGTGAGAGCTGTGTCCCAATGTGCGTCATTCTCCAGTAAATGTAGCTTTTCACATGCTTCTCGGTACGTCTCACATAACTGACCATTGACAGTGCGCAAGTGGGTAAATGAAGTTGGGCCGGGAACATATATGAGCAACATTCGTAGGAAGAAGCATTCTGCGTTCTGCAGATGGACAGTGTATATTCTGCCTAATGCATCCGTCGAGTGTATATTTGGCCATCCTTCAACTGGTTTTCCTTGCTTTCGACGATAAAACTTTTTTGTTGATGTATTCCAGGTGTAGTATGTCGGAACTTCCGCATATTTCAATGTTCTGGCAAAGGGATCGTCTCTGCATAAAGCAAAAAAGGATGTTAATGTAGTGGCTGGTGGCGTTGCTGATCTTTCTTGGGCATTAGCTTCCGAGAAATATACCCGTTGTCCATTTTCCAGGTGAACAGATAGATGAATAACTGCAGGTTGTCGTTCATGTATGGGAAATCCAAATATTCTCCAAACAGCTTCGTTTCTACTGATGTATCTTGCCATCTGGAAATGCGTAATTTCATCATTGGGATTGTTTAGCGAAAATACAGCCATATCGGATCCTTTTGTGACATATTTACATATGTACTTGATGGATTTCACGGAATTACAATACTCCACATTGATGTGCGCCTTGTACGTCTTTGACAGTAGTGGATTGTATGGTACTACCCATCGATTGTCAATGTCAATATCATTGTTTCGTACCTTTAGTACTACAGAATGTCCACCAGAATCTGTTGATCTGCGACGGTATAGGGGATATCCATCAGTTGCAGAAATGGTTTCATGTAGTAGTTGTCGTGGATATTTTTTTGTACATTTCCCATCTGACATGCATGGTGAATCTAGGTTGAGAGCTCCGCACGGACCGTGAATCATGTTTTTGGTGACAACTTCATACAATTGAGAATCTTCGTTTGGGTCAGGTAATTCGGCACAAATGATGTCATCAATGGTATCTGTAGTAATTTTTTGAATCAACCATATCAATATGTGTGCATGAGGAAGTCCACGTTTCTGCCATTCTACGGAATACATCCAACATCGAGTTTCTCCGAATACACGAAATTTCACCAAGAAATCCATTAGCGATTTTAATTTTTGCTTGAACACGCGTGCAGTAATGTCATGCCGATGCGCAGATGTTTGACCGGGGTGTAATTGAGACACAACTTCTTCCCACTTTGGATTGCATGTGAATGTTATAAACAAATCTGGCCGACCATATGATCGTACGTACGTCATAGCATCCTGGCAGTATTCGTGCATATGACGTGGGCTTCCTGTGAATGATGACGGCAATATGACGGGTTGACCCAACTCATTGGGGTTCATGTCGTTATGAGTATTCATCGCGTCTCTGAGGTGAATATACTCATCTACTCGTAATTTCGTTTGGTGATGTCGTATGTATAACAGACGTTCTGTTTCAATTTTGGCGTACATATCGACGATAAATTGATGAAACAATTCCCGGCATCTGAGAATATGATTGTCACAGTTTTGTCGAGTCATTAGACGGTGAGCGTAGAAATCTTTTGCACTTAGGCTTTTATTTGTTGGTAGACCTAAAAATTTTAAATAAAGTAAATATAACAGTTTTTCCATGGATTATGATTTATTTACCTGTTCTTTGATTAATTTGTTTTAATTCGATATGATATCCATCTTCACCGTATGGGAAAATGATAGGGTATTGAAGAGCGTCGTAAGATCGATGTGTTTCAGAAATACGGGTTACTCGTTCATCGCAACGACGGACAATTATATCTCGTGGGGTCACAGGATCACCAACCATTAAAATAGCTACATCATCAACTGTTGGCGCATTGTAACGTCCTCGATGTTCATCCACTGGTGCTTTATCGGCGTGAATTGATATAAAATATTCACCTGAAGAGATTCGGGGATCATCTATTGCTTGCTTAAATGTTTGTACCAATTGATTGTTTTCGTGGAACATGATTTGTAGTTGCCTCACAACATGTTGTTTGGTTCCAGGGTTATAATTCTGCCTTCGCTGTACTTGGTTACTGTCATCCGATTGGCCCATAAAGTAGATTTGAAGAAATTTATGATCAGTTCCGGTAACTGGTAATAAAGATCCCATTCGATGATATATTTGCCCTTGCACTTTGAACGTGGGCATAAAGCCACCGCGAACTATTTTTGTTGCACCAAAAGAAGTCATTTGAAAAGACGAATTGTATTTTCGAATGTTATTGAGAAAATTGTGGGCATCAGCGGTTATTCCTAGAACATAATGTAACAGTAAATAAAGAGTTAATCTAAAATGATATTTATCATACCTGTAAGCAATGTTTTGAGTGGTTCTGGTGGGGAAAGTAGTTCCTGTAATATAACCTTTCCATTTGTACAACACATTCCATGTGCTTCGTTTTTGTATTTGAATGCTTTGCAATATTGGCACACTTTATTCATAGGTCCAATGGCAATTTAGTCATCGTGACTGCAATCAATCTCTGGTGTATATCGAAATGCAAGGCGTTCATAAGTATATGTAGCGGTTCGGCGAAGGGCGACTCTGAGACGATTCTCTTGCTTGCGAATTTCGAGTTGATTTAGCGTTTCGGCGGTCCTTTAGGTTGATGCTCGGTTTCTTTGGGATTCAATACGACGTTCATGTTCCTCCGACGTTTCAGCTTCTCTGGATATGGAGGATTGAACTCGTTTTCCTGTGAGACGCGCTTCTCTTTGCTGTGAAGTCTCTGACGCTCTTAAGATGGACGACCGAGCTCTTTCTTTTCTGAGACGTGTTTCCCTTTGCTGAGATGTCTCAGCCGCCCTAGAAGTTGAGGCTCGCAAACATTGCTGTTCCAGGCGGTCGTGATGTTCCTCGGTACTCTCTGCCATTCTCGAAGTTGAGGCTCGCAAACGTTGTCCTTCCAGGCGGTCGTGATGTTGTTCAGTACTCTCTGCCATTCTCGAAGATGAGGCTCGCAAACGTTGCTCTTCCAGGCGGTCGTGATGTTGTTCAGTATTCTCTGCCATTCTCGAAGTTGAGGCTCGCAAACGTTGCTCTTCCAGGCGGTCGTGATGTTGTTCAGTACTCTCTGCCATTCTCGAAGTTGAGGCTCGCAAACGTTGCTCTTCCAGGCGGTCGTGATGCTGTTCAGTACTCTCTGCCATTCTCGAAGTTGAGGCTTTTAACTGTTCCCTTTGGAGACGTGATACACGTTGCTGAGTCGTTTCATTTGTTCTCTTGGATTTAACTTTTAGCGATTTAATGGTGCGTTTTGAAATATTAGATTTTTTTGGAGGCATTTTAGTAAAACAAAAATTTCGTTGAATTTTTTATATTCAACTCTCGTAAAGAAATATTACACGGCGATTAAAGGCGAATTTTGAATATTATGATTATATGTATCTGTTTCGAAATGAAGGATACAACTGAACAAATGTATTAATATTTTTTTACTTTATACGATTTTGTGTAAAAAAAATAGTAAAGGAATGAACCCTTGATAACAGGTAATTTTTATACCCTACACCACACTGTGGTACAGGGTATTATAACTTTGTGCATTTGTTTGTAACACCCAAAAGGAGAAGAAATGGACCCATCGTTTATTATACCTATCGACTTAGAATCACTTTCTGAGTCGATTTAGCTATGTCCGTCTGTCCGTCTGTCCGTCTGTCTGTCTGTCCGTCTGTCCGTCTGTGCATGTATTCTTGTAATCAAAGTACAGGTCGCAATTATGGTCCGATCTCGACGAAACTTTACACATATCTTTCTTTAGGCCCAAGGACGATCCCTATTGAATTTGGTTAAAATCGGTTCAGATTTAGATATAGCCCCCATATATATGTTAGCCCCGATTTGACATGTAAGCGCTGTAAAAACTTTATTTTATATCCGATCAGTATGAAATTCGGCAGGAAAAGGTTTCTTATTACATGAATGAACTCTGTTAAATTTGGAAGAAATCGGTTCAGATTTAGATATAGCCCCCATATATACATTACCCCCGATTTGATATATAAGCGCTGTAAAAATGTTATTTTATATCCGATCAGTGCGAAATTCGGCAAAGAGAGGTTTCTTATTACATGAAGGAATACTGCTAAATTCGGAGAAAATCGGTTCAGATTTAGATATAGCCCCCATATATCTGTTACCCCCGATTTGACATGTAAGCGCTGTAAAAACTGTATTTTATATCCCATCAGTGCAAAATTTGGCAGAAAGAGGTTCCTTATTACATGAAGGAATACTGCTAAATTCGGAGAAAATCGGTTCAGATTTAGATATAGCCCCCATATATACGTTACCCCCGATTTGACTTGTAAGCGCTGTAAAAATGTTATTTTATATCCGATCAGTATGAAATTCGGCAGAAAGAGGTTTCTTATTATATGAATGAACACTGTTAAATTTGGAAGAAATCGGTTCAGATTTAGATATAGCCCCCATATATACGTTACCCCGATTTGACTTTTAAGCGCTGTAAAAATGTTATTTTATATCCGATCAGTATGAAATTCGGCAGAAAGAGGTTTCTTATAATATGAATGAACACTTTTAAATTTGGAAGAAATCGGTTCAGATTTAGATATAGCCCCCATATATACGTTACCCCCGATTTGACATGTAGGCGCTATAGAGACTGTATTTTATATGCGATCAGTACGAAATTCGACAGAAGGAGGTCTTTTTACATGAATGAGTATTCAGGGTAGATCGGTTCAGATTTATATTGATTGTTCCTCCTGATTTGGTATCAAACCGCTATAGAAGTTGTATTTTACTTCCGATCATTAAAATTTTCCAGAAAGATGTTTCTCAATTTAGGAACGAATATTGCTTAATTTAGCGATTATCGTTTCAGAATTAGATAATATGTTTCTACCCATTTACCAATTATTCCAAATTATTATGGCAATGACCCTTATCGCGTTGTTAGGGAGGTGTAGGGTATTATATAGTCGGCCCCGCCCGACTTTCTGCCTTTCCTTACTGGTTATACCCTACACCACACTGTGGTACAGGGTATTATAACTTTGTGCATTTGTTTGTAACACCCAAAAGGAAAAGAAATAGACCCATCGTTTATTATGCCGATCGACTTAGAATCACTTTCTGAGTTGATTTAGCTATGTCCGTCTGTCCGTCTGTCTGTCCGTCTGTCTGTCCGTCTGTCCGTCTGTCTGTCCGACTGTGCATGTATTCTTGTAATCAAAGTACAGGTCGCAATTATGGTCCGATCGCGACGAAACTTTACACATATCATTTGTTTGGCCCAAGGACGATCCCTATTGAATTTGGTTAAAATCGGTTCAGATTTAGATATAGCCCCCATATATATGTTACCACCGATTTGACATGTAAGCGCTGTAAAAACCTTATTTTATATCCGATCAGTATGAAATTCGGCAGAAAGAGGTTTCTTATTACATGAAGGAATACTGCCAAATTCGGAGAAAATCAGTTCAGATTTAGATAAAGCCCCCATATATATGTTTACCCCGATTTGACATGTGAGCGCTGTAAAAACTTTATTTTATATCCGATTAGTATGAAATTCGGCAGAAAGAGGTTTATTATTACATGAAGGAATACTGCAAAATTCGGAGAAAATCGGTTCAGATTTAGATATAGCCCCCATATATATGTAACCCCCGATTTGACATGTAAGCGCTGTAGAAACTGTATTTTATATCCGATCAGTGCGAAATTCGGCAGAAAGAGGTATCTTATTACGTGAAGGAATACTGCCAAAGTTGGAGAAAATCAGTTCAGATTTAGATAAAGCCCCCATATATATGTTAGCCCCGATTTGACATGTAAGCGCTGTAAAAACTTTATTTTATATCCGATTAGTATGAAATTCGGCAGAAAGAGGTTTATTTTTACATGAAGGAATACTGCTAAATTCGGAGAAAATCGGTTCAGATTTAGATATAGCCCCCATATATATGCAACCCCCGATTTGACATGTAAGCGCTGTAGAAACTGTATTTTATATCCGATCAGTGCGAAATTCGGCAGAAAGAGGTATCTTATTACGTGAAGGAATACTGCCAAAGTTGGAGAAAATCAGTTCAGATTTAGATAAAGCCCCCATATATATGTTGACATGTAAGCGCTGTAAAAACTTTATTTTATATCCGATTAGTATGAAATTCGGCAGAAAGAGGTTTCATATTATATGAATGAACACTTTTAAATTTGGAAGAAATCCATTTTGGAAAAATCACGTGGACTGCTACCAGATACATATACACAACATTGCAGCACTCTCGCTGGCAAATTGTGCAAGATATCGAAATTTCAAAATTTGGTCTATGTGGGCGGGGCCACGCCCATTGAGCCGATCCCGCCCATTTTTGGACCAATCACGGAGACTGTCACCAGATACATATACACTCAAATACAGAACTCTCTCTAATAAAGTGTGGAAAATATTTGAATTTCAAAATTTGGCTTATATGGGCGGGGCCACGCCCATTGGTCCGACTCCGCCCATTTTTGGAAAATTCACATTATCTGCCACTAAATGAATACACCAAAAATTTCAGCACTCTAGCTAAAAAACTTTCTTAATATCAAAATTGGACCCATATGGGCGGGTCCACGCCCACTTGATATATCGAAAATTCAAGTACCCTATTTTCAGCACCCCCTTCACATGTACATTCTGTGAAAATTTCAAGATGATCGGTCTAGCCGTTTAGACGTCTATACGGAACAAACAAACATACAAACAAACCCACAAACAGACACTCTCTTTTTATATATATAGATTTCCCATATCTCACCAGTAACTGAAACAAATGTTATCAATATGAATTTATAGTTCCTCATTATTAATTTGTTTTTTCCCAATACGAAGTTATATCCCTCAGTATTAATTTGTAAGTTCTCAATACAAATTTTCATTTTCCAATATGCATTAACACATCTTACTATAAATTTATATGTTCTCGTTATTCATTTACTTCTCCCAATATGATTTCATATTCTCTCAATACAAAATAATAATTGAAATGCATATACAATACAAATTTACATTTCCTCATAGTAAACTTGAAAAGGTGTAGTAATTGTTTATATGAATAAGGCATTGTTATGTTAATAACAACCTTGATTTTGTGATATGTTTCATCTGAAGCCCATTTCTAGGAAATATCATTTATGTGCGCAGGCAACTATCGAATGCAAACATAATCGTAAAATCACAAATCAACTTAATACAACATTATTATCGTAATAAGTGAGTTATGGTTTTCCGGCGAATTTCGAGTTATAATAACGTATTGACAGTAAAACATGTAAACTACAACTTTTTCTACGAGCACACGAGGTTGCCGTGTGCACGATATCCATGATGTGAATTTTCTTGTGTTCATTCGAACATGGGTAATGAATATTTCCAAGAATGGAAATAAAATGACAACTTCGTAAGTATATTGTATAGATACGAACTCTTTATTCCGCATTAAATGTCCTTTAACTGCGATTTTAACGAAACATATTTATTTTAAGTATATAAATCGGTTCGCTACTATTGTTGCATTCTCCCAGAACGGCTAATATTTAGGGACATATTGAATAGCCAATAACTTCTATACTAGGTGCAAGAATCGTCTAAAATGTTGGACAAAAGGGTTTTTATAAACACTGCATAGGACTTTGAAAACATATTTCAAAAATCAATTTTTTGGGAGTGTTATTTTATTGTGGATAACATATAATGAAAATATCTTCAAATTTTATGAAAATAAATCCAGGCGATTTCGAGTTATGACCATTCAAAGTTTGTCTTTTTTACTAATAAATGCAAATAACATTACAGTGATAAAATGCATATACTAAAACGCTTGTAGAATTCGCGTTTATTGGTGAAATGCGATAGGACTTGCAACATATAATAAGGTACTATTCATCTTAATTTTTGTGTATAAGACGTATTTTTAACGCCTTCAAATTAAGAGATATTTCAAAGAAAAAAATCGTTTTTTTTGTTTTTTAAAAAAATTATCCACAGTAAATGGAATACAACTTTTCTGGATCACGTGGGATCACTTCCATATATCAAAGAGAAGAGAGGTGACTTAGGAATGAACCCAACGGTACCTAGTTTATCTGCGACTTTTGCGATTATGGCAGATTTGTGTACTTTAAATATGTGCCTTTTTTTCTATAAATTTAGATAATATGTGTGGGAGCTATATCAATCTATGAACCGATTTTCACGATACAAATGGACCGATCTTGGTTACTTTTGTTTTTTTTGTGCTTTTTTTCTATAAATATAGAAAATATGTGTGGGAGCAAATGGACCGATCTTGGTTACTTTTGCTTTTTTTTGTCTGCTTTTTTTTCTATGAATATAGAAAATATCATTGGGAGCTATATCAATCTATGAACCGATTTTCACGAAACAAATGGACCGATTCTTGGTTAAAAAAAAATAACATTTGCGGTATTTCGGCAAAATCTGATAATAATTACGAACGGTATTGAACGGACGAAGATAAATGGATTAACACGAGGCTGGAAGTTTTATCAAGTACGATTAAAAATAGAGATCTTATTAATATTAATTTTTATACTTCATTTATCTACAAAACCTATAAAAATATAGTTACAATAAAATATATACCCTTCCGCAGTTTGTGTGTATTAGGGTGGACCGATTATTTTTTGTTTTTAATTTAACTTTTCTTTTATTATCAGTCTACGACCCATTGTGTAAAGGGCATTATAGTAAAATTTCATCTTTCAAAAATATTGCAGCCCACAATTTTATGCTATTTAAGTTGTCTTAGTTTAAATTTTAAAAGCATAGCAAGTTTTGTAGACTTTTATCGCAATGTTGACAAACATATTATTGAAATTCAATGGTCTGCACATTTAAAACGCAGCAACACAAAATCAAGCACCTGAAACTGATTTTAAACTAAATTTTGTCAGCTTTAATTTAAAATCAAGATCACTGAAGTTGGCACGATATTCGGGGTTTTACACTGATTTCCACAAAGTCGATTTTGAAGCTCCATTGTGCGATAAATAGTAATAGTAAGAAAAATCCGGCTACACCAAATTATTCTCCAAAGAATTCTCTTGAAGATGGTCCCAACCGTAGAACCCTATCTCTAACGGTATAGTCTTGAGATAAAAAACACTGCTATGCTCGCGTATCCACCCATTTTTCCCCATTGTGCGCCGCTTACATGTCAAATCGGGTGTAACATATGTATGGGGGCTATATATAATTTGAACCGATTTTCCCCGAATTAGGCAGTATTATTTCATGTAACAAGAAACCTTTTTCTGCCGAATATCGCACTGATCGGATATAAAATACAGTTTCTACAGCGCTTACATGTGAAATCGGGGGAACATATATATGGGGGCCATATCTAAATCTGAACCGATTTTCTCCGAATTTAGCAGTATTCCTTCATGTAATACGAAATTTCTCTTTGCCGAATTTCGCACTGATCGGATATAAAATAATATTTTTACAGCGCTTACATGTCAAATCGGGGGTAACATATATATGGGGGCTACATCTAAATCAGAACCGATTTCCTCCAAATTTGACAGTATTCCTTCGAGTAATAAGAAACCTCTTTCTGCCGACTTTCGTACTGATCGGATATAAAATACAGTATCTTCAGCGCTCACATTTCAAATCGGGGGTAACATATATATGGGGGCTATATCTAAATCTGAACCGATTTTCTCCGAATTTAGCAGTATTCCTTCATGTAGAAAGAAACCTCTTTTTGCCGAATTTCGCACTGATCGGATATAAAATAACATTTTTACAGCGCTTGCATGTCAAATCGGGGGTAACGTATATATGAGGGCTTTATCTAAATCTGAACCGATTTCTTCCAAATTTAAAAGTGTTCGTTCATATAATACGAAAACTCTTTCTGCCGAATTTCATACTGATCGGACATAATATACAGTTTTTACAGCGCTTACATGTCAAATCGGGGGTAACATATATATGGGGGCTACATCTAAATCAGAACCGATTTTCTCCGAATTTGGTAGTATTCCTTCACGTGGAAAGAAACCTCTTTTTGGCGAATTTCGCACTGATCGGATATAAAATAACCCTTTTATAGCGGGGGTAACGTATATATGGGGGCTATATCTAAATTTGAATCGATTTCTTCCAAATTTAACAGTGTTCATTCATATTAGGCGTGTTTTCGTTACACCATAAGTGCTTAATTTGTATGGGGAGCTAAGCACTTTTAAGCACTGTTAGTTCCCGATGAAGTTTGGTGCTTGTGTTCCTGTCTTAAACGAGTATGATGTTGCCAGATTGGGCACCCTATATTTAGCAATATGGCATCACATTTTTGGAGAGATTTTATCCATTATTGTGAATTAGCGGGAAGAAGAAGAACAAAAATGGGAAATTATTTTAATATTTGCAAAAAGAGTGTAAACAATTGAACATAGAATAGTAAATATATGTTTTATAAATACTTTTCACGAATTTTTTGTCTGTTTCGCACTGTTCTTTCTTCGCAACTCATGACACCATTGCTACCAGATAGTGAAAACCCGCAACTTATTGCTTATGTGCCAGTTAGTGGAAGTCAGTTGTTTTCGTTGCAAAGTGCTAAACTAAAAGTGCTAGCTTGTAACGAAAACATGCCTATTATAGGAAACCTCTTTCTGCCGAATTTCATACAGATCGGATATAAAATACAGTTTTTACAGCGCTTACATGTCAAATCGGGGGTACAATATATATAGGGGGCTATATCTAAATCTGAACCAATTTTCTCCGAATTTGGCAGTGTTTCTTCGTGTAATAAGAAACCTCTTTCTGCCGAATTTCGCGCAGATCGGATATAAAATACAGTTTCTACAGCGCTACATGTCAAATCGGGGGTTATATATATATGGGGGCTATATCTAAATCTGGTCCGGTTTTCTCCGAATTTAGCATTATTCCTTCCTCTTTCTGCCGAATTTTGCACTGATCAGATAAAAAACAACATTTTTACAGCGCTTACATATCAAATCGGGGGTAACGTATAGGGGCTATATTTAAATCTAAACCGATTTCTTCCAAATTTAACAGTGTTCATTTATATAATAAGAAACATCTTTCTGCCGAATTTCATACTGATCGGATATAAAATAAAGTTTTTACAGGGCTTACATGTCAAATCGGGGCTAACATATATAAGGGGGCTATATCTAAATCTGAACCGATTTTTTTCGGATTTAGCAGTATTCCTTCATGTAATAAGAAACCTCTCTTTGCCGAATTTCGCACTGATCGGATATAAAATAAAGTTTTTACAGCGCTTTTATGTCAAATCGGGGGTAACATATATATGGGGGCTATATATAAATCTGAACCGATTTCTTCCAAATTTAACAGTGTTCATTCATATAATAAGAAACCTATTTCTGCCGAATTTCATACTGATCGGATATAAAATAAAGTTTTTACAGCGCTTACATGTCAAATCGGGGCTAACATATATATGGGGGCTATATCTATATCTGAACCGATTTTAAACAAATTCAATAGGGATCGTCCAAAAAACAGATATGTATAAAGTTTCGTCGAGATCGGACCATAATTGCGACCTGCACTTTGATTTCAAGAATATGTGGTGAATATATGAAAATGTATAGAATATATGAAAATGTGGTGTTTAGGGCTTAAATAAGCCTTTTTGGGAGCGACATTTATAGGTGGACTATAACAAAATACGAACTGATTTACAAAATGTTTACTGTGATGAGTTCGTGTGTTAATTAGATATCATCTGTAAAGACTAAGTTAAAATGCTTAGAAAATATGGTATTTATGGCTTAAATACATATATTTTGGAGCGACCTCTATAGGGTGACTTTAAAAAAGTATGAACCGATTTGTAAAATTTTTGCTGTGATGAATTCTTGTCAAAACAGAATGCAAACTGCAAGGATTCTGCTAAATTGCTTCAAAAATGTGGGATCTATGGCTCAAACCCAGTATTTTGGAGCGACTCTATTGGGGAGCTATACCAAAACATTCACCGATATGGCCCATTTGCAATCCCAAACAAGCTGCAACTATAACAAATCGCTCACATACTTCAAGAGTGTCATAACTCAAAATTGAAAATTTTCAACTTTAAGTCCGTATAAAGGGATAAATAACATGAAATAAGACGTTTAAACAAGGTGGAAAAATCCAAAATATAGTTGTTTGCTTATAAACTAAATTTCGTTGAGAATAATTTATGGATATTTGAAAAATTCGCATTTCTGTAAGACAACCTCAAAAATTTAGAATTTTGAGATATGACACTCTTGAAGTGAACGATATATTTCTACCAAATTTGATCAACCTAGCTCTATTATTACGGATTGTAGCGTGATTACAACAGACGGTCGGACGGACAGACGGACATGGCTAAATCACCCTAGAATTTTACGACGATTAAGAATATATATACATACTTTATCGGGTCTCAGATCAATATTTAGAGGTTTTACAAAGGTAGTGACAAAATGTATATTCCCCCTCATCCTCTGGTGGAGGGTGTAAAAAGCGACTATACATATTTACATATCTAAAATTATTAAAGTCTTCTTATCAATACTATTCTAAACATTGTTTTAAAGATAAGAATGTCTTTTGAGCAAAATCTTTGAAATTATTTTTTTTTTTAAAGTATTTACATAGTATGTTCAAAAAATTTGCTAATTTTGTATTTTTTCAAAAAGTATTTATTTATTCATGAATATCTATTTTGTCCCCTTCAAGTAATTCCCCTCGGATATAATACACTTCTGCCAAAATTTGTTTCCAATCCTCGAAGCACTTCAAATAATCATGTTTTGTGATCTTGTTCAGCTCCTCCTTCGATGCCGTCTTTATCTCCTCAATCGTGGCGTAGCGTCGTCCTTTCATGGGCCTTTTCAGTTTTGTGAACAAAAATAGTCACAGGGGGCTAGGTCAGGGGAATACGCGTGTAAACAGTAAACGTGGCTGCGGCACCATTACTGTGTTGTTTTTGGCCAAATATTCGCGCACAAGCAACGATGTGTGTGCAGGGGCGTTATCATGGTGCAAAAGCCAGTTTTTGTTCTTCCACAAATCCGGGCGTTTTTAGCGGATTGCTTCGCGCAATTTGCGCATAACTTGCAGGTAATATTCGTTATTGACCGTACTACCCTGCGGCAAGAACTCATAATGCACCACGCCCCTGCAATCAAAGAAACCTGTGAGCTTGGGCGTCCGGCACGCGGTTCGTTCTTCGCAGCTTCTCGGCCCTCTAAGAACATTTTATACCACCGATAAACGTAGCTTTGGTCCAAGGTAGCTTCACCATATGCCACATTCAACATTCAGAATGTGTCAGCGCACTTTATTTTGTTTTTCACACAAAATTTGATGCAGATTCTTTGATCCATTTTCTGAAATAAATAAGAATCGAAGACAACTTAGAACACATCCAAGCATTACAGCTGTCAAAAATTAACTAAAAATTCAAAATGGCCAACCTTGTCAGCATAAGGAAGGGACATGAGTACCAATATAACGCTACAAAATTATCAAAAATCAAATACACGTAGCCCGCGGATATTAAAAATTCGCGATATTTTTTGAACATACCTCGTATTTACAATATTGCATTTCGAACACGATGTGTACAAACTTCGGGTATTCTGCCAACCCATTCATTTTTGACTGGTATAATAGTGATGTAGTTCCTCTCGAAGGTGTACTCCGTTGGTATATAGTCCACTCGGTCGGTTACCATAGCACTACACTTTGATATCCTCATGTCATCTTAATGTCGCTCTAGTTTTAACTTCTCTCGCCACAATATAAATCGGCAGTATATGTAGTAGGGCTTGTAGAGACTCTGTCGCTGTAGTTCTTAAGGCTCCGTACGGGCAGGCAGTTCTCTGAACCTTTGATAGTAGGTAGGTGATGGTTAGTTTGTCAGTTCCCAGTAAAAAACCAGTAAGGAAAGGCAGAAAGTCGGGCGGGGCCGACTATATAATACCCTACACCTCCCTAACAATGCGATAAGGGTCATTGCCATAATAATTTGGAATAATTGGTAAATGGGTAGAAACATATTATCTAAATCGCTAAATTAAGCAATATTCGTTCCTAAATTTAGAAACATCTTTCTGGAAAATTTTAATGATCGGAAGTAAAATACAACTTCTATAGCGGTTTGATACCAAATCAGGAGGAACATATATATGGAGCTTTAATATAAATCTGAACCGATCTTCCCTGAATACTCATTCATGTAAAAAGACCTACTTCTGTCGAATTTCGTACTGATCGGATATAAAATACAGTCTCTACAGCGATTACATGTCAAATCGGGGGTAACATATATATGGGAGCTATATCTAAAACTGAACCGAGTTTCTCCGAATTTGGCAGTATTCCTGCGTGTAATAAGAAACCTCTTTCTGCCGAATTTCGCACTGATGGATATAAAATACAGTTTTTACAGCGCTTACATGTCAAATCGGGGGTAACATATATATGGGGGATATATCTAAATCTGAACCGATTTTCTCCGAATTTAGCAGTATTCCTTCATGTAATAAGAAACCTCTCTTTGCCGAATTTCGCACTGATCGGATATAAAATAACATTTTTACAGCGCTTACATGTCAAAACGGGGGTAACGTATAAATGGGGGCTATATCTAAATCTGAACCGATTTCTTCCAAATTTAACAGTGTTCGTTCGTATAATAAGAAATCTTTTTCTGCCGAATTTCATACTGATCGGATATAAAATAAAGTTTTTACAGCGCTTACATGTCAAATCGGGGATAACATATATATGGGGGCTATATCTAAATCTGAACCGATTTTAACCAAATTCAATAGGGATCATCCTTCGGCCAAAAAAAAGATATGTGTAAAGTTTCGTCGAGATCGGACCATAATTGCGACCTGTACTTTGATTACAAGAATACATGCACAGACGGACAGACGGACACACAGACGGACGTAGCTAAAACAACTCAGAAAGTGATTCTAAGTCGATCGGTATAATATACGATGGGTCTATTTCTTCTCCTTTTGGGTGTTACAAACAAATGCACAACGTTATAATACCTTGTACCACAGTGTGGTGTAGGGTATAAATACTGGTTATATTTGTAACTGTCTCGCCCAGAAATACCTCCAGCTTCGTTTGCCAAGATTCAATTAAGAATTGCTCTCTGCATTCTATTGCAGTAGCTGTAGAACTGGCCCCAAGACATTAATTCATCCATGCATTTTTTCCTTCCTGAATAAAGTCGAAAAATCCGCAAAGGAAAGTTAAGACCAGTAAGGAAAGGTTAAAGTCGGCGGGGCCGACTATATAATACCCTACACCATCTCGGCAATGTACATTAAGAATTTCTTTTTGAATAGTTGGAATAATTAGTTTCCTTTCTTTTACGAAAGTACTTAGCTCCCCCGCCACGTCAAGGCTTATTCCAAAAAGGAGTTTAATATAATGTGTGGAATTAGAAATTGAACTAATAATAATATTCCACAAACTTGCATTTACTGTGGTTATTATTAGCCTTAACACAATAAATAGTCCGATTTTTGGTCGTACACAATATAAGTAATATATGCAGGGTATGTTAGGTAGGTACTACCTTGGAATAATTGGTACTACCTTTGAATAATTGGTTTAAGTAATGCTTTAATTTTCATTTCCGCTGAAGCCTTTCAGGTCTCTAAAATAGCGCTTATATAAAAAAATTAGGAACATCTTTCTGGAAAATTTTGATCGGAAGTAAAGTACAACTTATATAGCGCTTTGGTACCAAATCAGGAGGAGGTTATATATAAATCTGAACGGATTTTCCTTGAATATTCATTCATTGAAAAATAAACTTCTTTCTGTCAACTTTCGTACTGATCGGATTAAAAATACACTTTTTACAGCGCTTACATGTAAAATCGGGAGTAACATATATATGGGGGCTATATCTAAATCTGAACCGATTTTCTCCGGATTTGGCAGTATTCCTTCATGTAATAAGAAACCTCTTTCTGCCAAATTTCACACTGATCGGTTATAAAATATTTTTTTTACGGCGCTTACATGTGAAATCGGGTAACGTATATATATAGGGCTGTATCTAAATCTGGATCGATTTCTTCCAAATTTAACAGTACTCATTCATATAATAAGAGACCTCTTTCTGCTGAAATTCATACTGATCGGATATAAAATAAAGTTTTTACAGCGCTTACATGTCAAATCGGGGCTAACATATATATGGGGGCTATATCCAAATCTGAACCGATTTTAACCAAATTGGATCGTCCTTGTGCCAAAAAAAAGATATGTGTAAAGTTTCGTCAAGATCGGGCCATAATTGCGACCTGTACTTTGATTACAAGAATACATCTACATACAGACGGACAGACAGACGGACATAGCTAAATCGACTCAGAAAGTGATTACAAGTCGATCGGTATAATAAACAATGGATCTATCTCTTCTCCTTTTGGGTGTTACAAACAAATGCACAAAGTCATAATACCCTGTACCACAGTGTGGTGTAGGGTATAAAAAACTGTCAAATTTTCAACTTAAAAGGAAAGCGGGGATGGAAGGGAGACTATCGAAAAATCTCGTTCTCTTAAATTCTTAGTGGAATTTAGCGTGGATGAGTGTGATACCTTTGGTGGTGAGATAGTTAGCATGCACTGTTTTGATGCAAGTTATCCGATTTCAAATCCTCATCGGATCGAAATAAAAAATAAATAAGTCTATAAAAATATAAATAAAAATAGAAAATAAAGACAAATAAAAACGAAAAAATTTTTTTTTATTTTTCTAAGTACTCAAACATGGGTTTTGTTAATTTTTCTTGAATTTGGACTGGTATTGGACTACCCATTACAGTAATCGTCTATGTTCGTTGATCACTAGTATATGCAGACAGACGGACATGCATAAGTCGACTCAGAATGGGACTCTAAGTTGATCAGTATAATTAATTTTGTAAATACGAGGTATGTTCAAAGAATATCGCGAATTTTTAATTTCCGCGGGCTACGTGTATTTGATGTTTGATATTTCTGTAGCGTTATGTTGGTACTCATGTCCCTTACTTATGCTGACAAGGTCGGCCACTTTGAATGTTTAGTTAATTTTTGACAGCTGTTGTGCTTGGATGTGTTTAAACTTGTCTTCGATTTTTATCTATTTCAGAAAATGGATCAAAGAAACTGCATTTTGTGTGAAAAACAAAATAATGTGCGCTGACGCATTCCGAATGTTGACTGTGGCATATGGTGAAGCTACCTTAGACCAAAGCAACGTTTATCGGTGGTACAAAATGTTCTTCGAGGGCCGAGAAAATGCGAAGGACGAACAGCGTGCCGGACGCCCGAGCTCACAGTTTTCTTTGATTGCAGGGGCGTGGTGCATTATGAGTTCTTGCCACAGGGTAGTACGGTCAATAAAGAAGCAATCCTCCAAAAACGCCCGGATTTGTGGAAGAACAAAAACTGGCTTTTGCATCATGATAACGCCCCTGCACACACATCGTTGCTTGTGCGCGAATATTTGGCCAAAAACAACACAGTAATGATGCAGCAGCCACCGTATTCCCCTGACCTAGCCCCCTGTGACTATTTTTTGTTCCCAAAACTGAAAAGTCCCATGAAAGGACGACGCTACGCCACGATTGAGAAGATAAAGACGGCATCGAAAGAGGAGCTGAACAAGATTAAAAAAAATGATTATTTGAAGTGCTTCGAGGATTGGAAAACATTTTTGGCAGAAGTGTATTATATCCGAGGGGAGTTACTTTGAAGGGGACAAAATAGATATTCATGAATAAATAAATACTTTTTGAAAAAATACAAAATTTGCAAATTTTTTTGAACATACTATGTATATGTGATGCCTACAAGATGTTAAAAATAAATGTGGAAAGACGACACAACCGATGTTGTGTTGAACCAACACAAAACATACCGTGAGGCGAAATGCTAAAACCATTATTACAGTATTTTATAATGTTTTTTGTTAATTATAGTTTCATTTTTCTTCACATAAAATGTTTGCGTAATGCCATGTCCTTCCGGACAGGTTCGCATGTTGAACAATGTACTTTGTATCCTTTATCTAGGTTATATAATAAAAGCACGGATGTGAATATCGCACACATGCATAACATGCTTGGCATAACAAATTCAAAGTCAGAATGTAGTCCTGCGGTTGTAGTCTCACTTGGGTAGCTTTATTAATTCCCAACTCCCACATTCAATGTGTCTTTTATAGGTTAACCATTTTAATTTGCATATTGTACGAGCATTTTTTAAATTGACAGGAAGTGAAGTACACATAAGGGCTATTTAAATTGACAAAATTGAGAACATGTATTTTAAGTACAAGCCACTAAAGCGGTCGTGTATACTGCAGGACACGAAGGTATGTACACTTAATTGCTTGTAAATTTAAATTAATTTATGTGTATTTTCCTTGAAAAAAAGCAACAATCAATCAACTGAATCAGTTGATCAATAGAGTTAAAAGGATGATATTTTTCGTGCACGATTTTTTTTACAAAATTTGCAATTTCCTTACAGAGCCTGACATCGATTAAACTATCGAAATAGTGCGCTTAAAGGCTATGTTTGGCTTTTGTTATTATATATATTTATGAATATAATGTCCCTTGCAAAATTTAAAATATTTATAACTCCATAAAAACGTGACTTGTAGCTGACTGACTAAATTTTGTGGTTACTTATTTTTGGCAGAAATTTTAATTTCCTTACCATTAAATGGCTATGTGTGTGATGGCTATGAATAATAAATAGCGTTAGGGCGAAATTTGTCATCGCTAATTTTTTACCGAATTTGGAATTTCCAGTACTGTACAAATAAAAGCGTTAAATTCAGCCACACAGAATTTTGTATACACTCCAGAATGGATTGCATTAAATGTTATTGCTGGAAAAATCTTTGGATATGGAGAAAATCATGAAACAACCATTTTGTTTAAGCACATTTAAAAAAACGAACGTTGCAATTTTAGGCGGCAAATTCTTTAGTCAAACTTTTCGCCTATTTATGGCTTAAATATCATTTTTGAGAGCTACATCTACACAGGGACTACACCAAATTATAAATTTTATGGAGACGAATTATTGCCAAAATAGAATACAAACTGCAAAGTTTCAGCTAAATTTCTTAGAAAATGTGGCGTTAATGGCTTAAATAAGCCTTTTTGGGTGCGACATCTATAGGTGGACTATAACGAAACGAACTGAGATAAAAAATTTTTACCGCGCTGGATTTGTCTTAATTAAATACTAAATACAAAGGTTCAGTTAAAAGGCTTATAAAATGTGGTATTTATGGCTGAAATACGTATGTTTTGGAGCGACCTCTATAGGATGACTGTAACAAAATATGAACCGATTTGTAAAATTTTTGCTGTGATGTTTTTCATGTTATAAAAAGATGAAATGCTGATTTACCTTATTGTTTTAAAGTCCATAGCAATGTTAAAATATCCCATTGTTTGATTAAACATTAAATTGGATATAAGTCCTTAAGTAAGCCGCATTGAGTAAAATTATTAATTTTTTGTGGACTACATTCCTTTGTGAACGTTTGAAAGGACAATATTTTGTAATTTTTTATTTGTTAAGAAAAATTTGTAATTTTTTTAAGCTAAATTTAAAATTTGATATGACTTCTTAAATAAACAACTATAGACGGATTAAGTTCGGCCATGCCGAATCTTAGGTACCCTCCACCATAGATCGCATGTGAATACTGTCAGGTACAAATTAACTCATTATACAAAATTTTAGTCCAATTTGTTGAAATTTTAGGTTTTTGTTGCGTTACGAAGCTATTGGGGCTATATCAAACCATGAGAACATAGGACTCCCGTTGTTCGTGTGAATGATTCCGGTTATAATAAAACCCTAATTACCAATTTTCAGCTGATCAGTTGTAATTTGTGGTACCCATGACATTACGAAGTCAAATCGGGGAGATAAGAAGAATCTGTACAAGACTTAGAATTATGCGCCGAAATTACTTTATGGGGTCTCAGATCAAAATTTAGAGGTGTTACAAACGGTGTGACAAAATGAATACTTCCCCATCCTATGGTGGGAGTATAAAAAGGCGAATATTTTCTTTGAATTTCCTTAGCAAAATTTTAAATTTCTTCTCTTCCCTAATAAAATACGTATTTTTTTCTAAAAGTTTCCCAAATAAAATACGAAATTTTTTGATCACTTATTTTCGAATGTCCTTAAAAAAATGTTAAATTTACTTTTGTGACATACAAAATTAAACTAGAGCTGATTGGTTAACAATTTGCAACCACTTACTTATTAATTCAGTGTCTTCTGGAAATATCGAATATTTGCGAAAGCTTATTTCTTCTGTTTTCTGGAATAATCGTCTGTCAGAATTTTTTTGTTTTTGGTATTTTTGCTTATCGCGGCGCAATATTTTCTTATTTTTATCCTCTCACCTTAGAGAGGAGGATATATATCATTTGCTACGAGCCAAAAGTGTAACACATCGAAGGAGTGACCTAAGACCCTAAGTATGTTCGGCGGATATTCGTTTTGGGTCATTTTAAGTCGAATGAGCAATGTCCGTCCGTCTCTCCGTCTGTCTGCTGGCTGGTGCGCACGATAGCTCTCGAAAGGAGAAACCGATTGACTTCAAATTTGGTATGCGGTAATATTTTCTTCTATCTCCAGCTAAGTTCGAAGATGGACCATATTGGTCCACTCCTTCGAGTACCTCCCTCACAAAGGGTTAAAATTTAGTGAAATATTGATTATTTAATAACTTCTATACTATTTATTTGAATCCTCTGAAACTCTACACATAGTATTAGTCTAAAAGTCACTAATACCTCGAGAAAAATGGGCGAAGATGCCACGTCCCTTTTGGTACCTCCCACACAAATGGACAATTTTGAACCAAAAGTTAATAACTTATAACTTTATTACCAGTGCATACAAAAACTTGAAGTTTTATACAGTATAATGGTTTAATAGTACCTATACTACAGTGAAAAATGGGCATTATTGCCACGCTCCTTTTGGTACCTCCCACACAAATGAATCATTTTGTACCAAAAATTACCAGCTTTTAATTTTATTACCAGTGCATACAAAGACCTGAAATTTTGTGCAGTGTAATGGTTTAATAGTACCTACAATGCAGTGAAAAATGGGTATTATTGCCACGCTCCTTTTGGTACCTCCCACACAAATGGACCATTTTGTACCAAAAGTTACCAGCTTATAACTTTAATACCAGTGCATACAAATACTTGAAATTTCCTACAGTGCAGTTCTTTGATAGTACCTAAAGCCTAGAGAAAAGTGGCCGTTATTGGACGCCCCTTTTGGTACCCCCACAAAAACGGATCATTTTACACCAGCTTAACAGCTTATAACTTTAATACCTGTACATACTTTAAAGTTATTAAATGCAGTTTAAGTTGATAATAATTTAAATAAAACAAAAAAATAAACAAATTTACTATTATTTTTTTTTTTGGGACTCAAGGTGAGGGGATTCATAAGTCGGTTTACCCGACTGAACTTTCTTACTTGTTTTTTATATAAAAACGTCATCACCATTTTCTTTAAATGTCCGTTGTAGAGAAGAATGGAAGAAATTTTATTTGTACACATTAATTTAAATGAATGCAGCTCCTTAAATAACGAGCTTTCCTAGATAAAAAGGGCGGAGTTTTGTAAAAACTTATTTTTTATTAAAAATTTGGAAAGGAGCAGTTTTCTGATCAGTGATATTTAGTCAAATTTATCAAGGTGTTTTTAAAGATTACATAGCTAAACCTAAAATTGCTCTAATATCTTAAGACTTGATCGTATTATGACTAGTTATGTGCTTTTGTTTATAACTTTCAAAAAAGTAGAGATAGACCCATAGCTTATAATACCGATCGGGATATAATCACTTTTTGAGTCGATATACTTGTCTGTCTGCCAGTCCGTCTGTCTGTCCGCTCATGTATTCGTGTGAACAACGGGAAAATATAACCTGATATTTACGAAAATTGGTACGGAGGCATTTAATTGGCTAGTGACGATCCCTATTGAAAATGAGGTATATCGGTCAATGTTTCGATATAGATCCTTATAAAGGTCCCCTCTGATGACACTTCTTGGCGCTTTAGAGAACATTTGTATACCCAACATCACACTGTGTGAAGGGTATTATGGCTTTGTGCATTTGTAAAGAAGAAGAGATAGACCCATCATTTTTTAAACTGATCGACTCAGAATCTCAAAGTCGATTTAGTCATTCCCGTCCGTCTGTGAACACATTTTTCTGATTAAAATGCATGTAACAAATACTAACCGATCTTTATGAAATTGTGCGCACATAACTATACCTTCCGATATGTCTTCTTCACGCTCTAGAAGCAATATAGCAACGTTGTAGAACCGATTAGGCTAAAATTTGTCGCTTTATGTTTTAAGTATTATGCTCTTAACTATCTAGATCCGAGAAATTCAAAATTTTCAAATATATCCCTCACACAACATTCCCTTCCGATTTTATTTCTTCACGTTCAAACGATCCTGGAATTTTCTAGTGTAGTTTATTATGCTTTTAACTATTTCTACAGAAAATGGGCCAAATCGGTTCATGATTTGATACGGCTCCCATATAACGGTACCTTCATAATCAACTTCATCAGCATCAGTACAACGTGGCTTGTATTACCTATTTGGTTCATATATATTCAAGAAGATTTTTTTTATCTTTCCTTACTGCTTTTCAAGTTGTTATATATCGCCAATATAAAGGTCCCTTTAGATTAGACTTTATGGCTCTCTATGGGACGCATTTTTTAACCGACCATGCTGCAATTTATGCATATTGCTTTAGATCCTACCTTGTGCAAATGGAGTACCCATCCTCCTTGTGCAAATGGAGTACCCATCCTCCTTGTGAAAATGGATACTCCATTTGCGATTTAGATCCTTATTTTTTAACCGATCTGCCTGGAGTTTAAAAAGGTACTCTACTTAATCTGCAATCAAACTATTGGTTAGAAAATAATTGTGGAGGGTATTTTACATTCGTCCCCGCCCGACTTTTCTCTTTCCTTAATGGTTTTTAATTTTGATTTTCTTAGCAAAATTTAAAATATATATAAAACTCGTTAAATTAGCGGTATTAATCTCTACTAATTTTTGGATACAATTTTGAAGTTTGTTGATGTGTCTCAGTAAACCACAAAATGTATACCATATCGTATATGATTCCTAATTTTGCAGCTTTCTCATAAATTTACTACAGCAAATGATGGACATAGCTCAAATGACGAATCGTAATAATTTGTTCCTCCAACCATGCAAGAGGCCCTTAAACTTTTTAAATGGGTTAACGTTTGAATTTGTGGCAAATTGTGTAGAAATACCTATTTGTCATGCTGAACCTGGTTCTGTTGTGGCAATAATTGGTTTTGCGTTTTGTTAATGTATTAACGACGGCATATAATTCCATTAGTTAACAAAGTTCACAAATTTCAGAATCATTGTTGCTCGTTTTTCCAAAAAGAAGATTAATAAATATTGTTTGTTTTAAGAAATCGTGTGTCCTGAACTGTATAGAAAAACAATGATGAATAAAAATAGACATGGTTAATTACATGTCCACAAGAACATTCATCTGTTAATTAATAGGAACATAAGATTAATGTATTGTGGAAATGTTTGCTAGATATACGTTAAACGTTCTTAGATTGCAAAAATGTGTCGGCTCCAAAATCAATGAAGAGTGAAGAATTAATGAGACCTTAAAAAATCTTTAGATAAGGACATAGTTGTATTAGTTTTTGTACAGTGACTTCTTTACGTTCTAGAAGCCACATTGTGCAATATTTAGTATTTAAGTATTCAGCATTTAAGTTTTATTATGCCTTTAACTATGCCTAGCAAAGATGGGGCAAATAGATCCATGCTTTAATACGACTCCATATAACGGTATCTTCCGATTTGACTTCATCACATTATAGCCAAGTTGTGCCCGTGTGGCTAAAAAATGACTGATTGTACTTTATTTAACTTCAATATGGCCCAAATCAAGCAATATTTGTATATATCCTCAATATAACCATTCCTTCCAATTTGGTTTACATATTCAAGAAGAACCATTTTAACGGTTTAATTTCTATTATGCTGATTCGTAGCAATATAAATTTGTATGCACTATAAATGGCAGGAGAGAACGTAATACTAATTTATAGGTAACAATCATTTGCAGGAAAAACAAAATAGATATATAATAAAAATCTGGTAAAATCTGTAAAAAATATTTTAAAAATGTAAATTTAAAAAAATATTATCATTTCGATAAAAGATAAATAAGAATATTTTAATATATTTTAAAATTAAATTAAAAAAATAGGTCTAAAAATAAACATCAAGATGACCAAATATAAAAAAATTCGTTGTAAATAGCAAAAAAGTGGATTAGGTGGACTCGATTTGCTAATAAAAAAGCGCAATCGACAAGACTGGTGGATCCAAAATATATCCTTAACCAAATAACCGAAGCCGGGAAATCATTGGGCTCAGTCTGGAGATCAAACTATGGATCGAGCAGGACAAAACTAAGCCTATATAAATTCAATGTAAAATCTGTCCTATTATACGGATGCGAATCATGGAGTGCTCCATCAGGAGATATTCAGAATATGCCAGCGTTTATGAGCAAATGCTTGTAATACATTATTCTGGCCCAGAACAGTTTACAACAACAACGACAATATTGCAATGGAATGGGAATAGCGGTGGTGCAGTGTATTGTACGAGCATAGTCGGCTCCGACCAAATTCCGAATTTTTTCCTTGGTGTTTTAACAAACCACTGGCACAACAGGCCGGTGGTTCCGCATGTTATGTTTTCCTTATTTATGATTTTTTTGATACCTCACGAGCTACAGAAAATCGCTTCTAGACAAGATATTGTCAGTATCTTCCAGTCATATCCTCTGAGTCTGGCAATATATGGGACCCAAAATATCGGGATTTTGCATGTGTAAAAGCAGGACAGTGGCACAGAAAATGTTTCATCGTTTCGATATTTTCCCTGCATACCCTGCATTTGTCGTTTTCTGCTAGTCCTATTCAATGAAGATGTGCTTTTAAACTTGAGTGTACCCTTAGAACACTCATAATATTACTAACCTCGCATTTGTTTAGTTTCAGAAAACTACTTGTTTTTTTCGCATTTTGGTCACCCCACAGTATCTATGATGTTTCTCCCACTGTTTCGCTATTCCACACAGTTTTGTGAGCCATAACTGCCCAGTGCTTCAACTCATCCTTCGTGGCTTTGAAAAGTTTCCAATTTGCTAAGTTTGTTACTCGAAGCTCTCTGCCCTTTGAAGCCAAGCTGTTTGCCCGTTCAACCATCTGCTGAGTAATCATTTATCGTTCTTTTACAGTCCAACACAGTTCTGGATTTGACCCATTCCGACGGTATTGCTTCGATCGTCATCTGGTTGTCCGTGAAGATGTTGTTTAGGCTTCAGTTTACACACTCCGTGATTGCTCGAACTTCTGCCTGAAGTACCATGTTTTGGTCTGGGAGGCGGAATAAAGTTCGACTTCTGGTTCGTCAATAAAAAGTCCCAGACCCGTCCTTCCTCCTAGCTTGGACCCATCCGTGTAGCAGCTGGTTCCCACTGGTGTTCCGTTTTCCCACGAAAGTCTTTTTGGCAAAAACGAATCACAGGTAGCTACAAGTCGTACTTCTAGAGATTCTAAAATCTTCTGATGGTACGACTTGTGGTCTTGATTTATCAATTCACCCATCACTTGAAGACGTCTTGCTGTAAGGGCTGCCTCATACTTCATACGAATGTCTATTGGTTGGATGCGCTGAATAGTTTCCAACGCTCTTGTTGGTGCAGTTCTAATCGCCCCGCTTATGCCTAGACAGCACACACGTTGCATTTTTTGCAAAGGTATTACGGTGCACTTCTTGTCCATAGATGTCCACCACACTACACAGGCATAGGTTATTATTAGTCTAATCACGCTCATGTAAAGCCAGTGAGTCATATTTGGACGTAGTCCCCATTTTGAACCTATAGCTTTTCTGCACAACAACCAACATCTGTGGGCCTTTGTAACTCTTTCTTCAAGATGACCTTTCCAGTACAGTTTCTGATCCAAGATTATTCCCAAGTATTTTTAGCAATTGTCTTACTCAGAAATAGAGGCCGAGTAAAACGTGGCATCTTCGTTTTCCTTGTAAATAGACATAGTTAGTATGTTATATATGCTATATTAAGTGCCTCCTCATCTATTCTGCATAATAGGATCATTTTGAAATATTCACAGAATGCACACGTGTAGGGGGTGCTGAAAATAGGGTACTTGAATTTTCGATGTATCAAGTGGGCGTGGACCCGCCCATGTGGGTCCAATTTTTATATTGAGAACATTTTTTAGCTAGAGTGCTGAAATTTTGTGTGTATGCATTTAGTGGCAGATTATGTGAATTTTCCACAAATGAGCGGAATCGGTCCAAAGGGCGTGGCCCCGCCATATAGGCCAAATTTTGAAATTGAGATATCTTGCTCATTTTGTTAGCGAGGATGCTGTAATGTTGTGCATACGTATCTGGTGGTAGTCTACTAGATTGGTCCAAAAATGGGCGGGATCGGATAATTGGGCGTGGCCCCATCCACATAGACCAAATTTTGAAATTTAGATATCTTGCACAGTTTGCTTGCGAGAGTGCTGCAATGTTGTTCATATGCATATAATAACCACGCCCATTGGCCCGATCCCGCCCATATTAGCCAAATTTTGAAATTGAGATATCTTGCACAATTTATTAGCGAGAGTGCGGTAATTTGGCGTATATGTATCTGGTGGCAGTTTAGGTTATTTGTCCAAGAATAGACGGGATCGCAAAATGGGCGAGTTCGCACCAATGGGCTTGGCCCCGCCCATATAGGTGAAATTTGAAATTGAGATATCTAGCTCAATTTTTTAGCGAGAATGCTGTAATTTTGTGCATATTTATCTGGTGACAGGCTACGTGAGTGGTAAACAAATTGGATTGATTGGACCAATGGTAGTGATCCCGCCCACATGAGCCATGTTTTGAAATTGATATATCTTGAGAAATTTGTTAGAAAGATTGCTGAGTTTTGTGTATATGTATTTGGGGGCGGTCTACGTTATTAGTCCAAAAATGGAAGGGATCGGAAATCTGAAACCTGAAACCAACGAAGTGGACCGGGTCCAGCTAGTCTTTTATATTTGTCGTGTATAGCACCTCATATTTACAAAGTTTTAGCTTTTGATCATATAAGATGCTTCTGAAAGGCCAAACACAATACTCAATTTTGTGATAGCGCTAAACTGACCACAGGGCGCAAAAAAACCTTCGCGTGGCAATTATGAACAATTCCGCATAAGAAGTATCCAATTTGGTCCTGTAGTTTTCATGTTTTAAGCGGTCGAACAAACCACGATCCAGTTTTATACCGTACACCACACTGTGGTACAGGGTATTATGACTTTGTGCATTTGTTTGTAACACCCAAAAGGAGAAGAGATAGATCCATTGTTTATTATATCGATCGACTTGTAATCACTTTCTGAGTCGATTTAGCTATGTCCGTCTGTCTGTCCGTCTGTCTGTCGGTCTGTCTGTCCGTCTGTGCATGTATTCTTGTAATCAAAGTACAGGTCGCAATTATGGCCCGATCTTGACGAAACTTTACACATATCTTTTTTTTGGCCCAAGGACGATCCCTATTTAACTTTGTTAAAATCGGTTCAGATTCGGATATAGCCCCCATATATATGTTAGCCCCGATTTGACATGTAAGCGCTGTAAAAACTTTATTTTATATCCGATCAGTATGAAATTCAGCAGAAAGAGGTCTCTTACTACATGAAGGAATGCTGCTAAATTCGGAGAAAATCGGTTCAGATTTAGACATAGCCCCCATATATACGTTACCCCCGATTTCACATGTAAGCGCCGTAAAAAATTTATTTTATAACCGATCAGTGTGAAATTCAGCAGAAAGAGGTTTCTTATTACACGAAGGAATACTGCCAAATTCGGAGAAAATCGGTTCAGATTTAGATATAGCCCCCATATATATGTTACCCCCGATTTTACATGTAAAAGTGTATTTTTAATCCGATCAGTACGAAATTCGGCAGAAAGAGGTTTCTTATTACATGAATTAATACTGCCACATTTGAGGGAAATCGGTTCAGATTTAGATATAGCCCCGATATATGTATATGTTACCCCCTATTTGACATGTAAGCACTGTAGAAACTGTATTTTATATCCGATCAGTAAAAAAAAATTGGCAGAAAGAGGTTTCTCATTACGTGAATTGACACTGCCAAATTTGACGGAAATCGGTTCAGATTTAGATATAGCCCCCATATATGTATATGTTACCCCCGATTTGACATGTAAACGCTGTAGAACTGTATTTGAAAAACGATCAGTAAAAAAATTGTCAGAAGAGGTTTCTTATTACATGAATTAACACTGCCAAATTTGAGGGAAATCGGTTCAGATTTAGATATAGCCCCCATATATACGTTACCCACGATTTAACATGTAAGCGCTGTACAATCTGTATTTTATATTCCATCAGTAAAAAATCTACACAAAGAGGTTCCTTATTATATTAAAAGATACTTAGATATAGCCCCCATATATATGTTACCCCCGATTTGACATGTACGTGCTGTAGAGACTGTATTTTATATCCGGTCAGTACGAAATTTGACAGAAAGAAGTTTCTTTTTCAATGAATGAGTATTCAAGGAAAATCCGTTCAGATTTATATATAACCTCCATATATATGTTCCTGCTGATTTGGTACCAAAGCGCTATATAAGTTGTACTTTACTTCCGATAAAAATTTTCCAGAAAGATGTTCCCAATTTTTTTATATAAGCGCTATTTTAGGGACCTGAAAGGCTTCAGCGGAAATGAAAATTAAAACATTACTTAAACCAATTATTCCAAGGTAGTACCAATTATTCCAAGGTAGTACCTACCTAACATACCCTGCATATATTACTTATATTGTGTACGACAAAAATCGGACTATTTATTGTGTTAAGGCTAATAATAACCACAGTAAATGCAAATATATGGAATATTATTATTAGTTCAATTTTTAATTCCACAAATTATATTAAACTCCTCTTTGGAATAAGTCTTGACGTGGCGGGGGAGCCCAGTACTTTCGTAAAAGAAAGGAAACTAATTATTCCAACTATTCAAAAATAAATTCTTAATGTACATTGCCGAGGTGGTGTAGGGTATTATATAGTCGGCCCCGCCCGACTTTAACCTTTCCTTACTGGTTATATTTGTACATAGATTTCAAATTTAACGTTAAGTATTCTAGTGATGGTTTTAAAATTTAGAAGTACTTTCTATTGTGACTTACTAAACAACGTGTACTTACAGAAATTCCAAACTACAAAACTAAAAGAATATCTGAAATGTAAAATTATTTTGTTCCCATTTGCCTTTTTAAAAAAGGTCCACATATAAAAATGAAGTCACAACATGAGGACCCATCCGAATAAAATATAGATATCCCATCTGAATCTCATTTGCCTTTTAATTTTTTTTTTATATTTTTCATTCCATTTTAAATATCTATATCACCCACTAATAATTTCTCATACTCATGAGAAATTATTGAAAAGGAAAGCTCGTTTTTTGTTCTGTTTGGTTTATCATCGTTTGGTGCATCATCGAATCTTTCTATTCAAAGCTCACACTCCAGCTCTTCACAGTTATCATCAATATCATCGAAGGCAGCACAATTTCTGTTCGCTCTCATTATTATAATCTCTGACGAAAAGTATTCAAATCGGCGACTATGAATTGTCCTTCGAGCCGGATCTGAACCAGCGACCTATGAATTTACAGTCTATAGGTTGCTGTATTTATTGTATTCATTTTTATTTTGTGGTTCTAGTCCCAATATACTGATAGCTCTTTACCTCGAGCTCTGTAATAAAGTCTGCGGACATCCTTGCCAATCGAGCAAATTTGCCCTATCATCCTGGGTTTCTCATAAGCAGATTTCCTTTCTCGAAGCGAGCAACTATCTTCGAATAATTTTACAGGTGCCTCCGTAAACTTCTTCACATTGATATCAATGTCTTCTGTATTTAGATAATCGTGGGTAGACTGGCCCAATCGATTTCTAAGTAGATTGCCAAATTTAGTCCAATCGGTTTTAGCGTTATTACGCATACTTTTTTAGTTAGTCGGTGGCCGCGCAATTTTAAACCTTATATAATCGTGGTCGGAATTGAAGTGTTCATCCGAAATCCTTCACTCATGGATCTCATCAGTGAGGGTGTCTGAGCATATCTTTATGTCTAATACTTCTTCCCTAATTTTGTTAACAAGGTTGCCTTGTTCCCTATGTAGAGAGTTAGGAGATCTTTTGTATTCAAAAATTCTATAAGGGCTTTTCCCCTTCTATTAGTGTCAGTACTACCCCAAGCGATATGGTGGGAGTTTTTCCTTGCACAAAATACAATGGTTCCTGAATCAAAGCAATATGAACCCTGCATTTACCTATTAACTCCCTCATACCGTTGGACGCTGTTTCGCTCCCGTGGAGGTTTATTTGGATGACCTCATTCATTGTCTTTTCAGTAGATGTTTATTTTGGGAGTCATCTATCCTATATTGTTGCACTCCCTCTATATTTGGTAGTGTGTCATTCTCCTCCTTTCGTTCATTACCTATTAGACATTATTCAGGTAGACCTCTTTGGGAGGCGGTGTTACTTTTTGTCGTTCCCTATTTATTTTGAGCATTTATGTACCTATTCCTATCACCACCTTTGCTAGGAACATTCTGCAAAATTGGTCTTATTATCGGCGATTTGGCTATGTTATCGACCACTTCTTGGGAGGCGGTGTTGTTTTTTTGTCGCTCCCTCTTTGTTGTGAGTTTTTGTGTCCCTCTTCATACTCTATTCTTTCTGTTCACTACCTTCGTTTACCACTCCAGGCGTACCTTCGTATTTGGGCGCGATTAAATGACCTGAAAATCGGGGTTTTTCCAAACTAAAAAAAAAAGATTTCTTTTCCAATCAATAATCCCAGCAATAATGTATGTCTTTAACTTAAATCAGCTTGAAATAATTACGGAAGTAGTAAATTTAATTTTTGTTTCTATAACATTTTTGCAATAGGCAGAAAGTAAGTAAAACATATGGTCTTAAACCGAATAAATTCTGACTGAATAACAAACGCACAGACTAACAATAAACAACAACAACACAAAATTAAAAATTTTAAATTTTGGATATAAGCAAATTGTTTAACAAACTTTAAATTTTCTTTTGTAAAAAAATCTCAATTATCTCTGGTTTATATCCGTTGCTATCTTTGTGTGTTTTTGGCACACAAAATGTTGACTAACTTTGCATTTTTTGTTTGGTCTTAATAAATGACTGTGCAGTTGGTTTTACATTGTGTAGAACTGTGGTAAATACCCTGTCTGTGCTTTCCTCAAAACAAAGTTGGTAGAACTTTTTCATTAGCAGCTTTGACTCTAGAGGAAATTCAGCCATAAAAGAGTAAATTTCAAACTTACCACAAATTTACAAAGCAAAATTGTAACAAATTTCATTTTATAAGAAGAACTAAATGTGCATAATGCGTTAAAACGCAAAGTAGATATGCTCTCCTAATTAAGTGATGGAGAACTGTTGTGCTATCAGTGAGGTGAAATGTAATGTGTCCTATTTTTGGGGAGGGCAATTGTGTCAGCTACAGAAATGGTGGGCCAAATTTTCAACTTTTTCAAACATAAACTAAGTTTGACATAAAAATGTATAACAAACTGTTGAGAAAAAGTCTTTAATGCATACTCATTTAGACGAAACTACATAGTTTCTTAAGAAACCATTGTTTAAAAACGTGTATATGGGGAATTCCACGACAAATCGGAGGTTACAAAAAACCCTTTTTAATTTTTTCCATATTTTTTAGTATAGAATTTTTTAGAGATTTTCACGTTAACTCGTTCAGAAGATATCGATATTTAAGCAAGTAAGAAAGTTCAGTCTGGTAAACCGAATTACGAGTACGAATCCCCTCTCCTTAGGTGGGGGGTAACGTTAATTCGCGCAAAAAGGCAAATTTTTTTGATTTTTTGTGACGAAACGGTTAAAATTTTTTGATTGAAACCAGTGGAACATAAAGTATAACTTTCAAAGTTTATTGTGTACAATTTTCATACAAAAATATTAAAAAATATGGCAACGACAGCATTTATGCGGAAGAGTCTCGAAAAAAAGTTGAATCATAACTCGATGCCGGATCATCAGAAATTAAAAAAAAATATTAAGTTACATAATCGTTATAGCCAGGTAACGCTGTTGAGTTTATTTTGAAATTTTAATTTTTCAATTTTTCGGAACACTTTGACGTGAAAAATGCGATTTTTGCGAGAAAAAAATCGAACAATTGGTTATTGTTTAATAAAAAAAATAGCAAATTTAAAAAAACTCCGTAGCGTTACCTCCTAAGTTGTGTAAAGAAATAATGTTAAAAATTTCAAAAGGATCAGTTAAGTAGTTTTTGAGTTATGAGGGGCACCGTCTTTGAAAACATTTATGCATTATGTTCGATTAAATCGCTCCTTGTTGGATTAAATAGCTATAATTTAGTACATAACATTCTATAGAACTATATTTTACCCGATCATGTTGAAATTTTTGCGAGAAAAAATCGAACAATTGGTTATTGGTTATTAAAAAAATTGCAAATTTAAAAAAAACTCGGTAGCCTTACCTCCAGTCTGCGTTTGACTGCGATCGCGTACGCATGTACACAATCCGTGCTCAAAAATTCGAAAAAAAAAACAAAAGAATAACATTTTTTTTTGCAAATTTACAAGAACAAACATCAAATTTATTTGTTAGTGTCTTCATTCAATTACAATGGATAAAGGTACTGACTCCGGTGAAGAAAGTGATGTGTCTTGGCAGGTAGTAACCTCGTCAATGTCAAACAAACGTCGACAAACAAAATCGCCTCAAATCTTTCCCCATAAGAAACAAAATATAAACAATAATGGTAAAGAAAGCATAAACTTCGAACTAAGTACATCGAAGCAAACACAAATGCATAACAACAAAAGTGCAACGAACAGCATCAACAATAACAAAACTGCAACGAACAACATCAACAACAAGCCAAATGCATTGATGCACTCGACTGCAATCAACAACAAAACACCGGGCAGTTTAGGAGTGAACAATGCTAAAAACAAAAAATTAGGTGACAACCGTTTTTCAGCACTAAGTGACGACGACGAATCTGACACTGATGGAGAAGTTGAATCTGAAACCAAAGAAGCAAAACCGCCACCGATATTTATACCAATGGTCGCCGACATAAAATCTATGATAAATAGTTTTTCCAAAATAGTTTCGCTTGATGATTTCAGTTAAAAAGCTATGAGAGACAGCAAAATAAGAATAATGAACAAAAAAAATATTGTATTCCACACGTACCAACTGAAACAGAATAGAGCATATAGAGTTGTTGTTAAGAAATTGCACTACTCGACCCCTATTCCTGAAATAAAAACTGCAATAGAGAAATTGGGACATAAAGTTAGAAACATCATGAATATCAGAAATAGATTCAGCAAAGAGCCTCTATCAATGTTCTATGTTGATCTTGAGGCTAGCCCTGAAAATAAAACTATTTATGATATATGGCACATAAATAATGCGATTGTGCAAGTTGAGCCTCCAAGAAAAATACATGACCTTATTCAATGTCATCGATGTCAAGAATTTGGACATTCCAAGTCATATTGTAAAAAACCAGCCAGATGCGTAAAATGCGGAATGGACCATTTAACCATTAATTGCACTAAGCAAAAAGAAAAACCGCCTAAGTGTGCAAATTGTACAAAAACGCATCCTGCGAATTACAAAGGTTGCATAGTATACAAAAAATTGTTGAATAGACAGCACCAAAATACGATAGTCTACAATAGACAGCCAAATAATGCAGATTTGTACAATTGGCCAACAACAGAGAATCACAATGCAACCAACTATTCCCAACAAAATAATTTATCATACTCTGAAGCAGTGCGATACTCAGAAAATACTACAACTACAAGTTCTATGAACAAAATTGAGGTGTTATTAAATAAACAAATTGATGTAACAAATACCCTTTTAAATATGATGTCAATCTTAATAGCCAAATTATGCAATTGAATATGAGGATTGCAGTATGGAATGCCAATGGGCTTTCCAATCATAAACAGGAAGTTAAAGCTTTCCCTAATTTACATTTTATTGATGTTATGTTAGTGTCTGAGACACATTTCACTACCAAAACGTTTTTCAAAATACGAGGATATAACATTATTACTGCCAACAGTCCTAATAATAGAGCTCACGCTGGATCGGCAATTTTAATAAAAAATTCCATAAACAAGTAAGAAAGTTTCAGTCGGGTAAACCGACTAAGGTATACCCTCACTTTGTGAGTAATGTAATATTGAATATTACACAAATTATTCTGTCAATTTTTGTGGGAGGTACCAGAAGGGGTTTAAGAAATACACCTATATTTCGCTGAACAGTAGATACTTTAAATACATTGCACTGTGCCGAATTGTAACCGTTTATATGGACTGGTATATTAACGTTGAGATATTAATTTGTGGTATAATTTGGCCATTTTGTGTGGGAGGTACAAAAAGGGGCGTGGTGATAACGCTCATTTTTCACTGGACTATAGGCATTATAAAAGCATTACACTGTACAAAATTTCAAGTAATTGTATACACTGATATTAATGTTATAAACTGTTAACTTTTGGTGCAAAATGTTGCCTTTGTGGGAGAGGTAACAAAAGGGGCGTGACAATAACGCCCATTTTTCAATGGACTGTAGGCACTATAAAAACATTACGCTGTACAAAATTTCAAGTATTTTTATACACTGTTATTAATGTTATAAGCTGTTAACTTTTGGTGCAAAATGGTGCATTTGTGTGGCAGGTACCAAAAGGGGAGCGGCAATAACGCCCATTTTTCACTGGACTGTAGGCACTATAAAAGCATTACACTGTACACAATTTCAAGTATTTCTTAACACTGGTATTAATGTTATAAGCTTTTAACTTTTAGTGCAAAATGGTGCATTTGTGTGGGAGATACCAAAACCGGCCTGGCAATTTCGCCCATTTTCCTCGAGTTGATAGCGACTAACGAACTAATACTATGTGTGGAATTTCAGAAGATTCGAATACGTATATTAGCAGTTTTTAAAGAATCAATATTTCACAACATTTTAACCCTTTGTGGGGGAGGTACCAGAAGGAGTGGATCAATATGGCCCATCTTCGAACTTAGCCGGAGATAGAAAAAAATATTACCATATACGAAATTTGAAGTCAATCGGCTACTCCTTTCGAGAGTTATCGTGCGCACCAGCCAGCAGACACACAGACAGACAGACGGACGGACATTGCTCATTCGACTTAAAATGACCCAAAACGGATTTCCGCCGAACATAATTGGGGTCTTAGGTCACTCCTTCGATGTGTTACACTTTTTTCCGTAGCAAATGATATATACCGTCGTCACACTAAAGTGAGGGTATAAATATGACACTCTTCAAAACATAAGAGAACTTTTCCTTCAAGCTGCATGCATCAAAGTAAAATGCGATTTAAGCGATGTAATAATATGGGCTATATATTTCCCTCCCAGATTTTCCGTTAAGTATAAAAATTACAATGATTTCTTCAGTAAACTTGGCCCCAGATTCAACGTCGATGGAGACTTCAACGCAAAGCACCAATGGTGGGGTTCAAGATTAAACAACACTAAAGGAAAGGAGCTATTTAAATGTATAAACAATAACAACTACTCCGCTTTGTCAACTGGAAGTCAAACTTACTGGCCAACTGACCCTAGAAAAATTCCTGATCTCTTAGACTTTGCTATTTACTGTGGAATTCCCCAACAATTTTTGACAATATCAGATTGTAACGAACTCAGTTCAGATCATACACCTGTTATTATAAACTTTAACACATTTCTCCAATCTTCTGCTGCGAAGTACAAAATAATTAATTCCAACACAGATTTGAATGCTTTTTCTGAATACATTGCAAGCAACATAAACTTAAACATCCCAATAACCACAGCAGAAGAACTCGACGACATTGTAGAATCATTTACAAATATTATTCACGAAGCTGGCTACCAATCTACTCCCATGGAAATTAACCAAACGAAAAACAATTCAATTTATAATAACTAATGAAATACGAATATTGATAAAAATAAAAAGAAGATTGAGAAAAAAGTGGCAGTTGTGTCGAAATAGTGTTGACAAACGAAATTTCAACAAGGCAGCAAAAGATCTGAAGCGCCGACTGTTTGCATTACAAAACCAGTAAGGAAAGGCAGAAAGTCGGGCGGGGCCGACTATATAATACCCTACACCTCCCTAACAATGCGATAAGGGTCATTGCCATAATAATTTGGAATAATTGGTAAATGGGTAGAAACATATTATCTAATTCTGAAACGATAATCGCAAAATTAAGCAATATTCGTTCCTAAATTGAGAAACATCTTTCTGGAAAATTTTACTGATCGGAAGTAAAATACAACTTCTATAGCGGTTTGATACCAAATCAGGAGGAACAATCAATATAAATCTGAACCGATCTTCCCTGAATACTCATTCATGTAAAAAGACCTCCTTCTGTCGAATTTCGTACTGATCGCATATAAAATACAGTCTCTACAGCGCCTACATGTCAAATCGGGGGTAACGTATATATGGGGGCTATATCTAAATCTGAACCGATTTCTTCCAAATGTAACAGTGTTCATTCATATAATAAGAAACCTCTTTCTGCCGAATTTCATACTGATCGGATATAAAATAACATTTTTACAGCGCTTACAAGTCAAATCGGGGGTAACGTATATATGGGGGCTATATCTAAATCTGAACCGATTTTCTCCGAATTTAGCAGTATTCCTTCATGTAATAAGAAACCTCTCTTTGCCGAATTTCGCACTGATCGGATATAAAATAACATTTTTACAGCGCTTATATGTCAAATCGGGGGTAATGTATATATGGGGGTTATATCTAAATCTGAACCGATTTCTTCCAAATTTAACAGAGTTCATTCATGTAATAAGAAACCTTTTCCTGCCGAATTTCATACTGATCGGATATAAAATAAAGTTTTCACAGCGCTTACATGTCAAATCGGGGCTAACATATATATGGGGGCTATATCTCAATCTGAACCGATTTTAACCAAATTCAATAGGGATCGTCCTTGGGCCAAAAAAAGATATGTGTAAAGTTTCGTCGAGATCGGACCATAATTGCGACCTGTACTTTGATTACAAGAATACATGCACAGACGGACAGACAGACAGACGGACAGACAGACAGACAGACGGACAGACAGACAGACAGACAGACAGACGGACAGACGGACATAGCTAAATCGACTCAGAAAGTGATTCTAAGTCGATCGGTATAATAAACGATGGGTCTATTTCTTCTCCTTTTGGGTGTTACAAACAAATGCACAAAGTTATAATACCCTGTACCACAGTGTGGTGTAGGGTATAAAAAATAGCGACCACTGCTTATGGAAAGCTACTAAGTATCTAAAACATCCAACTAAAAGAAACATCCCAATTAAAGATGAAACTGGGTTATGGTGCAGAACGGACAAAACCAAAGCAGACGCATTTGCTTTACATCTTAAAAAAACTTTCAGACCTCACGAAATGAGTAACGCTGCTCATGTTGACGAAGTAAATGAATTCCTGTTAAGCCCATGCCCAATGGATTGGCCTTGTAAACATATATCACCAAATGAAGTCAAGGAAGAAATTTAAAAGTTGAACACAAAAAAATCCCCTGGATATGATCGGATTGACGAAAAAATTGTCAAACAATTACCCCAAAAAGCTATTTTGTTTTTAACATTAATCTTCAATACCACTCTTTGTAAAAATTTTGTAAATGTAGATACAACAATCCCAAGTAATAACCCAGTGGCGGAAACAGGCGTTTGTAATGCCTTTTATAATGCCTGCTAAGGCATGCCGTAGGCCTTCCGTTCAAATGCAAACTCTATTTCAAAATAACATTGCGTGTCGTAGGCGGAACCTGCGACCTCACTGATTATCAATCGGGAGTGCTACCATCGCGGCCACCGCGCACATGTCGTACACAACAACTAACTGAACAATATCAATCCATGTGAGTGTGAGTCAATCAGCAACAGACCTGCCTTACAGTTTCAAGCCTGAAAAAGCACCTTCTTGGAGAAGGCGGACATGCATGTGTTTTACATGTTTTTCTTTGTTGAAGTGCAGGCTTGTTATAACCACCCTACAAAGAAATGAAGGAAGCAGGTGTGTATAATAGTGAGGTTGTGAATATTAAAGACTGAAAACAGAGGTTCCTTAGAAAGGAATAATTTCATGCGTTTACGATATTCAGCTTGAGAAAAAATATTTATTTATATTTATAAATAAGATGATGTTTACATCGTTAATACATATTGAATTTAACATAAGGACTCCAGTAAATATTACACATAAATTAAATCATGTTCTATATAAAATAATGTCATATAACAGATACATTTTAATATGTTTCAATCATAAACAATTAATAAGGTAAATTCTTCTGATTAAATTTATTTTTAATTTCAATTGAAGGTATATTGTTTTTATATTTTTAACCAGTAAGGAAAGGCACAAAGTCGGGCGGGGCCGACTATATAATACCATACACCTCCCTAACAATGCGATAAGGGTTATTGCGATAATAATTTGAAATAAATGGTAAATGGGTAAGAACATATATATGCGGATATATCTCATTCTGAACCGATAATCGCTGAATTAAGCAATATTCGTTCCTAAATTGAGAAACATCTTTCTGGAGAATTTTGTAATGATCGGAAGTAAAGTACAACTTCTATAGCGCTTTGTAACCAAATCATGAGGAACATATATATGGAGCTTATATATAAATCTGAATCGATTTTCCCTGAATACTCATTCATGTAAAATAGAAACCTCTTTCTGTCGAATTTCGTACTGATCGGATATAAAATACAGTCTCTACAGCGCATGAATGTCAAATCGGTGCTAACATATATATGGGGGCTATATCTAAATCTGAACCGATTTTCTCCAAATTTGGCAGTATTCCTTCGTGTAATAAGAAACCTCTTTCTGCCGAATTCCGCTGTGATCGGATATAAAATACAGTTTCTACAGTTATTGAATTTCAAATCGGGGGTAACATATATATGGGAGGCTATATCTAAATCTGAACCGATTTTCTCCGAATTTGGCAGTATTCCTTCATGTAATAAGAAACCTCTTTCTGCCGAATTTCGTACTGATTGGATATAAAATACAGTTTCTACAGCGCTTACATGTCAAATCGGGTGCAACGTATATAAAGGGGCTATATATAAATCTGAACCGATTTCCCCCAAAATTTTGTATTGTATTTAAGTGTATCACGAGACTACTCTCTGTCAATTTTTGTACAAATCGGTTACAAAATGTTGCTTATATAGTGCATATTTGCCAAATCGGAGGTACATATATATGGGAGCTATATGTAAATCTGAACCGATTTTAATAGGGATCGTCCTTGGGCCTAAAAAAAGATATGTGCAAAGTTTCGTTGAGATCGGACCATAATTGCGACCTGTACTTTGATTACAAGAATACGTCTACAGACAGACAGACGGACATAGCTAAATCGACTCAGAAAGTGATTACAAGTCGATCGGTATAATAAACAATGGGTCTATCTCTTCTCCTTTTGGGTGTTACAAACAAATGCACAAAGTCATAATACCCTGTACCACAGTGTGGTGTAGGGTATAAAAATATAAAAAATATACGGGAATGGTATCAAATCAGTAGCATTACAGAGGTAACATTTATTTATTTTCTTTTTATACCCTACACCACACTGTGGTACAGGGTATTATGACTTTGTGCATTTGTTTGTAACACCTAAAAGGAGAAGAGATAGACCCATTGTTTATTATACCGATCGACTCAGAATCACTTTCTGGCAGAGAGAGTTCTCTTATTACATGAATAAACACTGCCAAATTCGGGGAAAATCGTTTCAGATTTAGATATAGTCCCCATATATATGTTTCACCCGATTTGACATGAAAGCGCTGTAGAAACCGTATTTTACATCCGACCTGTACGAAATTCGGCAGAGAAAGTTCTCTTATTACATGAAAAAACACTGCGCAATTCGGGAAAAATCGGTTCAAATTTAGATATAGCCCCCATATATATGTTCCACCCGATTTAACATTTAACCTTTGTAGAAATCGTGTTTTATATTCGATCAGTGCGAAATTTAACAGAGACAGTTTTCTTATTACATGTATGAACACTGCCAAATTCGGGGAAAATCGGTTCAGATTTAAACATAGTCCCAATATATATGTTATACCCGATTTGACATGTAAGCTCTGTAGTAACCGTGTTTTATATCCGATCAGTACGAAAATCTGCAGAGAGTTTGCTTCTTTCATGTATGAACACTGCCAAATTCTTATCGTAATGCCCATTTTCGCATTGGTAAGTAGGTGTAGGGTATTATATAGTCGGCCCCGCCCGACTTTCTGTCTTTCCTTACTGGTTTTATTGTTAAATTTATTTTAGTTAATTTTATTCTTAAATGTTTTAACGTACATTTTCAGCTTTCTACGGCAATATTTTGAGGACACGCAGTAAAGTTCCAAATTTAACAAACTGTAGCTCTTTTGATATAAGTAAAAGAATAAAAAAACTTTTTTGATTTGCTCAAATATTGTTTTTATGGGTTCATTTTACATGTAGGGATGCTCACTTTCATACCCGGATAAAAGCAAGAAAAAACTAGATGTGAGTTAATTTGTTATAGATTTTTTTCGTTGACATCATTAAAAGGAAAAGCGCTAAGCGCATGGAAGTATTTTGCATCTCATGTACGTTTTCACACCCTTAGGTCGCTGTACCGAAAAAAATCATCAAATAATTCCCAAAAGACTCTATTTGATGGAGAGATAAAAAATACGACCACTGTTTATCTCTGGTATCAATCGGTTCAATCTCTATTCACCAAATATTAAAAATTTATAGAAATTTTAGTTCAATTCGAAAAGTTGGGAGTGTATTAAAAGTAGCCTCGCAATCCAATCGACAGAATATTACTTTCGGCACAACCTATGTATGCTAAGTCGAAGTTTTTTAATTTTTATGGAGTTTTTTTTACCGCAAATGACCTCAAAAGTTTGTTCGTCTTTTGATTCTGTTGATTATTATCTAGAATTTAAAAATTATATGTCACTTAAAATACGCTGAATCGGTTTAGCATACTATGTAATTAAGGTATCGATATGTTGATCGAAAAAACGTTTATCACAATTATTTTTAGCAAGTTTGCTCAATTTTCCTTCAGAATTTTAAACTAAAATCATGCGCATTTACATTGTACTAAAAAAAATAGTTTATAACTTTTAGAAAACCAAGAAGATGTACATCTTCAGTGCCATATTTTTTTATTTTTTGTAGGCTCAATTTGTTTGAGTACAAGTAAAAACCGCGTTAGTTCGGCCATGTCAAATCTTATGTACCCTCGATCATGAATCGGATTCCGAAGGTAAATATAAAGAAAATTAAAAACTATATATAATATTCAATTAAATGAAGATTTTTGTATGGCAGCTATAGCAATAATAAATACATAATAAAAGTAAAGTAACTTGTTTTTGTCAACGGGATGTTTTCATTGAAGATATATCAACACAAGTTAGAAACGGATTGACAAAATGAATATATCCACATCATAAGAAGGTTGCTATATATTTCGGGTCCTGACAATACTGGTGTTGCCGGATGAAATCTGGAACTTCCATAGGAAAGTATGAAATTTTTTTTCATAATTTCATTTGAGCGCGAATTCTTTTGTTTACAATATGTAAAAAAATTCACCTCCTAAACATGGTTTTTGAACATTTCAACAGTTGTTTCGGGCGTTAACCAGTCAGTTTTTTCTTGATATAAGCGAACAAGAAGAAGTTATTGGATGCCAAATCAGGGCTGTACGGCGGATGACCCATCAATTCGCCATCTTGAGTGCTCAAATAGCCCATTGTTACAGCCGATGTGTGATTGTTACAGCCGATGTGTGAGATCCTACGTTCCACTAAAGGCACTGTGGCCACATGACCGGTTAGACCGGTCATTTTCTTCGCTGTGCTTCTTCCACAATTCGTCACCTGTCACGATGTTATACACTGCCTTTGATCTACCGCGGTTGTATTTTTTCAACATTTCATTGCTCCAATCGACGAGTTTTTTTAGCATTCGTAAAATTATGTGGGATCCAACGAGAACAAATATTTTTAACGGCCAAATGAACCTTAAAGTAGTGATCGACTCAGAATCACCAGCTGATTGGAGCTAACAATTCCGTACGCCCGATCTAGGTGTAAATAACGAACAGTATTGATTTTGAAAGATAGATTTAGGTATAGCATCCATATACTCTTATATGTTGTCTCTCTATTTTACGTCCGATTGTTATACAATTTGGGAGGGAGGAGTTTCTTGCCGAGTTTGAAGAGAATCTATTCAGATTTATTTTTGGGGACTATAAGCACACTCCTTCCGATTTAGAAATCGGCATAGAAGCATTTTTTAACATCCGGTCGTTAAGATTAGACAGGGAGGAGATTTTTGGTCTGAGAACTAATATCGCAAAAATTTGAAGAACATGTGTTCACATATCGACCACAGATACAACATACATATACAAGGTGGCGCAAAAGTAATCCTCCTATCAGAAAATGCTATAAATTTTGCGATTGGCACCTAATGTCAGTTCTGTTTTGACATTTGTGTAGTAAACACATGCGAAATACACGTTAATAAACAATGTTACGCTACACTGCTCCAGAACGCGGAATATTGCTGACTATTTATTTGACCAATAATCGGTCGGTGACTTTGGCACAGATTTCCTGGCCGTCCAACGCTTACTGGTGAAACACTGCGACGTTTAGCCGCTCGCCTCGAAGAGACTGGCACAACACGAGATGCTGCCAGGCGTGACAGACCCGGGAGTAGCCGTTCTGCAGAGAATATTGCTGCTGTAGCCGAGGATGTCATGGAAGCGCAGTCGACATCGACCAGACGACGTGCCACGCAAATGGGTATCAGTCGACGGTCTCTACAGCGAATTTTGGTACAAGATTTGAAGATGTTTCCGTACAAAGTCCAGACGGTGCATCAGCTGTTAGCTGCTGACCGCCAATCGCGTCTAACATAACATCGAAAGGTTACTTTTGCGCCACCTGTTATCTTTCGATAACTTGAATAGTGAATTGTGATAGTTTTTAACTGCGTCTTCAACTGTAAGCGTTTTTGATATAGAACGACTATATAGATTTATTATGTTCTACATATTACTGGTAAGATGGCTTAGGGTTTCCTTACTTATTTTTATTGAAACTGATAATGTCCGCCTTCCCTATTTAGTCACTCTAACATGCCTGGTTAGAGAAGGGACATATTTATGGCACAAAAATCTTTGATAAGGCGTAGTAGAGGCGTTCTTTAATACATGCTATGGGAATGCAAATCGCAATGTCTATCGAATTATTTAGGAAGCAAATAGCAGGCCTGTTATTAGTTATCCTTTGCGAAGCGAGAACGGAATGTCTAACGACGTTTTTATTTAATAAAAAAAATTCGCCTGATTGAAGAAGGCAATTCGAAATGTCTATTCCATCTCCCAAAAGGCCTGTTAACGTATTTCTGGGGTAGAAGGCATAACGGATTTCGCCACTGGGAATTGTTAGCCTCTACATATTCCTTTGTGTATTGCTTGGCAAAGAATGTTAAAAGGCTTTAAACATATTGTCGGCCCGCCCGACTATAGTCTCTCGTTGTTGGTCTTAGTTTTTCTTCATCATCATTTGACACTTCTGACAGCAAAACCACAAAAATTTGGAATGTTTTTTCTACTTTTTTTGTTGTTCTTGTTTTTTATTTTTAATTACAGATTCTATTGTCTTTATAGAAGCCACAACATATTTTATATTTTCTGTATGAATTCTGCACATCCATGACCTTTTATGTTATTTTATAAGTTGTGGTTTCAAAAATCGGTTTCTTCATTTCAACAAATAAAAACAAACAGCCCCAATAAATCTCTTCATTTTACATTATGACAATTGACAGGGATCTGGAAATGTACCTAATAAAAGAAACGAAGCGAAAGATATGAATTTTTCTTCATATAAAATGCACGTCAATCATAACGTATCTATTTCCTATATTTTTATTAAATCGTATTTTGTTCCTCCTCTTTTCTTTTCCAGCTGCAAGTCAAAGTGAGTGTATGGGCAATTTTTCATTCTTTAACTTTAAAGTTTTCTAAAGTAACGAATGAGTCATATTATTAGCAATACCAAACCACAATAATACGCCACCCAGAACAGTGAATGAAAAACCCACTTAGACCATTCACCATACTATTGTTTGTGGTTTAATGACGAGGGTATTTAATTCAAGCAATCAAAAGAAAAATATATTTTGCAAATATTAAAAAGTCCTTATGATCTAGAATAAAAAAATTATATTTACATAGTGATATTAAAGTAGATGCAGCCTAAGGTCAAAGCGGACAGAAAACCGCGTTTAAAAAAACAAATCTTTATTCGAAAACATTTTTCCCTAACTTTTGCAGCAATTATTTAAACATTTGTACTCGTACTTCTCTACTTTAGACTGCTTTGCCAATGACTAAAGTTTGGTTGAAGCATCAGCAAATGTATCCCAATGTTCTGGTATCTCCTACACAAATAACACAATTTTATATAACATTTCATCTTGTGTAATCTAGTTGCCACTAGTTTGACTGGCTGCTATATAATAGCTGAAGGCACTTATTCACGTCTGCAAATAAATGTAAGCCAACGCAATGAAACTGTCCAATATATAAGACATTTTGAAACAGGTTGAAAGAGAAGTTGAAAAATCATCTTGACAGGAAATTTGACTGTTTTTGGCGTTTGTGTTATGTTTTAATGGCCAACATTTTTGTAGAACATTTCAACCTCGCCATCCCCATTTTAGGGGCGTTCCAAAAAATATTGGCTTTAATATTTGATACAAAGTTGCTGATACACTCAGATGTAAATAACACATACGAGTATACCAATATGCTGCACGAACAGCCCAAGGGGGTACTTTAACCCCCAAAATAAAATTTTGATATGATCTTTAAAAACGCCGATACTCGTATGTTTTCTCGTATTTGTTTGAAACACCCAAAAGGAGAAGAGATAGATCCATTGTTTATTATACCGATCGACTTGTAATCACTTTCTGAGTCGATTTAGCTATGTCCTGTCTGTAAATGTATTCTTGTAATCAAAGTACAGGTCGCAATTATGGCCCGATCTTGACGAAACTTTACACATATCTTTTTTTTGCCCAAGGACGATCCCTATTTAATTTATACCCGATCAGTATGAAATTCAGCAGAAAGAGGTCTCTTATTATATGAATGAACACTGTTAAATTTGGAAGAAATCGGTTCAGATTTAGATATAGCCCCCATATTTACGTTATCCCCGATTTCACATGTAAGCGCCGTAAAAAAAAATATTTTATAACCGATCAGTGTAAAATTCGGCAGAAAGAGGTTTCTTACATGAAGCAATACTGTCAAATTTGAGGGAAATCGGTTGAGATTTAGATATAGCCCACATATATATGTTACCCCCGATTTGACATGTAAGCGCTGTAGAGACTGTATTTTATATCCGATCAGTACGAAATTCTACAGAAAGAGGTTTCTTATTACATGAATTAATACTACGAAATTCTACAGAAAGAGAATATGTTCCTCCTGATTTGGCATCAACGCGCTATAGAAGTTGTACTTTACTTTCGATCATTAATATTTTCCGGAAAGATGTTTCTCAATTTAGGAACGAATATTGCTTAATTTAGCGATTATCGGCTTAGAATTAGATAATATGTTCCTGCCTACTTACCAATTATTCCAAATTATTTTACCAATGACCTTTATCGCATTGTAAGGGAGGTGTAGGGTATTATATAGTCGGCCCCGCCCGACTTTATGCCTTTCCTTACTGGTTTATTTTCCTCTACCAGAATCCATTGTCGGATCCCCGTTATTTTGGAAAAATTTCGAAACTGTTATACAGTGTAATTTGATAACACATGTAATCAAATAACACTTATCGTTTACCAATAACCCTTTAGATATTTAAAGTCCAACCGATCTGCTTAGCACTAGGCATTGTGAAGGTTCAGGGGAACGTATGAGTTATATTGATAATAATAATACGCAACTATTCCTAATTATATCTGAGTTTATATAAAAAAAAATTACCGCAATCATTTTTGAAGCTAGAGCCTCCTTAATGTATACGGATCGACTCAGAATCACCAGAATCGATCTGGCGATGTCTGTCATGTAAACGTTGTAATCGAAGTACAGGTCGCAATTCTGAACCAATCCAGATGATACTCTATCGCACAAAGGACGAAGTGTATTGAATTTAAAGAAACTCAGTTTATATTTATATATATTCCCCATATATAATTATCTCCGATTTGTCATCTAAACGCTATAGAAATCGTATTATATTTAGGGGCAATACGAAATTTGACACAAAGGATTTTATTTTTTTGAGAATGAACACTGTAAAATTTTTAAGAAATTAGTTCATTTATACACGCTGAAAAAAAATCGCTTCTGTAGTATATTGTCTCAAACATATTCTGCTTGAAATATACATATGTTTAGGATATACTCCAAATATATAATATTTGACACAAACAAATATTATATGTTTGGGAGAATGTTGTGCTAAACAAAACTATGTTTCCCTCCTAATATCTTTTTATTTGGAACTAATATAGGGTGATCCAAGTAGAGATACTTTTTTCAATAGCCTTTTTTTGACAGATCACGTGTGAGTCGTGTCATGCTGTCATGTTATTTTTGTTAAGCTGTCATGTTATTTTTGTTAAGTATTGTTTGGCACTTCATCTTGGCACTTACGCCTGAACAACGTCTCAGATGGTCCATCCGTTGAGTCGAATTTTCGATGACTATTATTGCACACAAAGAAAATTACTATTTAAGTATTTAAGTAATGTAATTTTTCAGAAATTCAAAGTACATTTTTTAGAAATTGTAGAATTTGATTAAAATTAAATTGTACAATCTTAGGTAGCGATAAATCGCATTGATGGATTGACAATATGTAATAATTTCGGAATATTTAAAATAAAATATTTTTTTGTTAATAACAAAAACTTTATAATAAATACAAATTAGAGCAGTAAAAACAAAAGTAAATGCTGCTTGTGACATTTTTAACTATAAAGTATAACACGAAATTAAAACTAAAATTCGACAATGTCAATAAAGTTTTAAAAATCTTTTATAAATACAATATGTTTGGAAAAAATTTTAACAAAAGCTTTTCTTGTGTGTAAAGAAATATTTTATTTGTGAAAGTCAGTGCGCAAATATATTTTATTGTAATATATTAATATATGCGTCCTAAACACAATTTATTGATTTTCAAATAAAGTGTATATGTTCAAAAACATACAATATTTAAAAATTTTGGTTCCAAATATATTTTCTTCCAATTCAAACATATCAAAAATTACGATTTTCCCCCGTGTATATATTATATAAGGTACTATATAATTTAGCAGAGAGGAGTTTCTTTGCACAGAAACGAATATTGTCAACTTTGAATAAAATTGGTTCAAAAGTAAATATTTATAGCCATTCGATTTGGTATCAAATTGGTATGGATGCTTTATTTAATGAAATTTGAGAGAAAAACATTTATTCATCGAATAAAAACACTGCCAAATTAAGACAAAGTCGGTCCACATTTCGATACCTCCATTCTAAACTATGCAAAAAGGTAGTTTTTCAGGAAAGGCGATCAAAGTTCGACGAATGTTTTAAATTTGCGTGGAATTCCTTTATAATGAAAATCGAATGACCTGTACTGTTTTGTGAATAACTTTTGATTGTGTTGACGGATAAACACCAAATTTTGACTGAAAATAATTTGGAATATTTAGAAACTAAGAATGTAATCTCCCAAAGAATGGAGGTATCGATTAAGATATCGATCTGATATGCAAAACATATATCACAATGTTTGAAATTATAAACGATAGTCGAGCGCCCCAGTAAGTGAGTTGGTAGCGTGCTCGCCTATGAGTTTGGGGGTCGTGGGTTCGATTCCCACCAGAGGCTCTGGTCTGTCGCTACAAAATCTAGACTAGGCCTTTGTAACCCGGCTTATCCTTGGACCGTTCAATTAGAATATAAATTAACTTTGTATTGTAATTCATATAAAAAAATAAAGAAATAAACGATAGTATTCGTAGTTTGGAAAGCAGCGACTTCAGCCTTTCTTTACTGATCCGTTTAAAAAAGAGGGCCAAAATAGCCCAAAAAATAACAATTACTGCGTTATTGTTTAAAATTATAAATGGCAACCTTGTAATAACAAGATTGGAACTGAATACGATATAATTAGTAGTCATAATCAAGCTAATCTAACATCACTAAACATCTTTAATAAATGTTAATCAGCAACCACACATTATGTTTAGAGAAATTCATACCAAAAAAATCCTTTTTGTATCACTTTCCACATCCTTACTTCCTTTTGACTAATTTTTCCAGAAAATGGAAACATAAAGTGCCAGATATCCTTTAAAGCGGATTTCAATAAAAAAATTAATAACTTTATTTCAATCCTTTCTACAACAAAACCGCAGAAACCGATTTTTTTAACGTACAAAGGTTATTTGCATGCAGTAATTTAATTAACGAGGAATTTCTATCAGCGAGGTTTGTACTTGGTAAACAAAGTGCTATACCAGATATTATTGCCTCCAAAACTGAAAAAATTTCCCACAAAGTTATTTGGGGGTGGTGCAAAAAATTTCAAAGTTTATTTTCGATATTGTTTTCCATTTTTTTCATCCCTTTAGATTGGAATTTGGTAATCAAAATATGTATATTCATGAATATTTGACGCTACTTCGATGGTTGTTGTGGTCGTTAAATATTCCCTGGAGGCTGATCTGAATCGCAAAATTTAACAAAGCATGATAAGGATTAAATTGGGTGCAAAGTTAATAAAGTTAAATCATCCGTAATCTCAAGAGTAATTATGCGTTCTGTTATCTTCGTTGACGGTTTAGCAAGAGTATGAAACTTGGGACATGTGACATAGAGTAAAAGTATGGAATTGGTTGTAAGTTGTAAACTGTTACTAATGTAGAATTAATGTTTCTTCGTGAAATTTTTTAATCGCGAATGGCTTTTGCGTATATTTTGATATCAATCTATTCTTCAGAAATCATAGATTTCGACTACATAAACCTAAAAATCTCACTTAAATATTTTTTTTAAAAACGTGGCTGCGTTAGGCAGTTTTATAGATAACAAAAAATCGCAATATGGAGATTTTGCAAATATTGCGTAAATTGTAAATATACTTTCAATTACACATATTTATTGGAAATTGTCTTACAGTTCCAAATTTCTGCTATTTTTGGAACAGTTCACTGTAACTAGCATAATTTTTTACTGATTTCGCGATACCTCGCGAAGCGAAGCAGATCCGATTTTGATCTATTCACACACGCTGAAAAAAATCGCTTCTGCAGTATATTGTCCCAAACATATTCGGGTTGAAACATATATATGTTTGGGGTAGACTCTAAGCATGTAATATTTGGTACACACAAAAATTGTGTATTTGGGAAGATGTTGTTCTAAACAAATATTTGTTTACATTCCAATATGTTTTTATTTGGGACCATTATTTCCGAAAAAAATATTTATTTGCATTTAAGTATTCATAAAATACATAAATTGTGTCAAATTTTTCAGTAATTCAAAGTTAAATTTTCAGAAATTTTTAATGTTTGTAAAAAATAATAATTGAAAACATATAATCTTGGATCAATATAAAGTACTTAGAGGATTGACAACTAATGATGGCTTGGAATACTCAGAAATTTGAAATGATTGATTTAAAACATGCTGCATATGGTATCATAACTGGGAGGTACAATTCGAAACCCAAGAAAAATTGAAACTGAAATATGAAAAACTCAGCAAAAGTTTTGGAAATATTTTTTAAATAAAATATATTTGGAAAAATTCCTAAATAATACTTTTATTTGTATTTAAACACATATTTTATTTGAGAAATTTAGTTTGCAAATATAATTTGTTGTAATATTTTAATATATGAGTTCCAAATATATTTTATTGATTTTCAAATAAAATTTATTTGCTAAGAAATATATAATATTTAAAAATTTATGTTCCAAATATATTTTTTCGATTCAAACATATCAAAAAAGGCGATTTTGTCCCGTGCAGTTGAGTATAAGTAGATAGGATGATCCTGAACAAAACCCCATAAACAGTTGTTGGCGTTAAACTAGCCAAACTTTTTAACCCTTAAGGTACGCTGTGTACACGAAAACTGCAAAAGGAACGTTGAAACCGGCTTTTATACAATAGATACATTTTGGGGAAAAACTAAAAAAAATCAGTTTTTGGGAATTTTCAAATTTATTTTGGGAATTGTGGGATTTACCTTAATAAAAGTAATAATATTAGAATTAGCCTCGTTTTCTAGTATCAAGACGTACAATTTACAAAAAAAATATAATTGGGATATATTATTATTTTAGGAATTTATATAGATTCTCTCTACCTTTGAAAAAATTATTTGTCATTTTTTCCCGATCTTTTCCTACGAATCGGTACATATAAGAGCCGCGTTTCCTTTACGATGAATATAAATATGCTTTACTTTTTTAAATAACACCAACATACGACATATACTTTTTCACAAAAAATTACAAAAAAACGATTTTTTGTTTTATAAGTTATGTTTCTGATCAATTTTTCTGCTCCGATATTCACAAAAGACTAGGATAGGGTCGGTTAAAAAATAAAAATTGTAGCGAGATATTACTATGTTAACGTTTTCTCATTAATTAGCATACATTTGTAATCATTTCCATAGAATAATATTAAAGTCCCAACTATGTTCAAACCTTATCAGTCACTGTTTCTGTTTTGTTATCGATCGTAACTTCACACACTAACATATACTTGGAATGTAATGTAAAGAAGTAAAAGCGTTAAGTTCGGCCATGCCGAATGGTATGTGTATACCCTCCACCATGGATAGCATGTGACCTCACAAAATAACTCAAACCCAAAGAAAATAACACCGAAAAACACAAAAAAAAATATAGTAGATCAATATTTAGAGGTATTACAAACGGAGTGACAAAATGAATATACCCGCATCCTATGGTGGAGGGTGTAAAAAGAGTCTAAGAGAGAACAAATGTAATAACTGAGAAACTATTGTAATCACGGTTGCCGTTTATGGGATGTTCTCTCTAGATTTTATTGAATTTTTGATACAAATATTTTGAAGTAAAATATTGATTTGACTTGACAATTTATTTTGATTTGATAAACAAAATTTTATATAAATATTCCCCCAAAACTCGCCAAGACAAAAAAAATGCTAAAATTAGGGGGGGGGGGAACCCCCAAAACAGGCCACTCTGATTGTAATGTAACTAAGAAAGATTGTCTCTGTGAGTAATAACTTTAACGGAGAGATTCTTAGTGAGATGCAATAATTGAGAGAATATTAATTGTAATTTAAAAGCTTTGCCATCTATCTTTTTACACTTGGGTCAGAATACGAGGTATGTTCAAAAAATGTCGTGAATTTTTAATTTCCGCGGGCTATGTGTATTTGATTTTTGATATTTTTGTAGCGTTATGTTGGTACTCATGTTTCTTACTTATGCTGACAAGGTCGGCCATTTTGAATGTTTAGTTAATTTTAAATTTTTTAATTAATTTTTTAATTTTAATTTAAATTAATTTTCATTTAGTTAATTTTTAGTATTTAATATCGACCTATGTAGTTTATTTTTGGCTAAAATGTTTATAAGCAGTTGCAAATAGCTCAAATAAGATCTCGCTATAACTTTTTTTTTAATTTTTTTTTTAAATTTTGTGGGCATTTAAATTTTTGAAAAAAATTAAAAAAATGAGTTTTTGTGTTTTGCGAAATTTGTAATTGCTCTCGAACGGCTGAACCGATTTTTGCAAAGTTTACTTTGTTTTAAAGAGGACACAATACGCCCTTTTTTGAAAAAAAAATTTGGAAACTTTTTAAAAAAAAATTTTACGAAAGTGTTTTTTGAAAATCCTTTGTAGAAAAAATTGCTCCCCCCTCGATTTTCTTCAGAATATTCGTCGGACTCTCAAAAAACCAATATTTGTTATAACTTTTGTGCTATTGGGTATATCGAACCAATTTTTTTCGTCGTGTAGTAAATTTTTTTGCCCATCCAGACATGCTGATACGGGTGAAATCGGTGCATATTGTGCTCCGATATTTACAAAATACCAGCACACGGTAAGGGAAAAAATTAAAAATTCAATTGCATATATCTCGGTAACTATACGAGATAATTCTTAGGTGTAAAAATGTTTTTTATAGACTTCAGTTAGTGGAACACACACAGTCGGAATAGAAACACGAGTTTCACGCGCTTGAACATTTTCTTCACCTGATGTGACCAAATTTGAAGCCCTCTAGCTCCGCCCCTGTCTGACATAGGGGGCCCAAATATAAAACTTAACTTCTCTAACACCTCTTCATCTACCAATCGGCTCGCAATCGGCTGTTTGGTTATGAAACGGTCGAATTATTTCCGCTTTTTGAATTCGTACCACTGTGCAGTGTTTTGCAGAAACAGACAAAATTGTCAGACTAGTCTTGGTATTTCGTCCATAACATTACAAATATTGAGTCAAAATTTTCTACAAAGCAAATTTTTCTACAAAGGTTTTTAAAAAAATTGTAAAAAAAAATTTACAAAAAATGGCGCGTTGTGTCCTCTTTAAAACAAAGTAAACTTTGAAAAATCGTTCAGCTGTTCGAGAGCAATTTAAAAATTTAGTAACACAAAACCTCATTTTTTTATCTTTTTCAAAAATAAAAAAGCCTATAACATTTTTTCCAAAAAAAAAAAATACAAAAAAATTGATAGCGATATCTTATTTTACCTATTTGTAACTGCTTATAAACATTTTAGCCAAAAGTAAACTATATACGTCGATATTAAATATTCTGACCCACTTTTGACTTTTGTATTCTGTCCCATTCTGAGTATAAGGTTAATCGTATTATTTTAATATGTAATTTGTAAAAGCTGTTCTTGGTACTTGCTTGTACTTATATTTTACAATGCTGATAACACCTAACACATCGTTTCAAGCTATAACGAATTAAACAACTAATGTAATATATCCTACTTGTTTAACTCATTACCAAAAAGTAGATTTTCTTGTTATTAGTTTTCTCCATTAAATAAGACTATTTACCAATTATATTCAATGTGCTTTACAACTCTTCTCGGGAGGTTGGATAATTAAATTGCCAACATTCGACTACGTCTCATTTAAACTTCTTGCAGTGACAAAGCAATTTTATATTTGCCAAAAATATTTACTTTGGCAAAAAAGTGTTTGCGAATTAAAAATAAATAACCCAGTGTTAAAGGCAGTTAAGCAAAAATCTGAACATGAATTTTTGCAACGAAGTAATATGATAAACAAATAAACAATGTTCAGATCTTTATCAGAGTCCCGTCCATTAATTAACTGTAATGGGTTGACTTGTAATAATTTGCTGCATTTAAATGAACAATTACAAAAATTGCATGAATTGTTGTCAAACAAATTCTACTACGGCAATATCCGAGGAGGTTGAAAATAAATCTATACTATATAATATTTCTTTACGTTGAATTCGTGTACATATATGTTTAGGGTACACTCTAAACATATTTGGTACATACAAAAAGTATATATTCGGGAAAATGTTATTCTAAATAAGGCTTTGTTTACATCCCAATATGTTTTTATTTGGAACTATCATTTCCGAAACAAATATTTATTTGCACTTAAGAATTCAAAAAATACGTTAATTGTGTTAGTTTTTTTACTAATTCAAAGTTATTTTTTTTAGAAATTTTTTAATGTTCGTAATAATAATAAATAATAATAATTTAAATCGTATAATCTTGGATCAAAATAAATTACTTCGAGGATTGACAAGAAATGATGACTTGGAATACTAACTCAGAAACTTGAAATGATTGATTGAAACAGAAATTAATGCTGCGTATGGTATTGTAACTGGGAGGTGCAATTCAAAATTCTAAAATGTCAGCAAGAGTTTTGAAAATCGTTTAAATAAATAAATTCCTAAACAATAATTTTATTTGTATTAAAACACATATTTTATTTGAGAAATTTAGTTTGCAAATATTATATTAATATATGCGTTCCAAATATATTTTATTGATCTTCAAATAAAATTTATTTGCTTAGAACTATATAATATTAAAAACTTTTTTGTTGCAAATACACTTCCTTTCGATTAAAACATAATAGAAAAGGCGATTTTTCCCCGTGTAACATCTCTATAGACATCGACTGCATACTTTGTCAAGGGCTTATGTGAATATTACGGTATAGAAATAAAATAAAATATGTGTAAACACAATCCTTTCTAATGGAAATACTCGTAAAAATAAAGATATTTCTGGCGGGTGAAGTGAGTTTCTTGATGTGAGTGGATAAGAATAAGTCATTGTGTGTCAAATCAGGGCTGTACGGCTGATGATCCAACAACAAACTGTGGTGTGCCACTCAGAATTGACCGTCCTACGTTGCTTAAGCGGAACAGTCGCCGCAGGACCAGTTTTGCCGAAGAAACAGGCGACCATTTGCTTTGAAGTGCTTCTTCCACGAACAACTTTCGTTGGATTTGACCCACACGGTCGATTGTTGTTTTTTTTCAATACGCATAGATCCAAAATTCCTCACCTGTGACGATCTTATAAACGTCTTTTGAAGCACCGCGAGCTTATTTTTCAAAATTCTTTGCACCAATTGACACGAGCCTTTTTTTTGGAGCGATTATCAAATTGTGCAGGATCCAACGAGAACAAACCTTTTTTACGGCCAGGTGTTCATGAAATATCGAATGTATGCTGGTGGAAGAAATGCCCAAGGATGCCTCTATCTCACGGTATGTCACATGACGATCTTGCATTATCAGTACGCGCACGGCATCAATGTTCTCTGGCACAACGGCCGTTTTTCGACGACCTTCACGACCTTCGTTTTTCACAGTGCTATAGGACGGTGCTTCATCGCCATACAAAGATTTAAGTTCATCGATGCACACTTGTCGTGATAAGCCACGTAGAAAATTGTCAAAAATGATCGCACGAAAATGTTCACGAGTTAATTAAATTTTTTTGCCAAATTGATTTTTTCAAGTCACTGTAACAACACAAATGATGGTCGTACGTCAAAACATTCCGAGTACGTTTATGCTAAAAAATGTCAAACTTTCCAATGGAAATGCCAGATGGCGCCGGGCAACATTTAGTGTTGCCTAGGCCAGAAATATATATAGCAACCCTCGTATCGATTGTTTACGTTGCACTATGGGTAACTTTCCTGATTTTCTGGCGAAAACCCAATTTTCAAGTTAGTCCAAATTCAAAAAATTAATATGGTTTGAAAAACGACACTGTGTTAAAAACTACATATTTACTTTTTTAGTAAATTGTTTGACCTTTTGTAAATCATCTGTCACAGTTGAATTTTAATGTTTGTATTGAAAATTCTGTTCAATTTCCGATTTGAAGCACTTTTTAAATAGTGAATTAAAAAAGAACCATATAAGCAGAAAAAAAAATAGAAAAACTGGAACGGAAAGTTATGTACTAATTTCAGGTTTTGTGTATTTTTGACATTATGTAGGAACATGTATTAATTGTTGTGAAATAACTGCATTAAATTTTTTTTTGTTAGACCTGAACTTATCTGAGCCAAACAAAAGGGTTGTCCCCTGATGCCATGCATTTCACTATTTTTATTATTTAGAACATTAAGTTTAAAGAATCCTCCAAAAAGATAGGGGTGCAGAATTATGATGTTTTTAACAATTATTTTTTTCTTAGGTGAATTTATTAATTTGTTTAATATTTTGAAAAAGAATATATATATGTTTTTGTTCTTGTTTTTAAATCAAGCTCTTTAAAAACAAGAACAAAAACACGTAAGAAAAAAAGGTCGAATACCAAAAACAAACATCAAGAAGAATATATATATTTACTCATATAAATACATTGACTAAGAAATTATATTGAATATTAGAGCTATTGACGTTCCTTATAACGCATATTTAAAAAGATATCGTGGAAACTGCGATAAATTTACAATTAACAAATAAAAAACGTTAAGTTCGGGCATGTCGAATTTTATATACCCTCCACCATGGTTGCATTCAATTCTATTACTGGAAAAATCCTTGGATTTGGAACAAATCCTCAAACCTTTCTTTTTGTTGAAGCCAATATTAAAAAACATTAACGCTGCAATTTTTAGCCAAATTTTAGGCCACAAATTCTTTTGCCAAACTCTTAATCTGAAAAATGTGATATTTATGGCTTACGGGGACTACATCAAAATATATGTAGATAGAATATAAACTGCAAAGTTTCAGCTAAATTGCTTAGACAATGTGGTGTTTATGGCTTAAACAAGCGTTTTTGGGAGCGACATATTTAGGTGAATACAACAAAATATGAACTGATTTAAAAAATTTTTACTATGATGAATTCTAATAAATGACAAACTGCAAAGATTCGCTTAAAATACTTAGAAAATGTGGTATTTATATTTAAATAAGCGACCTTTTAGGGTGACTATAACAAAATATGAGCCGATTTGCAAAATGTTTACTGTGATGAATTCGAGTCAAAATAGAATACAAACTAAAAAGATTCCGCAAAATTGCTTTAAAAATGTGGAATGTATGGCACAAAACCGTATTTTGGAGCGACCTCTATAATGGAGCTATAAGAAAACATTGACGGATATGGCCCATTTGTAATCTACCAAATTTGATCAACCGAGCTCTATTATTACGGACTGTAGCGTAATTTCAACAGAGAGACAGACGGACATGGATAAATCGTCTAAGAATTTCACGACGATCATGAATATATATACTTTATGGGTCCGGAGATCAATATTTCAAGATGTTGCAAACGGAATGACAAAGTTAGTATACCTGTCCTATGGTGGAACAAGTTTGGTCGTTTTTGTTTTTTTTACACAAAAAATATGAGAAATGAGAAGTGGATTCTAACTGCTGAATGAAATGTACATAATTGTTCCACTATCAATCAGGTATAAAGGTGGTCATCCAAAAAGCCATTTTCCGAAAAGTCAGATATCAGCTCAGAGAAGAGACGTCGCCGAATTATCGAAATCAGGAGGTGATAATGTTAACTGTATGATTTCAGTACAACCAACTCAAGTGGTATTATTGATTGCATCTTGGAACTGCATTCTTTTTCAAAATTTTTTCCTTACTTGTATTCCTTCTACATATATGTACTAACTTTCTAAATGATATTTCTTGTAAAAAATATATATATTTATTTTTTTATTTACTGCATTTTGCAAGTGCATTTTTAATACCTGTAGTGCACTTTAACCCGTTAAAATATATACTCCAAGGAGTAGGACTACACATACATATGTAAGAATGCTCCAAATTTAAATATTTAAGTTCTTAAAATGCTGAACATTTGAGAAAGATTGTGGACATGTTTTGGAAAAAATTGCTTAGTGTAATAATTAAGCAAAATTGAAAAATATAATTAAAATTAAAAAATATATATGAACGCATTGCCTCCTTTTACAATAAACTTGAGTTACGCTCAATGACCTTTAAAACGACATGTTACATTTCAAATCGGCCAACGCAATCAAGAGATACAAGCGATTGAATCAAGTGATCAATTTATGCAAATGTTAAGTGTCAATATCTCCATAACCATAATTTGAAGATTTTTTTCGAATACACATTTTAAAAAACCTTGCACTTATAGTGGTTTTGAAGTTTTTGAGTACATGAGATATATGACCGACACGTGTCCTTTCACTTTGTCATAAAATAATTCACATACATTATTGAATTTATTTTCAACCACCTCGATTGCCGTTCTTTAATTCGTTTGTCAACAATTCATGCAATTATCGTAATTGTTGATTTAAATGCAGCAAATTACTGCAACTGCGGACATTAGTTTTCAGTAATGGTCTGAACTCTGATAAAGATCCGAACATTGTTTGTTTATTTATCATTTCACTTCTTTTTCACAAAGTCATGTTCAGACTTTTGTTTAACTTTCATTAACACTGTGTTATTTATTTTTTTATTCTAGCAAAGGCACTTTTTGCAAAAGTAAATGTTTTTGCCAAATATCAAATTGCTTTATCGCTGCAAAAAGTTTAAATTAGATGTAGCCGTATGTTGATAATAGAGATGCACTTAAGAAGTTTTACTCAAGATGTTGGCTGCAATTTAATTACCCAAACTCCGCTGCAGAGTGGGAAAATATATTGAAGATAACTGGTAAACCGTTTTACTCGTATTGCATAGAGAGAATAAACAGAAAATAAAACATTTAAAAGGATACACTATTTATACAAAAAACTGCATTTACTCATTGCTTTATTGTATTTTCAGCATTTTATTTCTTGGTTTGCATTCTTCTAATTTATGGGTCACCTGTAAAGTAAATGCAACTGAAAGCAAATCCAAAGCGTTCATATATCTAGTTATAATGACGATTGCTTTATAATTTAATTCGCCACACTATTATACATTGGTATTATGAGTTTGTGAATTTCGTTGTAACACTTAAAAGTAAAGAGATATGATATACTGATCTTGGAGTTTGACTTGGAATGACTTTCGAGTCGATTTAATAGATGTGCGAGAGCGGTTCAAAAATTTGCCGACCTGAAATATTGGTGCCAGTAGTCGTTTGAAGAAAATACTTTTGTGAAAAGTGGCAACTTTCTAAAACTTATGTTTTAAGTTTTAGGTTAGGTTGAAGAGAGGAGACGTTTAAACGTCTCATGTCCATGGACATACACTTAAGCCAGTGGTTCGGCCTGTTGTGCGCTCCTTATTTATGATCTTTTTATACCTCACGAGTTACAGAAAATCGGTACTAGACGCGAATTTTCTCAGTATCTTCCAGTCATATTCTCTGAGATGAGTCAAGTCTGGCAATATGTCGGACCCGAAATGTTGGGATCTTGCATGTGTGAAAGCCGGGCAGTGACATAGAAAATGTTCCATCGTTTCGATGTTTTCTCTGCATGCCCTGCATTCGTCGTTTCCTGCTAGTCCTATGCGATGAAGATGTGCTTGTAAGCTTGAGTGTCCCGTTAGAACACTCATCATCTTACTAATATCGATCTTGTTTAGTTTCAGAAGACTTCTTGTTTTCTTTTCATTTGGGTCACCCCGCAGTATCTTTGCAGTTGCTCGTACTGTTGCGCTATTCCACACAGTTTTATGAGCCATCACTGCCCAGTGCTTCAACTCATTTTTCGTGGCTTCGAAAGGTGTCCAAGTTTATTACTCGAAGTTCTCTGCCCTTTGAAGCCAAGTTGTTTGCCCGTTCATTTCCAATCACTCCGTTGTGTCCTGGTACCCAGCAAATACGCAATTGACCATTACTTTTGAGTAATCATTTATCGTTCTTTTACAGTCCAACACAGTTCTGGATTTGACCCTTGCCGATGTTAATGCTTTAATCGCCATTTGGCTATCTGTGAAGATGTTGGCATATTTAGGCTTTGTCGTGTTACTGAGCCAGTTCACACACTCCGTGATTGCTCGAACTTCTGCTTGAAATACCGTGTTATGGTCAGGGAGGCGGAAGTGAAGTTCGACTTCTGGTTCATCAATAAAAAGTCCCAGACCCGTCCTTCCTCCTCGCTTGGACCCATCCGTGTAGCAGCTGGTTCCCACTGGCACATGGGCCAAAGTTACATTTTCCCAGGAGCGTCTGTCTGGCACAAACGTATCACAGGTAGCTGTAAGCCGCACTTCAGGAATGCGGTCCGAGATTTCTGGCGTTTGAATGTGACCAACTAGATATTCTAAAATCTTCTGATGGTAAGACTTGTGGTCTCGATTTATCCATTCACCCATCACTTGTAGACGTCTTGCTGTGAGGGCTGCCTCATACTTTATACGGATGTCTATTGGTTGGATGTGCAGTATAGTCTCCAACGCTTTTGTTGGTGCAGTTCTAAATGCCCCGCTTATGCCTAGACAGCACATACGTTGAATTTTTTGCAAAGGTATTACGTTGCACTTCTTGTCCATTGATGTCCACCACACTACAGAGGCGTAGGTGATTATTGGTCTAATCACGCTCATGTTAAGCCAGTGAGTCATATTTGGACGTAGTCCCCATTTTAAACCTATAGCTCTTCTGCACAACGACTAACATCTGTGTGCCTTTGTAACTCTTTCTTCAAGATGATCTTTCCAGTACAGTTTCTGATCCAAGATTACTCCCAAGTATTTAACCTTTTTAGTTATAGCAACTGTTTTATTCAGAAATCTAGGCGGGGTAAAACTTGGGATCTTCGTTTTCCTTGTAAATAGACATATTTCTGTTTTGTCTGGGTTAACATTTAATCCCCTTGGTTGTGCCCAGTTATATGCTATGTTAAGTGCTTCTTCAGCTCTTCTGCATAATAGATTTGGATGAAAGCCCCTTAGAAGTATTACAACGTCGTCTGCATAACAGACTGGTTTAAGTCCTTCATTGGTGAGGGCTTTTAGGAGACTGTGTATCGTCGTTACCGAAGAGGCGATAAAATGCCCCCCTGAGGTATACCAAGATTTACCTTGTCTCTAATTTTTACGTCATATGACCCACAAATAATCCACCTATTCCTTAGCATATTGTTGATCCAGTTTTTCAGCGCCCGGTCAACCTGAAACTCGTCTAAGGACTGGATAAGTGTATCGGTCTGTACATTGTTAAATGCGCCCTCAATGTCTATGCAAACAGCAAGTGTATATATTTCTTTACTGAAGGACTCTTCTATGTGGTGCACTACCTCATACAGAGCTGTTTCCACTGATCTTCCTTTGACATAGGCGTGTTGTTTGAATTTTAGCCTGTCATCCGCTATTTTACATTTGACCATGTTATCAATTATTCGCTCCATTGTTTTTAACAGGAAAGAAGTAAGGCTAATGGGTCGATAAGACTTTGGGGTCGTATAACTCGCCTTGCCAGGCTTTGGTATGAAGACCACCCTTGATTCCTGCCAGTTTTTTGGGGTATACGAATGGCTTAGGCATGCAGTGAACACTCCAGCCAGATGAGTTGATACCAGATCCACCTCATTCTGCAGAAGAGCTGCCTTAAAGGGAGAGAAACTTTTTATCGCTTCTTTAACCATACCATCTGTTATATCCGTAATAGGTACTTGATGCAATACATTTTCATTCTTTAACTGTTCCTCTGTTGGTCCAGCATTACCAGTCGGAAAATGAGTTTTCATCAAGAGCCTTACGGTATCCTCTATAGTTTCCATCCTTTTACCCGTTTCATCCACCAGTGTTTGGGTTTGGACATGAGTTTTTGAGAGGAACTTTTTCACTTTAGACATGCTGTTAACGCTGTCTACCTGTTCACAGAAAAGCCTCCAGGAGTTACGTTTCGCCGATCTAACGATTTTATTGTATTCTTTGAGTCTTCTGTGGTAGTCGTCCCAATATACTGATTGTTTTTTACGTCGAGCTCTGTTGTAAAGTCTGCGGACATCTTTGCCAATCGAGCGAATTTGTCCTGTCATCCAGGGTTTCTCAAAGGCAGATTTCCTTTCTCGAATGATTTTACAAGAGCCTCGCTAATCTCCACTCAATAAGATTTTCTGAACATATCGTTATATATAATACTTCTTCCCTAATTTTGTTAACAAAGGTTGCAGTGTTTCCTATGTTAAGAGTTATGAGGTCATTTGTATTCAAAAATTCGATAAGGGCGTGTCCCCTTTTATTGGTGTTAGTACTACCCCAAGCGATATGATGGGAGTTGGCGTCACATCCAGCTAATAACTCATTACTTGTGTGTTTGGATTCCCTCACCAGACGTTGTAATTCCGACGTAGGTGGCAATGTCGACGCATCGAATGGCAGATATATTGACGCCAGGTACATATTTCCATTACCTTGCCTCAGCACCGTTGCGTCCGATGTTGACAACTCTGGAGAGAAAATAAAACATAAGTTTTTATGGCACAGAATACAAGTCCTTGGACGAGTGTTAGCGTAGAAAAGGTTATAGTTCACATGGTATAATCCACTAACCTTGTTGCTAGTTGTCCATGGTTCCTGGATCAAAGCAATATGAACCCTGCCTTTATTTATGATGTCCATCAGAGCGTTGGATGCTGTCTCGCTCCGGTGGAGGTTTATCTGGATGACCTCAATCATTGTCCTTCCACTAAATGTCATTCTCCTCCTTTCGTTCACTACCTATTACACCATCTTCCAGTCGACAATTTTGGGAGGCGGTGTTATTTTTTGTCGCTCCCTCATTGGTTTGAATCGTTTTGTGGCTCTTTTTATTTTGATCACCACCTTTGCTGGGAACTTCCTGCAAAAGTGGCGGTACTATTGGTGAACTGGTGGTGTTATTGACTACTTCCACATCAGTTTTTGGCAGTGTCTCAACTTATCTCCATCCGTTCAATACTAGAGTTTGCCTCTTCAGACAGTATATTTTGTGATGACGAAAGTTCTCACGGCGTTTTCGTCCACACTAATTTTTATATATAAAGTTTATTTTGTTATTTTTGAATATTTTCCTTGTTATTTTACTATTATATTGTATTAATATTGATAATTTTAAGTACAAATGAATTATTATTCTGAGTTAAGATCATATGAAATAAGTACAGCCTGTTCAAAATACGTTAGTCATAAGTACAGTCTCGCCAAAACACCGAACCACGTGGAAGCCCAAAATGGTAAACAAATTACCGTTGGATAGCAAGTACACAAGTACAGTCTACGCAAAACATCGAACACGTGGGTACCATAAGTTGTGAACAAGATCCCGTTAGGATGCGGCGTCATCCGAGACCACGTGTTTATCGTAGCGACGCAGCAGAGGATATAAAAGGAAGCAGAGACAGATACTCGGTCAGTTGGTCAGCAGCCGTAAAGCAGAAGACAAGTGAGTATCGGGTCCCAAGGAATACGCTTCAACGAAAATATACAGTGACATAGGATAAATTGGAGGGTCATCGCGATCTCACTAAAGTAAATAAAACTAGTGTTACAAGTGAAATTGGAGGATCATCCGGATCTCCAATAATTAATTATAAATCGTGACGCGAGTGAAATTGGAGGATCATCCGGATCTCCAATAATTAATTATAAATCGTGACGCAAGTGAAATTGGAGGATCATCCGGATCTCCAATAATTAATTATAAACCGTGACGCGAGGAAAATTGGAAGGATCATCCGGATCTCCAATAATTAACTATAAATTGTGACGCGTGTGAAATTGGAGGATCATCCTGATCTCCAATAATTTATGATAAGTAGTGCCGTGGGTGAAATTGGAGGATTATTGCGATCTCCAATAATTTATTATAAATAGTGCCGCGAGTGAAACTGGAGGATCATTGCGATCTCCAGTAAATACCGATAGGGTGCTGTAAGTGAAATTGGAGGATCATCCTGATCTCCAATAATTAATAATAAATCGCGTCGCGAGTGAAACTGGAGGATCATTGCGATCTCCAATAACTTCTGATAAATAGTGCCGTAAATGAAATAGGAGGGTTTTCTAGATCTCCAAAGATTATTTATTTTATTTATAAACCGAGTCGTGAGTGAGCTTGGAGGGTCTCTCTGATATCCAACAAATATTTACATATTGTTATAGTGCCGTGAGTGAAATTGGAGGGTTATCCGGATCTCCAATAACTACATATTAATCGTATCTTAAGAAACTTTGGAGGGTCTCCGAGATCTCCAGGAACAAAGAATAAACAGCGTCGTGAGTGAAATTGGAGGGTTATCCTGATCTCCAATTGTTATTTATAAACAGTGTCGCGAGTGCGATTGGAGGATCACTCTGATATCCAACAATTATTTATATATTGTTATAGCGCCGCGAGTGAAATTGGAGGGTTATCCCGATCTCCAATAAATACATATTAGTCGTGTCCTAAGGAACATTGGAGGGTCTCCGCGATCTCCAGAAACAAGGAATAAACAGCGTCGCGTGTGGAATTGGAGGGTCACCGCGATCTCCAATAACTACAAATAAATATCACCGCGAGTGGAAATTTAAGTGTCATCCCGACCTACACTATTAACTATAAATAGAGATACCGAAGAGATCATTGATTAGACCCCATCCGCCGTGGGATTAGAAGAAAAACCAACGGTAGCAGATAAACCCATCTAACGACACCGCCCAACGACCAAACTCGAAGACGACGAAGATCCCGCTATTCGCAGTATCCTGACATACATTCATACGTAGTGTAACTAATTTAATTATAAATCATCACAATAATTTTAAATAAAAACACCGAGATTGGAATATTGTAAACATCAACTACTGTCTTCTTACTCTCTGTCACTGCAAATATAAATTTCTGTGACGAACCCATTCCCCGCGAACATATCCCAGCAACCGGAGGAAACTCGTCGTTACAATTTGGACTCGATTCATTTGTCCTGCCAATCGGGACCTTTCCAATTTTGAAAAAGACTGTCCAGATCAAGAAGTACGCCATGCCCTTCGCCATGACAAGATTGTTCTTGGATTTTGGGTCTATGCCTAACACGAGGAGAGTACCCTCGGTATCATCCTTCCTATAGGAGACTTCCCACTTTCTCACGGAAAGTTATGAATTCTGTTTGCCAATGATGTCGAGTATGTACTCTGATGAGAACTTACTGGGACATCCCTTAACATATAGGGTCGTTTTTATGAGTTCAGGAATGTCGCTTTTCCTTACCAATTTTAGCTTTGCGCCGTCCCAAGGTGAGGGGAAGCTATCCACAAGTTTTACGAGGACACGAGCGCAGCGTTGTGATGCCAGACTTAGCATCAAAACACCCCTCTCAAACTTGCAACTCATTACTTCGATTGGTGGTTCATCCTTAGATTCGAGGACGTATTCCGCTACCCTCGTATAGACCAAATCTTCGAAGTTACTCTTTTGGTCTTCGGGGATTCTGACAGATGCACTACTGCTATCAATTATGGCGTAGCATAGATCGTCTCGAAAATGTTGTTTAGCTATATTAGAATAAGACGGTGGCTTCTTACCCTTCTTTATGGCCAATTGATTTTTCCGTGTCTGTAGAGTCTTTTTGGTTAAAGCCTCATCCTTACCGGTTGATTTGGTTGACTTGAACTGTGTTATTGGGTCAACTTTACCGCCCACAATCGAAGGACACATACTATAGACCTCCTTTTGTGTGGTTACGTTAGGCTTATCCGACTTACTGGAAGACGGCGAGCCCTTTTTCTTCTTAGTCACTTTCACAGCGCTATGTTCTTCGGGAGACCTGACTCTTTTAGCGGCCTCCATGCTTGTATTGGAGGTTGAATTGTCAGGTTCATCCCGTAATAGGTTCTGTCGGTTCAACTTATTCAGTTTCCTTCTTTGCCCCTGGCAGTCTCTTTGAGTTAGCAACAATAATGATATTGTTTTCATTTGATGATTCAGAGTCAGAGTCCCCACTGGCTTTTAAAGGCTGGGGTTGCTTAAAGCCCCGGCTGGGTTCTGCTTCATCTGTCTTATCATTTGTTTTGCCTGCGGCTGGATGTGCTCTTGTTTCATTTTCGACTACGGGATCCAAGGCACCAAAGCTCGTAGAAGTTTAAGTTAAAGTTTTAATGCGCCACGTTGTTTAGTTTTTTATTTGAGCATTCAAAAGAAAACGATCTCAGTAAATTTGTAGACATGGAGAAAATTGGTCTTCGATATGTAATACAATACATTCATTTGAAATGTCTCAGTTCGACTAATATTAAAATCGAGATTCTACTTTGCGGGAGTGTGTTCCAGCGTTTACAACTATAAAATATTGGGTGGAAGAGTTTAAACAGGGCCGTACGAGCACCGTAGTGGCCTACTGAAGTCATAGGCATTTCAAAAAGTTTTATACATCGCATATTGACGGAAAAGTTGATGATGAGGAAGCTGTGCGTAAGATTGGTGCCGGGTAGGCTCACAATCAAGACAATGCACAAGTTCACACATCCACTTTTGCGATGACCTAAATCAATGAATTAAAGTTGCCTCTGCACGCACCTTAGTCGGTAGATGTAGATCCCTCGGATTACTTTTTGTTTTTAAACTTGAAAAAATGGCTGGGCGGAAACAGTTTTCCCAGCAATGAAGAAGTGGAGGTTGCGGTTGATGGCTATTTATAGGAGTTAGACAGTTCTTACTATAAACAGGGTATTGAAGCTATTGAAAATCGCTGGAAAAGGCGCCGAAAACGAAAATTAAAAAACTTTGCTGTTCGTCACCGTCTCGTTGCTGATGCGTTTTGGTTTCAGTTGGGAGCGTTGCGGCATAAAACAGAAACTGAACGTAATGGAACAGAAATTCGTTAATATCATATTACAAAAAAAATATGATATTAACGAGGAAAATCGTCGAAGTGCAGCTTATAACATGGCACAGCAGCAATATGAAGAAGAAGAAGATTTCTGTTTTTATTGAAAGCAAGAGAAAACAAGTAAAAGCGTTAAGTTCGGCTATGCCGAATCTTATATACCCTCCACCATAGATTGCATTCAATTTTATCACTGGATAAATCTTTGGATATGGAGAAAATCATGAAACGATCCTTTTTGTTTAAGTAAATTATTAAAAAAACGAACGCTGCAATTTTTAGACCGCAAATTCTTTAGCCAAACTCTTTACCTGAAAAATGTGGTATTTATGGTGTAAAATAACTCTTTTGAGAGCTATACATTTTATTGAGATGAATTCTTGCCATAATAGAATACAAACTGCAAAGCTTCATCTAAATTTCCTAGAAAATGTGGTGTTTATTGCTTAAATACGTTTATTTTGGACCGACCTCCATAGGGTGACTATAACAAAATATAAACCGATTCGTAAAATTGTTGCGGTGATGAATAGTATACCTCTATAGAGGAGCTATATAAAAACATTGCCGGATATTTCTAATCCCAACAACCTGCAACTATAAGAAATATTTCTACCAAATTTGATCAAACTAGATCTATTATTATGGACTGTAGCGTGATTGCAGTACACGGCCAGAGGGACATGGCTAAATCGTCTTAGAATTTCACGACGATTAAAAATATATATATTATATGGAGTCTCAGATCAATATTTAGAGGTGTAAAAACGAGAGTGACCAAATAATTATACCCCCATCCTATGGTGGAGGGTATAAAAAGGAAACAAATTCATGGTGAAGTACAAACAGCGGCCCAGTTTTGAATCAGGGCTGGAAATGTTTAAATTGATTTGGAAGGAATACGTACCACCTGGAATAGATATCAATAATTATCAAAAATTCGAGAAAAAATCAAAGATTATTTTCCTTTGATCACTGTTGACACCGAAGTATGTTGTGACTGACTTAACTTCTTGTATTTCGTTTCCTGCATCCATATGGTGCCTATTTCTCATTACCACCTTGAAGACTCCTAAAAACAATGAAACTTTGGCCTTAACAGCATTTATTTTTATTTACAAACAAGTTATAGAGGTTTGCAATAAAGCATATGTATACCAGTAAGGAAAGGCTAAAGTCGGGCGGTGCCGACTATATAATAACCTTCACCACTCTCGTAATGTTGAATAACTCTGATATATAAATTTTGTAATTCATGTATAAATTGTTTACATAAATTTACTTTTGGGAAATTTTATACTTAAATAACACCCTGTACCACAGTGTGGTGTAGGGTATAAAAACGATTGGATCTTAAGAGCCAAATCGGATGAAACATATATATGGGAGTTATAGCTAAATCTTAACCGTTTTTCTTCAAATTCGGTAGTGTTGGTTCATGGATCAAGAAACTTTACCATTCTAAATTACAAAATGATTGGATGTAAAATACAGCTTCTTCAGGACTAAAGAGCAAAATCGGACGAAACATATATATGGGAGCTATAGCTAAATCTTAACCGATTTTCTTCAAATTCGGTAGTGTTGGTTCATGGATCAAGAAACTCTACCATTCTAAATTTCAAAATGATTGGATGTAAAATACAGCTTCTACAGGACTAAAGGGCCAAATCGGACGAAACATATATATGGGAGCTATAGTTAAATCTTAACCGATTTTCTTCAAATTCGGTAGTGTTGGTTCGTGGATCAAGAAACTTTACCATTCTAAATTTCAAAATGATTGGATGTAAAATACAGCTTCTTCAGGACTAAAGAGCAAAATCGGACGAAACATATATATGGGAGCTATAGCTAAATCTTAACCGATTTTCTTCAAATTCGGCAATGTTGGTTCATGGATCAAGAAACTCTACCATTCTAAATTTCAAAACGATTGGATGTAAAATACAGCTTTTATAGGACTATATGGCCAAATCGGGCGAAACATATATATGGGAGCTATAGCTAAATCTTAACCGACTTTCTTCAAATTCGGCAATGTTGGTTCACGGATCAAGAAACTCTACCGTTCTAAATTTCAAAATGATTGGATGTAAAATACAGCTTTTATAGGACTATATGGCCAAATCGGGCGAAACATATATATGGGAGCTATATCTAAATCTGAACCGATTTTCTTCAAATTCGGCAATGTTGGTTCATGGATCAAGAAACTCTACCATTCTAAATTTCAAAACGATCGGATGTAAAATACAGCTTATATAGTACTAAAGGGCCAAATCGGACGAAACATATATATGGGAGCTATAGCTAAATCTTAACCGATTTTCTTCAAATTCGGCAATGTTGGTTCATGGATCAAGAAACTCTACCATTCTAAATTTCAAAACGATCGGATGTAAAATACAGCTGCTATAGGACTAAAGTGCCAAATCGGACGAAACATATATATGGGAGCTATAGCTAAATCTTAACAAGAATACATGGACAGACGGACAGACGGACAGACGGACAGACAGACAGACGGACATGGCTAAATCGACTCAAAAATTTATTCTATGACGATCGGTGTAATAAACTATGGTTCTATTTGAAATTCGGCAGAAAGAGGTTTCTTATTATACTTGTTTTCGTTTTATTCGATCTGCTTTCATAGTACATATTTTGTTTTTGTACTCAGGCTCAAGATCGTTATTGTTGTTTTCAGTATATGAAAACAACTTTGTTAAAAATTAAAGAAGAAGTAAGTGACATGTATTGGGGGCGGTTGTAATGGTTGGATAGACAGATCTGTTTCGGGAGCCACCAAACTCCCATTATCAATATCCTTATTACAACGATTACTTCAGTCGAAATTATTAAATATATACGCACTGCCAAGTATCATTAAACGAGAACTGTTTGCTAAAAGCGCATATCTTCGAAAAAAGACAATTCAGTAATCATCGTCCCTCGTACATGCACCAACTTCCACTCTCGTGAGTCTTTAAAATGTAAAGAATTCACACGAATGTTTTGCTGTAGTTGACTATGCAACAACAACGTATTTGGTCGTGCCCTACCATTTCTTCTTGTTTTTGTTTTTTTGTTTTATTCGATCTGCTTTCATAGTACATATTTTGTTTTTGTACTCAGGCTCAAGATCGTTATTTTATAAATGAACGTCTTATTATATAAATGAACACTGTTAAATTTGGAGGAAATCGGTTAAGATTTAGATATAGCCCCAATATATAAGTTACCCCTGATTTGACATGTAAGCGCTGTAAATATGTTATTTTATATCCGATCAGTATGAAATTCGGCAGAAAGAGGTTTCTTATTAGGTTTCTTATTGAATGAGCACTGTTAAATTTGGAAGAAATCGGTTCAGATTTAGATTTATCCCCCATATATACGTTACCCCCGATTTGATATGTAAGCGCTGTAAAATGTTATTTTATATCCGATCAGTGCGAAATTCGGCAAGAAGAGGTTTCTTTCTACATGAAGGAATACTGCCAAATTCGGAGAAAATCGGTTCAGATTTAGATATAGCCTCCATATATATGTTACCCCCGATTTGCTCTGTAAGCACGGAGACTGTATTTTATATCCGATCAGTACGAAATTCGACAGAAAGGGGTCTTTTTACGTAAATGAGTATTCAGAGAAAATCGGTTCAGATTTATATATAACCTCCATATATGTATAGGATCCTCCTGATTTGGTTTCAAAGCGCTATAGAAGTTGTACCTTACTTCCGACCATTAAAATTTTCCCAGAAAGATGTTTATCAATTTAGGTACGAATATTGCTTAATTTAGAGATTATGGGTTCAGAATTAGATAGTATGTTCCTACCCATTCACCAATTATTACAAATTATTATCGCAATGACCTTTTGGCATTGTTAGGGAGGTGTAGGGTATTATATAGTCGGCCCGCCGACTTTCTGCCTTTCCTTACTGGTTTTATTTAGTTTTTTGCTTGTCCTGTAAAATTAAAAAAATATGGTTGGCCCTTTTTTGTTTCTGATGACGATATATAAAATATATAAAGGGTTTTCCAACAAGAGGTGTTACTTCGGTATTTAAAAAAAATGCCATTTTTTTAGATGAATGATCGGATGTTTATTTCATAATAAAGATAAAGGTATGCCGTTAATAACGAAAAACAACATCAGCCAAATGGCCACCACGACCACGCCACCAGGCGTGGCCACCAGGACCATATCCTTTTCATGAAATTTTCCATAACCAAATCGCAAAGTGGCTGCCCTATGTCCTCGATAGCCTCACGAATTCTATCTTAGAGGTCTTGAATCGACGCTGGGCTGTTGGCGTAGACCTTATCTTTCACGTGGCCCCAAAGGAAGAAGTCGCAAGGTGTTAAATCACAAGATCTCGGTGGCCAATTGTGATCACCTCTTCGAGGGATAACAGGGTCCGGAAACTTTTCCCGTAACAGAGCAATGGTTTCGTTGCCTGTGTGGCACGTAGCGCCGTCTTGTTGAAAGTAAACGTTGTCCAGATCAATACCATCCAACTCCGACCATAAAAAATCATTAATCATCTCTCGATAGCGCAATCCATTCACCGTAACTGTTGATCCAACCTCATTTTCGAAAAAGTAAGGTCCAATGACCCCGCCGGACCATAAACCGCACCAAACAGTCACACGTTGAGGATGGAGAGGCTTCTCAACAATAAGTCTTGGGTTTTCCGAACCCCAGATGCGACAATTTTGCTTGTTGCCGTAGCCACCGAGGTGGAAATGGGCCTCATCAGTCAAGATGATTTTTCGATGGAATTCCGGATCTTTTTCATGCATTTCAAGGACCCAATCAGCAAAGACAGGACGTTGTTGTTGATCGGCCGGCTTGAGTTCTTGTGTTAACTGAACTTTATAAGCCTTAAAACCCAAGTATATATGCAAGATACGGTGTATTGACGTTTGTGGAATGCCCAATTCCAAAGAACGACGAGGAATGGACAAACATGGGTTTTCTTCAACACCTTGGGCTACAGCAGCAATATTCTCAGTTGTTCTTGAGCGACGTGCACGGGTTTTATTATGCACATCACTAACTTATCCCAAAAGTTAGTGATGTGAATAATAAAACCCGGAACATGTCCTCATCACAAACTGAAATAGCATCTAATGCATTTGATGGCTTATCATTCTTCTGCTTCCAATAATCAATCCATATACTTATTTAAGCTAAAACATATTTTGCTGAATTTTTTAAATCGTTTTTGTAAAAAAGTGTGACTTCTTCGAAATCTTCCTTTATTAGATTTACAACTCGTATCGGAACGATATTAAACAGACTTGTAATTATAGCTTCATGTTCGGAAAATCTATTATTTAAATGTGATATTACTTCGTCCAGATATGGTATGAACAATGTTGTCCTAAAATACGCCTTGGCATCTGAAGCAGGAATATTAGCCCTATACTTTTGAGTGCCTACTCTTCTAGGTAGTGCAGCTTCTATTCCAAAACTTCTTGCAAGTTGTGTGGATTCTTCAAACAGTTTATCAAACTCCGCATCTGAATTACTACGCATGTCACTTAATTTAGTCATTGCCAATTTTATGATTTCGCAAGCCTTTATTATATCTAGGTTAATCTTTCGCAAATACCGTGATAAGTTCTGTGTAATGGCCTAAACCGTACTACTTATTACCACACCCAATATAAAGTTAAATTTACATACACGGTTGTGCAAACTCATTCCATCACTGCAACCTACATGTTAAAAAGGTAGATAGATAAGAAATCATAAATGTAATTTTAACTTAATTTTCGCCATATCTGGTTATCATAAATTTAAAGCCAACCAATAATTACACCGGTCGACAAAAACAACATTCAGTCTTCTTTCGACAGTGATGCTGTGCGTGCGTAAGCAACGGAAGATCGCTAAAATTCGTTTTCTAAAACATCAATTATTTTTGTTCTTGTTTTTTATTGCCCGAAAACAACAAAAAAACCGTACAAAAAAAAACTGAAGCTCCACTGAGATGAGCATAAATGCTCCAAACTCAGAAAACAATAACAATGTGAAGTCAATTGTTAATAATGCATATATGGAAAACAAGAGAAAAAGACTAAACGATACTATGGATTTGCCTAATGCAAAACTGTACAAAAACAATTATTATGCAGTGCTCGACACTGAAAATGATACACAATGTGACAAAGAACTACTCAAAAAATTTGAGAATCATGTGAAACAAAATAAAGTAAATAACGAAAAAGTAAATACTTCTGGTGTACCATCTAATGAATTACCAAACACAAGCAAAAACAATGCAACGCCACAAGTAAATAATAAAAATATAGAAGTTAATAATGAAAACAACAAAAACAAGAAAGTTCCACCTATAAACGTTATTGACATAGAAACAAACCAATTAATTGAATTTTTAAAAAACGGTCTGAAAATAAAAGACTTTAAAATTAAAGAATTTAGATATAAAAAATCATTGTTTTTGAACTCGTTAGATGATTTTTTAAGAGTAAAAGCTTATCTCGAAAAAGCAAAAGCAAAGTTTTTTACCTTTACACCTAAAGGTATAAAAACAAAAACCTATTTACTTAAAGGTCTTGATGAAAGCATTGACATAAATGATCTCTTAAATGAATTATGTAAATCGCAAAGTGATGACTTGAAAATTATTAAAATAAGTCAATTTAAAACTAAACCAACGTTGGGAAAGGGTCCTAGTTTACCAATATTCCTGGTGCAAATAACCCCAGACAGCAATGTCAACAAACTAAAAAATATAAAACAACTTTTCCATCGGTGCATTAGATGGGAACAAGTTAGGCGCCCGGAAATCCCCCAATGCCGGAACTGCCAAGGATTCTTCCATAGCGCGGCAAACTGCTATCTTCCATCAAAATGTGTTAAATGCAATACAGATCATGAAAAGGGTAAATGTCCTACAAATATCGTGGCAGCTGACGAAAGGAATAAATTGTACTGCGTCTTGTGCAACAAATTCGGTCATCCAGCCTCTTATAGAGGTTGCGAAAAATACAAACAACTTCAACAAAGGCTTAGAGATAAGAAAAAAATTTTAGTAGAAAATAGAATAAGTAATGTAAATTCATTTACGAATCCTGAAATCAGCTTTGCTAATGCCTTAAGAGGTAACAACAATACAAACAATAACAATATGTCTGGTATAAATAATTTAAACAGTTCTGCTAATAACGTCATAATGCAAGAATTGAAAAATATGATGTTAAATTTTACTAATCAAATGGCTAACATGCAAAAACAATTACAATTACAGGCTTCTCGTATAGACACCATCTTTTCCATGATCGATGTGTAATAATATGAACAATTCGGTTATCACATTATCAAAAAATCTTAAAATTATACATATTAATGTCAACTCTTTAATATTTATAAGTAGAAGGTATGACCTGGAACAATTTATTAATAAACACAATCCCGATATTGTCCTTTTGAACGAGACAAAACTTAACGCAAGACATAAACTTAGGTTTAATAATTACAATATGATTAGGAAAGATAGGAATGGCGCAGTTAGAGGAGGAGGGACGGCCATTTTAATTAGAAATAATCTGAAATATCACAGTTATTCAAATAATATAACAGAGTCCTTTAAATGTATGGAGACCTGTATTATTCGAATACCAATGGTTTCAAATAAAATGTTGTATATTATTTCTGCATATTATCCATCCGGAAATAACGATTCATATATTACGACAGAAATGAATAAGCTTTTTAAGTCATTGGATTTGCAAAATTTGGAGAATTATTACATATTAGCAGGAGATTTGAATGGTAGACATACAGATTGGGGAAACCCCACCAATAATACAAAAGGTAGGAAAATTAGGGAATGGCTATCAGAGAACGAAATTAATTTTAAGGCAAAATTTTATGCCTCGAACTTACCATCTTACCCTAGATCGGGATCGTTCTTGGATGTATGTATCGCAGATTGCAGACTGAGCATTGCAGCAGAGAATAGTTCCGTGAACTGTCTTCCAACCTTGGATTATGACAGTGACCACAATGCTGTACTGATTAACGCCTCAATGAATATCTAAAGGCAACATTTTACATTTATTGTAGAGGAACCGAAATTAGAGTACAACTTTAAAGATACGAACTGGAGAAGATTTAGAAGGAAAATTGTGGAAAAAATCGACTGTGAAAGGCAAGTCCCGAATGATCGTAATCTCTCCAACACTTTAATTGATTCGCAATTGCATAAACTTAATAGCATGATTGTTGAAACCGTTGAGGAGGTAGTACCTAAATATAGAAAGTTGGACCCATTTAACATAGTTACTAATAGAAAAAAGTAAAATTCTTACGATTATTAAAAGACATAACAGACTGGAAAACACATTGTCCGAATCTTCAATCAATTTATGGAAGGTTAAATTGAAAATGATTAGAAAACTCATTAATGAAAACTTTAGCATAGCATTGAATTCACATTTTAAAAAAAAGTTTTCCCATATAGATCCTAATGATTCACGGCATATGTTTGGCGAAATAAAAAGAAATTTTAAACAATCCAAACCATTGGATTTACAATATATAAAAATTCCAGTTAATTCGGAACTTGTGCTGTTTAATGCTGGGATAAATCCACAGAGTCTGGAAAAGGATGAGTCAGGCAGTTTTGTGATTCGGGACAAAGAGCAAATGCTGGATACGGTGGGTTCATTTCTGGAAGAAGTTCACTCTTATAAGCGCATTGACTACAATAATATTATACATGTTCAAGTTGAGGATTGTTTTAATAAATTTTTAGAAACGAAATCCTCTTTCGAAAGGAATCAAAACACAATAATAAACTTCAGTGCAGAAATCAAATTGGACAATTTGAATGAAATTGAAGCTAGGGAATACTTTGTAACGAAGAATAGAATAATGTATATTTTCTCTAACCTAAGGGGAAAATTGTCCTCCGGAATAGACAATACGCCGAATATAGTTTTAAAAAATTTGCCGGAAATAGTGATCATGGAATATTGTAAAATATTTAATAATATGCTAAATAACTCATATTTCCCAAAAGAATGGAAAACAGCGAAAGTAATACTATTACCAAAGAAAGAGAAAGATGTAATTAACCCGAAAAATCTGCGTGCTATTAGCCTTCTTCCTAATATCAGCAAAGTATTTGAAATGTGTATAAACAACAATATAAGTAAATATTGTAGTAACAGAAATTTAATAAGTGAAAAACAATTCGGATTTAAATATAAACACTCGACGGTTAACGCAATTCATTTGCTTACATCTAATATAAATTGGAATTGGAATAAAAAATTATGCACGGGAGCCTGTTTGATTGACATGGAAAAGGCTTTTGATACCGTTTGGATTCCAGGCCTAATATTTAAATTATTGAACTATCAATTTCCATTACACCAGGTAATACTCATTTATAACATGATTAGCAATAAAACTTATAGGGTTTTCCACCAGAACAATAAGGGTAACAAATTGTTCAATATTACGAATGGACTACAACAGGGAGCGGTCAACTCGCCAATACTCTTTAACTTATTTATATTTGACCTGTTGAGTAAGACTGAAAACATAATATCGTTTGCTGATGATATTATTATATTTCATGCTGACAATACAATTGAGAAAATTAATAAAAATCTTCAGGAATCATTTAACACAGTTGAGAGGTTTTCTATTGACTGGAACATGAAAATTAACACCCAAAAATGTGAAACCATACTATTTAGACCTTCAGTAGACAAGTGCAATAATGACATAAGGAAGAACTGGAAATCGTTTGGAATTAGATCTAATATGAATAATACAAACATACCAAATAAACAAATAGTCAAATACTTAGGTATATACTTGGACAAATTCCTCTATTTTAACAAACACGTAGATGAAATACTCTCAAAGGCACGTAATGCCTTCTTCATGTATAGGTCATTGTTCTATTCTAAAAGTTTAAAACCTAGAGTTAAAATTATTATGTACCAATCACTGATTAGACCAATAATTACATATGGATGCCCGATATGGTTTAATATTTCACCATCGTATATGGAAAAGATTCGCATATTTGAGAGAAAATGTCTGAGAGCTTGTACATCCCTATATAGAACGCCACAAAGTAATTATATAAAATATGTATCGAATAAAAAACTATATAATGACTCAAATATTGTTAGAATAGACAACTTCATAATTCAATTAATTAGAAATAATATTTTGAGATGTTTGTCATGTAATGAAAATAACCTAATTATGGCACCTTACTATACAAATGAGGAATATATAGCTGATGTATTACAAAAGGGCTGGGTTCCGCCCGAAGCCTTCTTATACCTCGATAAATTAAAAATGATACAGGACGAAATCGGAACTCCAATTTTTTATCATATATATAGACGTGCTAATATAAAAGCGGTCGATTGTAGCTCGCCAAACAATAATGAGCTCAGATTTGATACTAGCATTAGTAAACAAGATTTATGCAATTTGAAAAAATCAAAAACCAAGTTTTGGTGGTTATCATAATAAGCATTATAAATTGTTACTCATTTTAACTCTAAGACCATTATTTTAACCCTTCTCCAATAGAAAAAGTAATGTTTTTGCAAAGAATTTTCATTACAAAAATCTGTTTACTATTCAGTTTCTTCATAGATGTAAATAAAATTATAACTTATTCTAAATCAAAATTTATATTATTATATTAATAATACTCGAGAGCCCGAGAAAGGGACATTGTATTTTTGTAAACTTATTGTTAACTTGTGTTTATTATAGTTATATACGTTAAATAATGATAATAAATAAACGACTACAAAAAAAAAAAAAAAAAAAAAAACAAAAACAACATTTTTTCTTGAGTTTCTGTTTTAATGCATAGATTCTGATTCTAGACGTAAAAATCTCCAATCTTAGCTTTTAAAGTTTGTTTTTGTAAATTTTACATCGATAAGAAAGTTTTAAAGTTAAAACCTTACTAAATTAGCTATAACTTTTTAAATTATAAATTAGCTATAACTTTTTAATTATGCATCGATTTTCTTCGGAATGGGCTCGTTTAATTCATGACCGAAAAGACTTTACGATAAAATCATAAAAATATAACATTTGTTCATTTTTAGATTGTTTTATGGGAGTTTTATTTTAAAAATATAAAAAAATTTATCAAAAAATCAAATTTTTTTGCAATATTTTGTAATACTCGTATATCGTCGAAACCGCTGAACGGATGGAAATGGTATTATATGAAGTTGAAGGCTACTTAATATTTAATTCTTTAAAACTTTCCTCAACCAAATCGGATAAATGGTTCTCGAGTTATGCCACTATATGTGGTTCAACCACTAATTTCTTTCCATATCACAGCTTATCGCGAGAATTTAGAGAGACAACCCTTTAGGCCAAGAAAAAAGAGAGGTTGAACCACATATTAAGGCATAACTAGAGAACCATTCATCCGAATTGGTTCAGGTAAGCTTTACAAACTTCAGAATTAAGTAGCCTTCAACTTCGCATAATACAATTTTCCATCCGTTCAGCGGTTTCGACGATATCTTACAAAGTATTTCAAAAAATCATATTTTTTGAGAAAATTTTAATAATTTTTAAACAAAAGCCTCATAAAAACATCTAGAAACGCATAATTATCATATTTTATATATCCCCCGGATACTGAAATATATTTTCGCGAAAGCGAATAATCCAAAGATGGTTTTTGCGAATGCGAAAGCGAATGTTAAAATGATGCGAATAATTCGCATTCGCATATGCGAATATTCGTTACATCCGTGGTTTAGACTCTTGTACATTATTTCTTTAATATACACTTTTTTCCAGAATGCCCCCTTTGTATATTATTTTTCTCGCATGTGTTCATTTTTGTTAAATTTTTTCATTATTTATCAAATAATTTAAAAATCACCACAAAAAAGACTAATTCTATATTTAGCAAATCTGCATATCTGATTTTATTATAAAATATAATCTGGCTACCATGTGTAGTATGCACAGCGTGCCTCCAGCGTTTAAAATTAGGCCACTTTGACGCCAAAACTGCTAATGAAAATTATTTTCAGCATCATCTTATCTGCTCAATTATGAAGAGATCATAATTCGATTAATGATCTTTTCAAACCACACGATTTACAGAAAATTTTCTCAGGATCTTCCAGTCATATGCTCTGAGATTAGTCAAGTCTGGTATGAGCAAATATTTCGAAAGTGATATTTCAGATCTTGAGTCGTAAAGGTTTTGATGACAATATTTTTAAAGAAAAACTAAGGGATGCTTTGGAACTTTTAAGCTTGATTGTCGAAAAAAAAATCGTTGGCTAATGTAACAGAAATTAGGAATGCCTTGTGGTGATATCTAATATCTAACAATCTTAGGACTTAAGAAAAATCTCAAATGAAAAGTTGACACTCTATAAACACTCTTAATTATAAAATAAAATTTGTAAATCGAAACTGTACTGAATTTAAAACATTTTTAACAAATAGAACCGTTGTTTTACAAAAAATACTTTCAATAGAGAAATAGAGAAAATTTTTGTTCGTTCCTATGTAATTACTACAATAAATTAGTTTTATTTTGTTTTACATAAAATTAAAGCAAATCATAAAAATGTGTACACTATTTTTCCACCCCCACTTTTGACTCCGCCCACTTTTTTATTTTACAAAGAATTTTTCTACGTTTTTATATAAACGTGTAAAAAGAGATAAAAAAGTTTACTAAAATACAAAAATAAAATTTTCATAATTTGAGCAAATATACAAGTATGTTTGTTTATTCTGCCCTTAAAAGGTCGTTTAGTTTACAAATATAGTCGCCTCCGCCCGGTTAAATCATTTATCTTTTCTTGTTTTTCCATATTTCATTTAAGTTTTTCAAATTTTAGGAAAACGAGATTCACAGTATTTTATACTCATTTTTAATTATAAGGACTTGATAATGAAACTGGTTGCAGTCTGTTCTTTTAATAAACGAGTAAAGCCAACATCAAGCACAAATTTCATTATACAACCAAATAACTTTTAGGTTAGCAAAATAATTCTTTTGTAGTAAAATCGAGACAGACAAATATAAGCTCTCGTAAATAAAAATGTTTTCTAGAAATAAAATCAATTAAAATGTTTTCCACTTGAAATTTGACAAAGAAAAAGCATGATTGAAAATGTTAACAGGGACACGTTCAGAGGCTTCAGTGAATTATGATGTAGCATAATGTCAATCAATGTTAATTGTTTATGCAGTTGGCTTAAAGAAATGTTTAACTAAAAATTATATTGATTGGTGTGCCGAACATAACTGAAAGCCCTGTACCCTAGGGACATTTTGTGCATACTGAAGTAAATAATTCTGAAAAAGAAGTAAACAATAGAGAAACTTGGAAAACGTTTGTGTAGTCGTTTTGCTATTAAAAAAAAAAACAATTTTTAAAGAAGTTACAAGCATCGGACAATTTTGGACAATAATCTAGGAAAACAATAAATTACTCGAAGGATTTACAACTAATGATGACTTGGAATATCTAGAAATTTAAAATGAGTGCTTTTAAACCGAAGTTAATGTGAAATCAAGGAAAAATAAAATCTAAAATTCGAAAAGAGAAATTTGGTTTGCAAATATACGTTGTTGCGTTACGATCCAAATAAATGTTATTGATTTTCAAAGAAAATGTATTTGCTCAGAAATATATAATACTAGCTGGAGCCGTTCCACTTCTTTGCCACAGATTGAGATTTCCGATCCCGTCCATTTTTGAACCAATAACGAATCCTGCCACCAAAGACATTTCAATTGTGCAAGATATCTCAATTTCAAAATGTGGCTTACATGGGGGGGGGGGGGGGGTGGCCACGCCCATTAGTCTGATCACGCCCATTTTTGAACTAATCACGTAGACTACTACCAAATACATATGCACAAAATTACAGCACTCTCTCCAACAAATTGTGCAAGACATCTCAATTTCAAAATTTGGCTCATATGGGCGGGGTCACTACCATTGGTTCAATCCCTCCAATTTTTTTACATATCACGTAGGCTGTCACCAGATAAATATATACAAAATTACAGCAATCTCGCTAACAAATTGTGCTAGATATCTCAATTTCAAAATTTTACCTGTATGGGCGGGACCTAGCCCATTGGTGCGAACTCGCCCATTTTCCGATCCCGTCCATTCTTGGACAAATAACATAAACTGCCATCAGATACATATACACAAAATTACAGCACTCTCGCTAACAAATTTTGCAAGACACATCAATTTAAAATATTGGCTTATACGGGCTGGGCTACACCCACTGGTCCTATTCCGCCAATTTTTGTGTCAATCACGTAGACAGCCTCCAAACACTTATACACAAAAGTACAGCATTTTCGCTTATAAATTTTGTAAGATATCTCAATTTCAAAATTTAGCCTATATGGACGGGGCCACGTCCATTGGTCCGATCCCGCCCATTTTTCTACCAATCACGTAGACTGTCACCAGATACATAAGTATACGCAAAATGTCAGCACTCTTGCTAACAAATTGTGTAAGATATCTCAATTTCAAAATTTGGCCTATATGGGCAGAACCACTTCCATTGATCCGAGCCCAGCCATTTTTGGACCAATCACGTAGACTGTCACCAGATACTTATACAGGGTTGCCCATATTCGACGGACCCACGGACTCGTTGGGCCCATTCCAATCGACGAGGCTTGTCCGCAGGCAACAATCTTTGAGTCAATTGAATTTTGTACGGGAACAAATGCAAATCAACGCGAATAATCCGTTGTAAAGTGGACCGAGCCATGCCCAACTGCTGAGAACGGCGTTTTTGGGATGTTCTTGGGGACCTCTCAACACTGGCTCGTACGGCAGCGATATTCTCGGCCGATCGCCTTGGTCGACTTTTATTTGGCCTCTTCGGATTAGAAAGAGCCTCACCAGTCGAAAATTTTTCGTATAAACGCTTAATGGTGTTCTTAGAAGGCGCACTTCTCACATTTTTTAATATTTTAAAAGCACGTTGACTTGACTTCTTCTGTTGAATGTAAATTTCAACTATTTCAGAGCGCTCGCGTGGCATGTATTGTTCCATGGTAAAAATCTGCTTGGACTGACGCTTCAAACGCGGTATGTCATTAAGCGATCTGACACCTCTGTCAACAGTTATGGCGTTGCCAGATGGGTCCGTCGAATATGGGAGACCCTGTACACAAAATTACAGCATTCTCGCTAACAAATGGTGCAAGATATTTCAATTTCAAAATTTGGCTTATATTGGCGGGGCTACGCCCATTGATCCGATCCCGCCCATTTTTGGACCAATCACGTAGACTTTTTAATTTCAAAATTTGATGCCGCCCATTTTTGGACCAATCGCGTAGAATACTTACACACCAGATACTTACACACAAAATTACAGAACTCTCGCTAATAAATTATGAAAGATATATATATCTTAATTTCAAAATTTGGCCTATATGGGCGGGCCACGCCCACTGGTCCGATCCCGCCCAATTTTTTGACCAATCGCGCATAATGCCACCAGGTACATATACACAAAATTGCAGAACTCTCCCTAATGAACTGTAAAAAATATTTAAATTTCAAAATTTGGCTTATATGGGCTGAGCCACGCCCATTGGTCCGATTCCGCCCATTTTTGAAAAATTCACATTATCTGGCACTAAATGCATACACAAAAATTTTCAGCACTTTAGCTAAAAAAATTTCTCAATATCAAAATTTGACCCATGTGGGCGGGTCCACGCCCACTTGACATATAGAAAATTCAAGTACTATATTTTTACCACCTTCTACACATGTACATTCTGTGAAAATTTAAAGAAGATCTGTTCTGCCGTTTAGGCGTCTATACGGAACAAACAAACAAACAAACCCACAAACAGACACTCTCTTTTATATATATAGAGAAACGTGTGTTCCAAATACATTTTCTTTCTATTCAAACATATCAAAAAGACGATTTTGCCCCGTGTAGGTACGGGTGGGCCATTTACAATTTTAAATTTGAATCGGCTATAAAAAAGTATTGATAATTTTTTTAAATTTCTGGTTTTATTGGAAAGTTTGAACTTTGTAATTTAATAATGGAACACAATATCATTTATATGACTACCACGACTGGCTCGGCAGTACCTCACCCGATCAATCTTATTTTTGAGTACATTTTCGATTGTTTCGGGTCGAATCTCTTCAATGGCAACTTTGATTTCATGTTTCAACTCTTAATTTGTTTACATTTATCCTTCTTAGTTTGGATATAGCTCACAGACTACCATCACGCCGAAATAATGGCAATATGGGAAGTAGCCAAGCGGCGGAGTCGCAACATAGTAACCAAAACTGGCGTTGACCTTTACTCGAACAGCCTGGCTGCCATCAATTCTCTGGAGGCAACATCCCTAAATTCACAAATAGCCCTCGACTGCCGCAGATCTCTTAACGAGATGGCTGAGCAGTTTAATAGACATACACCTCATATGGGTGCCTGGGCATATGGATATCCCGAGGAACTGCAAAGCCGATGAATTTGCTGGGAAAGGGACGACAATACAAACTTTCGAAGAATTTGCATATATTGGTGCACAACTATCCATGTGCAAGCTTTGGCTTAGGCAAGAGGCAATCAGGCAGTCCAACGAAAGATGGACAGAAATCGACACCTGCAGGGTAGCTGAGAAGAGCTAAACATCTCCTCGCAGTAGCAGATCTTTCCAGCGCCGATATTGGTACTATCGATACATTTGTATATCAAACAGGTTGGTTTCGATGAGGGGCATTTCAGCCCGTGGTAACACTAGGGACATAAACTGGTCAACGATTATGTGAGCTTCTATTAAAAAATATACGGCTGCCACCCTAACCTAAACCTAAAAAAACATTTATCCTTAATGCCTCCCCACTGAAAATAATCCAAAGGGCTCAAATCACAAGTCAAAGTAATCGGTAGTTCAAATTTAAAATTTTAAATGGCCCACCCTTTATACTTAAACCGAAGAAAGGTTTAGGTTTGCAGGAGCATCTCAGATTCAAAAGGACTACACCCTCACATATTTTATCTATCGATACCTCCATTCTAAACTATGCTAAGTGAAACCAGTAAGGAAAGGCAGAAAGTCGGGCGGGCCGACTATATAATACCCTACACCTCCCTAACAATGCCAAAAGGTCATTGCGATAATAATTTGTAATAATTGTGAATGGGTAGGAACATATTATCTAATTCTGAACCGATAATCTCTAAATTAAGCAATATTCGTACCTAAATTGATAAACATCTTTCTGGGAAAATTTTAATGGTCGGAAGTAAGGTACAACTTCTATAGCGCTTTGAAACCAAATCAGGAGGATCCTATACATATATGGAGGTTATATATAAATCTGAACCGATTTTCCCTGAATACTCATTCACGTAAAAATACCTCTTTCTGTCGAATTTCGTACTGATCGGATATAAAATACAGTCTCCGTGCTTACAGAGCAAATCGGGGGTAACATATATATGGAGGCTATATCTAAATCTGAACCGATTTTCTCCGAATTTGGCAGTATTCCTTCATGTAGAAAGAAACCTCTTCTTGCCGAATTTCGCACTGATCGGATATAAAATAATATTTTACAGCGCTTACATATCAAATCGGGGGTAACGTATATATGGGGGATAAATCTAAATCTGAACCGATTTCTTCCAAATTTAACAGTGCTCATTCATATAATAAGAAACCTCTTTCTGCCGAATTTCATACTGATCGGATATAAAATAACATATTTACAGCGCTTACATGTCAAATCAGGGGTAACTTATATATTGGGGCTATATCTAAATCTTAACCGATTTCCTCCAAATTTAACAGTGTTCATTTATATAATAAGACGTTCATTTATAAAATAACGATCTTGAGCCTGAGTACAAAAACAAAATATGTACTATGAAAGCAGATCGAATAAAACAAAAAAAAACAAAAACAAGAAAAAATGGTAGGGCACGATCAAATACGTTGTTGTTGCATAGTCAACTACAGCAAAACATTCGTGTGAATTCTTTACATTTTAAAGACTCACGAGAGTGGAAGTTGGTGCATGTACGAGGGACGATGATTACTGAATTGTCTTTTTTTGAAGATATGCGCTTTTAGCAAACAGTTCTCGTTTAATGATACTTGGCTGTGTGTATATATTTAATAATTTCGACTGAAGTAATCGTTGTAATAAGGATATTGATAATGGGAGTTTGGTGGCTCCCGAAACAGATCTGTCTATCCAACCATTACAACCGCCCCCAATACATGTCACTTACTTCTTCTTTAATTTTTAACAAAGTTGTTTTCATATACTGAAAACAACAATAACGATCTTGAGCCTGAGTACAAAAACAAAATATGTACTATGAAAGCAGATCGAATAAAACAAAAACAAGTATAATAAGAAACCTCTTTCTGCCGAATTTCATATTGATCGGATATAAAATACGGTTTCTACAGCGCTTACATGTAAAATCGGGTGAAACATATATATGGGGGCTATATCTAAATCTGAACGGATTTTGTCCGAATTTGGTAGTGTTCATTCACGTAACAAGAAAACTCTCTCTGCCGAATTTCGTACAGATCAGATAAAAATTACGGTTTCTATAGCCCTAACATGTCAAATCGGGTGAAACATATATATGGTGACTATATCTAAATCTGAACCGATTTTCCCCGAATTTAGCAGTGTTCATTCATGTAATAAGGGAACTCTCTCTGCCAAATTTCGTACTGATGTGATATAAAATACAGTTTCTACAGCGCTTACATGTCAAATCGGGGGTAACATATATATGGCGGCTATATCAAAATCTAAACCGATTTTGACCAATTTCAATAGGGATCGTCCTTGGGCCAAAAAAGAGCACCGTGCTAAATTTAATCACAATCGGACCATAAATACGACCTGCACTTTGATTACAAGAATACATGGATAGACGGACAGACGGACAGACAGACAGACGGACATGGCTAAATCGACTCAAAAATTTATTCTATGACAATCGGTGTAATAATCGGTGGTTCTATTTCTTCTCTTTTTGGGCGTTACAAACAAATGCACAAAGTCATAATACCCTGTACCACAGTGTGGTGTAGGGTATAAAAAGGTAGTTTTTCCGGAGTGGCGATCAAAGTTTGATGAATTTTTTAAATTTGTGTGGTATTCCTTTATGATGGAAATCGAATGACCTGTATTTTTTTCTGTATAACTTTTGATTGGGTTGACAGATAATCACAAAATTTTGACTGAATATAATTTAGAATATTTAGAAATTAAAAATGCATCCTCCCTGAAAAAATGCTAGGTCGACTTAGCATGTTTTAGAATGGAGATATCGATATATACTTCGGAAGGAATATATGTAAGTAATTATAGACAAAAGTCGGGTGGAGTCGACTGCGTGTTACCGTTCTGATAAGGGGCATTGTATACAATACAATTTACTAATCGGAGTTTCAAATGGAAGCTTCTACGAGTAGCTTGGGGTTTGGATAATCCTAGCTCGAAAACATTTGGGGAATATTTTTAATTTACCATGATAAAAAGTCAAATTGACCAAATTGTAGGCTTTTATGACTTTTTTTCTTAGTCTCTATGTTTTTATACCCTTCACCATAGGATGGGGGGTATATTCATTGTGTCACTCCGTTTGTAACACATCTAAATATTGATCTGAGACCCCATAAAGTATATATACTCTTAATCGTCTAAAAATTCTAAGACGATTTAGCCATGTCCGTCTGTCCGTCTGTTGTAATCACGCTACAATCTAAAATACTTGAGGAAGGTGGCTGAAATTAGGTACACATCCTTCTTATATCTGCAGGTATGTTGGGATTGCAAATGGGCAATATCTGTCCCATTTTGGGTAAAGCCCCATATATGGCATCTACCAAATTTGTCTTCTTAATAGGAACCACAAATGTCAACTGGTCGGGTTGAAAGTTTATAACTGGGGTTTATTTATACCCGGTATCTTTCACACGAGCAATGGCAGTCATAGGTACATGTTTTGATAAAGCCCCCATACAAAGGTACCTCTAGATTTGACTTCTTAACGCTACAAAAACTTCAAATTTCATGGAATTGGGCTGAAATTTGGTATAATGAGTTTATTAGTACCCGTAATCATTCACGTGCGCTCCATGGTGAAAGGTATATAAGATTTGGCATGGTATATAAGACTCTACCATTCTAAATTTCAAAACGATTGGGTGTAAAATACAGCTTTTATAGAACTAAAGGGCCAAATCGGACGAACCATATATATGGGAGCTATAGCTAAATCTTAACCGATTTTCTTCACATTCGGTAGTGTTGGTTCATGGATCAAGAAACTCCACCATTCTAAATTTCAAAACGATTGGATGTAAAATACAGCTTCTATAGGACTAAAGGGCCAAATCGGACGAAAGATATATATGGGAGCTATATCTAAATCTGAACCGATTTCAACCAAATTCAATAACGATCTTAACAGCTGCGAAATACTCTAAACTGCAAAATTTCAGAACGATCGGAGTGAAATTGCGACCTGTAGTCGACGAACAACTTTAAATGGACAGACGGACGGACAAGGTTAAATCGACTCAGCTAGTGATTCTGAGTCGATCGGTATACTTTAAGGTCTGCCGTGAAACAAACTTATAATACCCTGTACCACAGTGTGGTGTAGGGTATAAATAGGTTCGTATAGGTGTATTATTACATACTCCACAGATTTACGAAGATAAAATTTCTTAGTTTTTTGGGGTTTGTTATACCCTACACCACAATGTGGTACAGGGTATTATAAGTTTGTTTCACGGCAGATGTTTGTAACACCTGAAAATAACACAGCTAGACCCACCTTAAAGTATACCGATCGACTCAGAATCACTAGCTGAGTCGATTTAACGATGTCTGTCCGTCCGTCCGTCCGTCTGTCTATGTAAAGTTGTTCGTCGACTACAGGCCGCAATTTCACTCCGATCGTTCTGAAATTTTGCAGTTTAGAGTATTTCGCGGCTGTTAAGATCGCTATTGAATTTGGTTGAAATCGGTTCAGATTTAGATATAGCTCCCATATATATCTTTCGTCCGATTTGGCCCTTTAGTCCTATAGAAGCTGTATTTTACATCCGATCGTTTTGAAATTTAGAATGGTAGAGTTTCTTGATCCATGAACCAACATTGCCGAATTTGAAGAAAATCGGTTAAGATTTAGCTATAGCTCACATATATATGTTTCGTCCGATTTGGACCTTTAGTCCTATAGAAGCTGTATTTTACATCCGATCGTTTTGAAATTTAGAATGGTAGAGTTTCTTGATCCATGTACCAAGATTGCCGAATTTGAAGAAAATCGGTTCAGATTTAGATATAGCTCCGATATATATCTTTCGTCCGATTTGGTCCTTTAGTCCTATAGAAGCTGTATTTTACATCCGATCGTTTTGAAATTTAGAATGGTAGAGTTTCTTGATCCATGTACCAACATTGCCGAATTTGAAGAAAATCGGTTAAGATTTAGCTATAGCTCCCATATATATGTTTCGTCCGATTTGGACCTTTAGTCCTATAGACGCTGTATTTTACATCCGATCGTTTTGAAATTTAGAATGGTAGAGTTTCTTGATCCATGAACCAACATTGCCGAATTTGAAGAAAATCGGTTAAGATTTAGATATAGCTCCCATATATATGTTTCGTCCGATTTGGCCATTTAGTTCTATAGAAGCTGTATTTTACATCCGATCGTTTTGAAATTTAGAATGGTATAGTTTCTTGATCCATGAACCAACATTGCCTAATTTGAAGAAAATCGGTTAAGATTTAGCTATAGCTCTCATATATATGTTTCGTCCGATTTTGCTCTTTAGTCCTGTAGAAGCTGTATTTTACATCCAATCATTTTGAAATTTAGAATGGTAGAGTTTCTTGATCCATGAACCAACACTACCGAATTTGAAGGAAATCGGTTAAGATTTAGCTATAGCTCCCATATATATGTTTCGTCCGATTTGGCCATTTAGTCCTATAAAAGCTGTATTTTACATCCAATCGTTTTGAAATTTAGAATGGTAGAGTTTCTTGATCCATGAACCAACATTGCCGAATTTGAAGAAAATCGGTTAAGATTTAGCTATAGCTCCCATATATATGTTTCGTCCGATTTTGCTCTTTAGTCCTGAAGAAGCTGTATTTTACATCCAATCATTTTGAAATTTAGAATGGTTAAGTTTCTTGATCCATGAACCAACACTACCGAATTTGACGAAAATCGGTAAAGATTTAGCTATAGCTCCCATATATATGTTTCATCCGATTTGGCTCTTTAGATCCAATCGTTTTTATATCCTTTTTTATACCACACTGTGGTACAGGGTATTATTTAAGTATAACATGTTCCAAAAGTAAATTTATGTAAACAATTTATACATGAATTACAAAATTTATATATCAGAGTTATTCAATATTACGAGAGTGGTGTAGGGTATTATATAGTCGGCACCGCCCGACTTCAGCCTTTCCTTACTGGTTTTCTTTTCATACTGTTTTCTTAATTGTGGTGTAATTTCCTAAATCAGTATTTGTAACGAAAATAGGCCCCAAATATGGGGCCCACATTCATTTTCAATTTGGCGTGCATTTTCTTGGGGCCCAACTTCCGGCCGCCGACAAACTGATATCACTGTAATGACTTAAAAGCTAATTCTATGTCAATCGGTCTAATAAACAAATGCACAAAGCCATAATACCCTTTATCGCAGCGTGGTGTTGTGTATAAATGTGGTTCAAGCAGTTTAACCCAAACCCGGAAATACAATCAGTAAAATACCATAACCTTTCAAAAGTTATGTAATTATTTTTATCTAAATTTCATTTTTCAATCTTATATCATCTTTGAGTTTTTTGACTCACATCATTACTTTCGACAATCATTTCTCTGATAATGTGTGAAAATTGCTGAACTTCCTTTGCTAAACTAAATTACTAACGTTATCATCGCCATTTGTCTTGCTTGGGTTTTATGTGGGTAAGATGGGATGTTGTATCTTTATGTCTGACATATCAAGAATTATGTTGTTTTTTTGTGTTTGTTATCTCTATTCGCAGATTCATGTTCATACAATGTTAGATGGTGGATAAATACACATAGTATGAGACAACCGGTACGTTATTGTTTTAACGACAAATAAAAACCAGTAAGGAAAGGCTAAAATCGGGCGGGGCCGACTATATAATACCCTGCACCACTCTCGTAATATTGAATAACTCTGATATATAAGTTTTGTAATTCATGTATAAATTGTTTACATAAATTTACTTTTGGGACATTTTATACTTAAATAATACCCTGTACCATAGTGTGGTGTAGGGTATAAAAACGATTGGATCTAAAGAGCCAAATCGGATGAAACATATATATGGGAGCTATAGCTAAATCTTAACCGATTTTCTTCAAATTCGGCAATGTTGGTTCATGGATCAAGAAACTCTACCATTCTAAATTTCAAAACGATTGGATGTAAAATATAGCTTCTATAGAACTAAAGGGCCAAATCGGACGAAACATATATATGGGAGCTATAGCTAAATCTAAACCGATTTTCTTCAAATTCCGTAGTGTTGGTGCATGGATCCAGAAACTCTACCATTCTAAATTTCAAAATGATTGGATGTAAAATACAGCTTCTACAGGACTAAAGAGCAAAATCGGACGAAACATATATATGGGAGCTATAGCTAAATCTTAACCGATTTTCTTCAAATTCGGCAATGTTGGTTCATGGATCCAGAAACTCTACCATTCTAAATTACAAAATGATTGGAAGTAAAATACAACTTCTACAGGACTAAAGAGCAAAATCGGACGAAACATATATATCGGAGCTATAACTAAATCTTAACCGATTTTCTTCAATTTCGGCAATGTTGGTTCATGGATCAAGAAACTCTACCATTCTAAATTTCAAAACGATTGGATGTAAAATACAGCTTCTATAGAACTAAAGGGCCAAATCGGACGAAACATATATATTGGAGCTATAGCTAAATCTTAACCGATTTCAACCAAATTCAATAGGGATCTTTACAGCTGCGAAATACTCTAAATTGCAAAATTTCAGAACGATCGGAGTGAAATTGCGACCTGTAGTCGACGAACAACTTTACATGGACAGACGGACGGACGGACAGACGGACAGACATGGTTAAATCGACTCAGCTAGTGATTCTGAGTCGATCGGTATACTTTAAGGTGGGTGTAGCTGTGTTATTTTCAGGTGTTACAAACATCTGCCGTGAAACAAACTTATAATACCCTGTACCACAGTGTGGTGTAGGGTATAATTAATTTTATGAGTATGAAACATTTACTATTGGTGTGTTGGTGCATGGATCCAGAAACTCTACCATTCTAAATTTCAAAATGATTGGATGTAAAATACAGCTTCTACAGGACTAAAGAGCAAAATCGGACGAAACATATATATGGGAGCTATAGCTAAATCTTAACCGATTTTCTTCAAATTAGGCAATGTTGGTTCATGGATCAAGAAACTATACCATTCTAAATTTCAAAACGATCGGATGTAAAATACAGCTTCAATAGGACTAAAGGGCCAAATCGGACGAAACATATATATCGGAGCTATAACTAAATCTGAACCGATTTTCTTCAATTTCGGCAATGTTGGTTCATGGATCAAGAAACTCTACCATTCTAAATTTCAAAACGATTGGATGTAAAATACAGCTTCTATAGAACTAAAGGGCCAAATCGGACGAAACATATATATTGGAGCTATAGCTAAATCTTAACCGATTTCAACCAAATTCAATAGGGATCTTTATAGCTGCGAAATACTCTAAATTGCAAAATTTCAGAACGATCGGAGTGAAATTGCGACCTGTAGTCGACGAACAACTTTACATGGACAGACGGACGGACGGACGGACGGACGGACGGACGGACGGACAGACGGACAGACATGGTTAAATCGACTCAGCTAGTGATTCTGAGTCGATCGGTATACTTTAAGGTGGGTGTAGCTGTGTTATTTTCAGGTGTTACAAACATCTGCCGTGAAACAAACTTATAATACCCTGTACCACAGTGTGGTGTAGGGTATAATTAATTTTATGAGTATGAAACATTTACTACGGAAAATACGAGTTCCCAATGCAGGTGTCTTCATGTCGAGTATTCATTACTAAATTTTTGGAAGTAATTATAAATGTACATGGGAGAAAATATGTCAAAGGCGTGGGATTTTTTTTAATTTTTTCTTGTTTGAATTATATGAGTATTAGGGCGAGTTGATTTGTATGGATGAAAAAATAATTAACCAGTAAGGAAAGACTAAAGTCGGGCGGTGCCGACTATATAATACCCTACACCACTCTCGTAATATTGAATAACTCTGATATATAAATTTTGTAATTCATGTATAAATTGTTTACATAAATTTACTTTTGGAACATGTTATACTTAAATAATACCCTGTACCACAGTGTGGTATAAAAAAGGATATAAAAACGATTGGATCTAAAGAGCCAAATCGGATGAAACATATATATGGGAGCTATAGCTAAATCTTTACCGATTTTCTTCAAATTCGGCAATGTTGGTTCATGAATAAAGAAACTCTACCATTCTAAATTTCAAAACGATTGGATGTAAAATACAGCTTTTATAGGACTAAAGGGCCAAATCGGACGAAACATATATATGGGAGCTATAGCTAAATCTTAACCGATTTTCTTCAAATTCGGTAGTGTTGGTTCATGGATCAATTAACTCTACAGTTATAAATTTCAAAACGATTGGATGTAAAATACAGCTTCTATAGAACTAAAGGGACAAATCGGACGAAACATATATATGGGAGCTATAGCTAAATCTTAACCGATTTTCGTCAAATTCGGTAGTGTTGGTTCATGGATCAAGAAACTTAACCATTCTAAATTTCAAAATGATTGGATGTAAAATACAGCTTCTTCAGGACTAAAGAGCAAAATCGGACGAAACATATATATGGGAGCTATAGCTAAATCTTAACCGATTTTCTTCAAATTCGGCAATGTTGGTTCATGGATCAAGAAACTCTACCATTCTAAATTTCAAAACGATTGGATGTAAAATACAGCTTTTATAGGACTAAATGGCCAAATCGGACGAAACATATATATGGGAGCTATAGCTAAATCTTAACCGATTTCCTTCAAATTCGGTAGTGTTGGTTCATGGATCAAGAAACTCTACCATTCTAAATTTCAAAATGATTGGATGTAAAATACAGCTTCTACAGGACTAAAGAGCAAAATCGGACGAAACATATATATGGGAGCTATAGCTAAATCTTAACCGATTTTCTTCAAATTAGGCAATGTTGGTTCATGGATCAAGAAACTATACCATTCTAAATTTCAAAACGATCGGATGTAAAATACAGCTTCAATAGGACTAAAGGGCCAAATCGGACGAAACATATATATAGGAGCTATATCTAAATCTGAACCGATTTTCTTCAAATTCGGCAATGTTGGTACATGGATCAAGAAACTCTACCATTCTAAATTTCAAAACGATCGGATGTAAAATACAGCTTCTATAGGACTAAAGGACCAAATCGGACGAAAGATATATATAGGAGCTATATCTAAATCTGAACCGATTTTCTTCAAATTCGGCAATGTTGGTACATGGATCAAGAAACTCTACCATTCTAAATTTCAAAACGATCGGATGTAAAATACAGCTTCTATAGGACTAAAGGTCCAAATCGGACGAAACATATATATGTGAGCTATAGCTAAATCTTAACCGATTTTCTTCAAATTCGGCAATGTTGGTTCATGGATCAAGAAACTCTACCATTCTAAATTTCAAAACGATCGGATGTAAAATACAGCTTCTATAGGACTAAAGGGCCAAATCGGACGAACGATATATATGGGAGCTATATCTAAATCTAAACCGATTACAACCAAATTCAATAGCGATCTTAACAGCCGCGAAATACTCTAAACTGCAAAACTTCAGAACGATCGGAGTGAAATTGCGACCTGTAGTCGACGAACAACTTTACATGGACAGACGGACGGACGGACAGACATCGTTAAATCGACTCAGCTAGTGATTCGGAGTCGATCGGTATACTTTAAGGTGGGTCTAGGTGTGTTATTTTCAGGTGTTACAAACATCTGCCGTGAAACAAACTTATAATACCCTGTACCACAGTGTGGTGTAGGGTATAAAAATCCTATAGCAAAAACGTAATCTACATTAAATTCTAAGAAAATTCTCCGAAGAAACCATGGGTCTAAAATCAAAACCTAATCCGCGCCTCTCGACTTTTTTACTCTTCTTTCGCTAAAATTATTTTCTTTTTTTGAAATATATTATGTTTTATTATACCCTCACTTTAGTGATACGAGGGTATATATCATTTCCTACGGGCAAAAAGTGTAACACATCGAAGGAGTGACATAAGACCATATGTATGTATGGCGGATATCCGTTTCAGGTCGTTTTTAGTCGAATGAGCAATGTCCGTCCATCTGCCTGTCTTTCTGCTAGCTGGTGCGCACGATAACTCTCGAAAGGAGTAATCGATTGACTTCAAATTTGGTATGTGGTAATATTTTTTTCTATCTCCGGCTAAGTTCGAAGATGGGCCATATTGGTCCTCTCCTTCAAGTACATCCCCACAAAGTGTTAATATTAAGTGAATTATTGATTATTTAATAACTTCTATACTACTTATTTGAATCGTCTGAATAATATTATTTTATTAATATTATTTTATTAGTCACTATCACCTCAAAAAAAATGGGCGAAGTTACCGCGCCCCTTTTGGTACCTACCACACAAATGGACCATTGTGCTCCAAAATTTAAAAGCTTATAACTTGAATACCTATGCACAAAAAGACTTGAAATTTTGTACAGTGTAATGACTTCTTAGTACCTACAATCCAGTGAAAAATGGGCGAAGTTGCCACGCCCCTTTTGGTACCTCCCACACAAAATGACCAAATCATACCAAAATTGAATAGATCATAACTTTAATATTCCAGTGCATATAAACGCTTACAATTCGATAAAGTGCAATATATTTGAAGTTTATTGTTTAGCGAAAAATAGGAGTATTAGTTAATCCCCCTCTGGTATCTCCTATACAAATTTATAGATTAATTCGTGTATTTCATATTACAGTACTCACAACGTGAGGTATACCTTGGTCGGTTTACCCGACTGAAACTTTCTTACTTGTTATATTAAGTTTATGCCATACAGGTTTTGTCTTGAGACTAATCAAAATATTCAATTATCAAAAAGCAGTTAAAGCCCAATTTGCATCTCCTTTGATTTGCGTTCTATATAAAAAATAGTTAGAACACGTTTCACGTTTTTATTTGCATTATAAAATAAGAATTGTTTATCGAAACAAACGAAGGTTATTTTATAAATACTGAAAACAATTTTGAGTACAATATTTTTTTTGTATTTCCAATCTTTATACCCTACACCTGTGTCATAATACACTGTGGTACAGGGTATTATGACTTTGTGCATTTGTTTGTAACACCTAACAGGAGAACAGATAGACCTATTATTTGTTATACCGATCGCCTCAGAATCACTTTCTGACTCGATTTAGCCATGTCCGTCTGTCTGTCTGTCTGTCCGTCTGTCTGTCTGTCCGTCTGTCCATGTATTCTTGTAATCAAAGTGCAGGTCGTATTTATGGTCCGATTGTGATGAAATTTAGCACAGTGCTCTTTTTTGACCCAAGGACGATCCCTATTGAAATTGGTTAAAATCGGTTCAGATTTGGATATAGGCCCCATATATATGTTTCACCCGATTTGACATGCAAGCGCCGTAGAAACCACATTTTACATCCGATCTTTATGAAATTCGGCAGAGAGAGTTTTATTATTACGTGAATGAACACTACCAAATTCGGAGAAAATCCGATCAGATTTAGATATAGCCCCCATATATATGTTTCACCCGATTTGGCATGTAAGCGCTGTAGGAACTGTATTTTAAATCAGATCAGTACGAAATTTGGCAGAGAGAGTTCTCTTATTACATGAATAAACACTGCCAAATTCGGGGAAAATCGGTTCAGATTTAGATATAGCCACCATATATATGTTTCACCCGATTTAGAAATCGTGTTTTATATCCGATCAGTACGAAATTTAACAGAGAGAGTTCTCTTATTACATGAATAAACACTGCCAAATTCGGGTAAAATCGGTTCAGATTTAGATATAGCCACCATATATATGTTTCACCCGATTTAATATTTAAGCGCTGTAGAAATCGTGTTTTATATCCGATCCGTACGAAATTTTACAGAGAGAGTTTTCTTATTACATGTATGAACACTGCCAAATTCGGGGAAAATCGGTTCAGATTTAGATATAGCCCCCATATATATGTTTCAACCGATTTAACATTTAAGCGCTGTAGAAACCGTGTTTTATATCCGATCAGTACAAAAATCGGCAGAGAGAGTTTGCTTATTACATGTGTTATGGTTCCTTATCAGTTTGGAAAAGTTGTGTGGACACGGTGGCTTTATCCGGAAGCTCGTCGATTTCGGGACTGGGTACTTTTCACCACCAAACTACACGGAACCAACAAAAAAATCTTCGTGTCCAAAAGACTACAGTGATTCCACCAAAATCATTGTTTATATCACAAGAACAAATATCATTCAATTCAGTCCGATCTCTGAGCCATCCCACCCCATCTACAGCTCCGCAAGCATGTAGCCTTGATATTTCCTCTGGGCTCAAAACATGCGAGGAAGTCCCCATATTTGGTCGAAATCGTCTTTAAATCTAAATGTCAACGTCGATCATGTCCGTCCGTTCTCCAGCGCTATAACCCTTTCCTACTCAGCACATGCACAACACCTTACGCCATTGAAAAAAACCTACTGTGCCTTCATTTTTTTTAAGTTTGGGGTAAAGAAACGTTTTTGAGTGCATATTATCCATAACATTAATTCATCATTTTATTCACATATTTATTAATTCTAACCTACATAGGTACAAAAATATCTTAATTCTACACTTACGAACTAGGAAATGTTATGTACATATATTTATATGTATACGTATTTTTGTTTTTTTATTTTACCTCCGCAGGGTAGATTAAGTTCAGAAATCTTATGTTTCCTTTCATTTTTATTTTTGATTTTTTTTTACAATTAGTTTGATTATTTTATATATATATATATTTTTTTTTTTCGTTTATAAATCTTCTATCCTGACCACACGTATATGTAGTTCTTTTTGTTTTGTTATAATCATTATTTACTAGATCATTATGATTATCAAATTCTTCTTTTAGTTTGTGATGTTTTGTTTTGATTCGAGATATTCTATTGTAGATATTGCCTTCGCATCACTTCACATCAAAAATACTGGTTTTTCTACTTCGTTAATTGTCGCCTTTCCATTCTATCGCTGCATTTCTGTTGTTATTAGTTGAATCTTCTTTTCTTACTCCGTTTCATTAGCTTTACATGTTGCTTTGGTACGTAGATTTATACATTTTTGTAAACGGGTTTTTTTTTTCTTCTTTTTTTTTTTCTGCGAAGTTTATTTCGACTTTTCTATACATGTATTTTTGTAGCCTTGCAGATTATATTATTTTACGTGTTATGTAATTATACACGATACACAATTTTATTTTTAATTTTAACCTTATTTTTAACATCAGAAATCCATTTTAAATTGTAGTTATATCCTTTTTGTATTCTTTTTATTTTATTTTTATTTTTCTTGTTCAATAGAATGATTATTATTTTTCTTTATAAGATTTCCACATTTCTGTTATAATTCTCTTATTTCTTTTTCATAAATTAAATGGTTGCACAATTTTTATATATTTTATTTATCGTTTTTTTTTCTAAAACGTTTCTTTACTTATGCCTTTAATTGTTCAAACCAAAAAAAAATTACACTCCATCACATGCCTTTTTTTCATACTCTCCTTTCTTTTCAAATCAGCTGCAGATTAGGTGTCAAACCAACAAAAAGAAATTAACAGTGTTGATTAGGACTGTATTAGGGACAATAATATTTTCCACCAATTACTGACGGAATGTGTTCATGCTACGCAACACCAATTACTGGCAGAATGTGTTAAAGCCACGTAACACATGTATGAACACTGCCAAATTCTTATCGCAATGCCCATTTCGCATTGGTAGGTAGGTGTAGGGTATTATATAGTCGGCCCCGCCCGACTTTCTGTCTTTCCTTACTGGTTTTTATTAAATTATGAAAGAAATTATTTTTATCTATGTTCCTTATACAAATATTAAATATAAAATTATATACAAACTTTTTTACTTGGGTGAATATTTTTTGTAATAAAAAAAATTTTGGGTGTAGAAAAGATATGAAGTGCAAAAAAACTACCTTACTAAACAATTGCATTCAGAAAATTCGATTTCTTTTTGGAAAAGGCTATTTTTTCTAACATTTATTTTTTTTTGGCAAAGACGGGCATATAAATTTTCAAGTCGAGAGGCGCGGATTAGGATTTTATTTCAGGTACATGGTTTCTTCGGAGAATTTTCTTAGAATTTTATGTAGTTTACGTTTTTGCTATACGATTTAAAAGAAAAAAATCAATTCGCCCTAATGAGTATAAAAGTGAAATTTATCAAACAAAGAGTAAGCTAACTAAAGTATACCCTCACCATCAGGGGAACAAGCAACAAATATATTTCGTAGGTGTCTCGTTCGATGTATTACACTTTATCGTAGCAAATAATGTATTATAGATTACTTTGTCATTGACTATAATCGGACAAATAATGATCAACTATTTCCTACTTGTTATGGCATCTTCCTCGCAAAATACCAAAGACCATATATTTGAAGTTGCGGGTATATTTTAGTTGCGTCATCGCTTAATCGTTTCTGTAGCACATTTGCCCGACACATATTATTTTTGGGCAAACTAACTTTTGTTCTGAAAGTCGGAAATCAAGGTTGCAACTTTTTTAATTCTTTTCCCTTCCTTTAAGAAAATCTGCACAGAAACTTTGAAAAAAATTATATCGATAGATAAAATATTCAACAAAATTTAGTCGATATGCAAATATACTAGCCAATCCTTACACACATATGTTTAGGGCACATTCTAAATATTATATATTTTGGAGGATGTTGTGCTATACAAAAGTATGTTTGCATCCAAATTATTATTATTATGAGTTTGTGCATTTGTTTGTAACACCCAGAAGGAGAAGAGATAGACCCATGTTTATACCCTACACCACACTGTGGTACAGGGTATTATAACTTTGTGCATTTGTTTGTAACACCCAAAAGGAGAAGAAATAGACCCATCGTTTATTGTACCGATCGACTTAGAATTACTTTCTGAGTTGATTTAGCTATGTCCGTCTGTCCGTCTGTCCGTCTGTCTGTCTGTCCGTCTGTCCGTCTGTCCGTCTGTGCATGAATTCTTGTAATCAAAGTACAGGTCGCAATTATAGTCCGATCTCGACGAAACTTTACACATATGTTTTATTTGGCCCAAGGACGATCCCAATTGAATTTGGTTAAAATCGGTTCAGATTTAGATATAGCCCCCATATATATGTTACCCCAGATTTGACATGTAAGCGCTGTAAAAACTTTATTTTATATCCGATCAGTCTGAAATTCGGCAGAAAGTCGTTTCTTATTATATGAATAAACACTGCTTAATTTGGAAGAAATCGGTTCAGATTTAGATATAGCCCCCATATATACGTTACCCCCGATTTGAAGTGTAAGCACTGTAAAAATGTTATTTTATATCCGATCAGTATGAAATTCAGCAGAAAGAGGTTTCTTATTATATGAATGAACACTGCTAAATTTGGAAGAAATCGGTTCAGATTTAGATATAGCCCCCATATATACGTTACCCCCGATTTGAAGTGTAAGCGCTGTAAAAATGTTATTTTATATCCGATCAGTATGAAATTCGGCAGAAAGAGGTTTCCTATTATTTGAATCAACACTGTTAAATTTGGAAGAAATCGGTTCAGATTTAGATATAGCCCCCATATATACGTTACCGCCGATTTCACATGTAAGCGCTGTAAAAATGTTACTTTATATATCCGATCAGTGCGAACTTCGGCAAAAAGAGGTTTCCTTCTACATGAAGAAATACTGCCAAATTCGGAGAAAATCGGTTCAGATTTAGATATAGCCCCATATATATGTTACCCCCGATTCGACATTTAAGCGCTGTAGAGATTGAATTTTATATCCGCTCAGTACGAAATTCGACAGAAAGATGTCTTTTTACATGAATGAGTATTCAGGGAAAATCGGTTCAGATTTATATATAACATCCGTATATATGTTCCTCCTGATTTGGTATCAAAGCGCTATAGAAGTTGTACTTTACTTCCGATCATTAAAATTTTCCAGAAATATGTTTCTCAATATAGGAACGAATATTGATTAATTTAGCGATTATCGGTTCAGAATTAGATAATATGTTCCTACCCATTTACCAAGTATTCCAAACTATTATTACAATGACCCTTATCGCATTATTAGGGAGGTGTAGGGTATTACATAGTCGGCCCCGCCCGACATTCTGCCTTTCCTTACTGGTTTATTATACCGTTCGAATTGGAATCACTTCCTGAGAGAGAATTTTCTTATTAGATGAATTAACACTATCAAATTTGGGGAAAAACCTTCCAAATTCAGATAAACCCCCATTTATTTCACCCGATTTGATATGTAAGCGCTGAAGAAACCGTATTATTTATCAGACGAGCTGGACCCGGTCCACTTCGTTGCCCCAGACTTCAGATTTCCGATCCCGTCCATTTACCAAAACATGGCTCGTGTAGATAGGGACAGTAGCAATCTCGTGAATATATTCGTAAATACGGACAGTAGGAATCACTTCAAAAAATTGTCTTATGAAGCTTATGCCACCCTCTAAGCTTATCTGAAGATTCCCTGAAAATTTCATCAAAACTGATTCAGCCGTTTTGGAGTCCATACGTAACATGCACACATCTATTTATATATATATAGCTGGACCCGATCCACTTCGTTGCCCCAGATTTAGATTTCCGATCCCGTCCATTTTTGAACCAATCACGAATACTGCCACCAAAAACGTCCCCATAAAATAAGAGCACTCTCGCTAAAAAATTGTGAAGATATCTCAATTTCAAAATTTGGCTTTGGCCCATTGGTCTGATCCCGCTCATTTTTGGAATAATCACGTAGACTGCCACCAGATACATATAAACAGAATCACAGTACTATGGCTAACAAATTGTGCAAGATATCTCAATTTAAAAATTGGCTTCTATGGGCGGATCCACGACCTTTGGTCTGATCCCGCTCATTTTTAGACCAATCACATAGACTTCCACCAGACACATATACACAAAATAACAGCACTCTCGAAAAAAGAATGTGCAAAATACCTCAATTTCAAAAGGTTGCTTACATGGGCTGGGCCACGCACATTGATCCGATTTCGCCCAGTTTAGGTCCAGATACATATGCACAAAATTACTGGACTCTCGATTTTGCAAGATATGTGCATAGGTGCAACGCCCATTAGTCTGATCCCGCCCATTTTTGAACTAATCACGTAGACTGCCAACAGATACATATAAACAGAACTACAGTACTATCACTACTAAATTGTTCAACATAGCTCCAATTTGACTTATATGGGCGGGGCCACGCCCATTCGTCCGATTCCGCCCATTGTTGGACCAATCACGTAGACTACCACCAGATACCTATGCACAAAATTATAGCACTGTCGCTAAAAAAATGTGGATGATAAGTTAATTTCAAAATTTGGCTTAGATGGGCGGTGGCATGCCCATTGGTCGGCTCCCGTCCATTTACATATGTACCAAATTAAAGCACTCTCGCTAACAAATTTAGCAAGATATCTCAAATTTAAAATGTTTCTTATGTGGGCGGGGCCACGCCCACATATAGACTAGCTGGACCCGGTCCAGCCCATCTTTTTGGAAAAATCACGTGGACTGCCACCGAATACATATACACAAAATTACAGCACTCTCGCTAATAAATTGTTTACGATATCCCAATTTAAAAACTTGGCTCACGAGGGCTAGGTCACACAGATCGGCCTGATCCCGCTCATTTTTGGACCAATCACCTAGACTGTCACCAGATACATAAACATAAAATTATAGCACTCTCGCTAAAACATCGTGCAAGATATCTCAATTTAAAAATTTGGCTTATATGGGCGGGGTACACCCTTTGGTCTGATTCCGCTAATTTTTAGTCCAATCACGTAGACTATCACCAGATATATTTGCATAAAACTACAGCACTCTAGGCAATAAATTGTGCAAATATCTCAATTTAAAATTTTGGCTTATATGGGCAGGGCCACGCCAACTGGTCCGATCCCTGCCATTTTTGGAACAATCACGTAGACCATTACCATTTACATATGTACTAGGGTAATCAAAAACCGCACCAGTTAATCGGTTTGTCTTTAAAAACCGCCTATCGGTTTTCGGTTTTTCTGCATTTTCGAATAACTCGAACCGTCGGTTTTTACAACTCGGTTTATTCGACTTTTCGGGTTTTTGAAACCATTAAAATGATAAAGAAAACGTTATTTTTGAAATAGGAACCTACCTAAATTTTTGAAAACATCAGTATAAAAACCGTTGACTTCATTTGTGCATATCCATCGATTTCAAAATGCAGATTTATATGTATTTATACTGCATATTTGATCGAGAGTCTAGGTGATTATTGCGGTATAGAAATTAATTAACAATCCTTTCTAATTGAAATTTAGTTATAAATAAAAATACATTTGTCCAGTTTCACATTTCGACAAGTTTTCATCTCTATAGTATGCTCAAGTCAGAATCTGCTACTACTGACAATATATGTATATAACCGGTTTGCCATTTGAGCCATTCATATGATGCTAAAACCTAAGATTTTGCCGATCTTCACTATTAGTCAAGTTTTATAAAAATCATAATCAATTTTTTTGTAAAGAAATCTTTTTAAATATTGAACATAAATATTATAAATATCGCAGATATTATAATATTATATCATAAATGAAGTCGAAACCTATAATAAACCTATTATAAATACTCGTAAAAATATGAAGTGTTTAAAATAAAATTTTCAAATAAATCTTAATTTAATTGAAATATGATTGCGTATTGAATTTGCACAACGCTTTTTTTACGTCATCTAACAAAATTTTGAGCATTATTTATGCATTTTTATTAAAAAAGAAAAAACCGAAAACAACCGGTTCACCGGTTTCTTATTTTCGGTTAAACCGAAAACCGGTTTTAGAGTTAACTTAATTTTCGAAGAAACCGAAAACCGTATTTTCAAAATAACCGGTTTTTTGATCACGCTAATATGTACAAAATGACAGAACTCTCACTAATAAATTGTGCAACTCAATTCAAAATTTGGCTTATATGGGCGGGGCCGATCCCTGCCATTTGGCTGTCACCAGATACATATGCACTAGGGCGGGTCGATTTTAAAGTCGCCCATTGCTCAGTGAAAATCGTATTCTAGGGATCAAAATAAGAAACTTTGCCGAAGGAACCATACCTCTAAAACGAATTCTGATGTCCCGGAAAAAATCCCACTTTGACCCATTTAGAGTGATCCAATCGAGTTCAAATGTATGTAGGTATAGGTGGGTCGGGCCTCCAAAGTTAGTGGGGGTCGGTCATACATTTGGACTCGATTGGAGCACTCTAAATGGGTCAAAGTGGGATTTTTCAAAATTTGCCCCTACCCAAGTTCGACCCAAATTCCGGGACATCAGAATTCGTTTTAGAGGTATGGTTCCTTCGGCAAAGTTTCTTATTTTGATCCCTAGAATACGATTTTCACTGAGCAATGGCGACTTTTTTTGCCTCCCCACAAATCGACCCGGCCTAATATGCACGTAATTACGGAACGCGCGCTAACAAATTGTGCAAAATATCTCAATTTCCAAATTTGGCTTATATGTGCGGGGACACGCTCATTGGTCCGATCCCTGCCATTTTTGGAACAATCACGTGGACCACCACCACATACATATGTACAAAATTTTATCACCCTCGCTAATAATTTGTGCAAGATATCTCATTTCCAAAATTTGGCTTATAATGGCGGGGCCACGCCCATTGGTCCGATCCCGCCCACTTTTGGACCAATTACGTAGAAGATGCATATACACAACATTGCCGCACTCTCGCTAGCAAACTGACCAAGATATCTAAATTTCTCTCCCCCCTTGGTGCGATACGACTTTTTTTTAAATAACGTAGACTACCATCAGAAACATATGCACAAAATTACAGCACTGCAGCTAATAAATTGTGCAAGATCTCTCAATTTCAAAATTTAGCATGTATGTGCGGGGACCACGCCCATTGATCCGATTCCGCCCATTTTTTTTATAGATTTTTTATATAGACTACCACCACATGCATATGCACAAAATACCGGAACTCTCGCTAACACGAAACAAAAATTTATTTGTATTGAAGTATTTGGCAATGCAATTTTTCAAAAATTGTATTTGTTTGTAAAATTCGTGTAGAATTTAAATCGTATAATTTGGGTATCGATAAATTGCATCGATGGATTTACAACAAGTGATGAATCGGAATATTTATAAATTAACAAAAAATAAAATTTCAGTCGGGTAAACCGACTAAGGTATACATACATAAACTTACTTTGAGAGTAATGTAATATGGACTATTACACGAATTTATCTGTCGATTTGTGTGGGAGGTACCAGAAGGGGTTTAACAAATACATCTATTTACTAATAAATAAATTTATTTTTCACTGAACAGTAGATACTTGAAAAACATTGCACTGTACCGAATGGTAAAGGTTTATGTGATTCGGCATATTAAAGTTACGAGCTACCGCATTCAAAAAAGCTTGGTGATAACGCCCATTTTTCACACGGCTCTAGGTATTTTAAAATCATAAGACTATGCAAAATTTAAGCTGTATAAGCTGTTAACTTTTTGTACAAAATGGTGACTCGTTGCGGGAGATTTCAAAAGAGCCGTAGCAATAACGCCCATTTTTCACTGGATTGTAGGCACTACAAAATAAAGACACTGTACACAATTTATTGTATTCTTATGCACTGGTATTAGAGTTATAATCTGTTAACTTTTGGTCCAAAATGGTCCATTTGTGTGGGAGGTACAAAACGGGGCGCAATGACTTCTCTCATTGTTTTCAAGATAGTAGCGATTAATACTCTAATACTATGAGTGGAATTTTTGAGGATCCGTATTAATAGTATAGAAGTTATTAGAGAATCAATATTTCACTAAATTGTAATCCTTTTTGGGGAGGTACTAGAAGGAGTGGACCAATTGCCCAATTTCGAACTTAGCCTGTGATAGAAAAGAATATTACCACATACCAAATTTGAAGTCCATTGGTTACTCCTTTCAAGAGTTATAGTGCGCACCAGCCAGCAGACAGACAGACGGACGCACAATGCTCAAATGGCCCAAAACGGATTTCGCCGAACATACTTGAGGTCTTAGGTCACTTCTTCGATGTGTTACACCTTTGGCCCGTAGCAAATGATATACACACTTGTCACACTAAAGTGAGTGTATATAAGTTAGTGCTGTAAAATAAAATCTAATGCTGCTTATAACATTTTTAACTATTATATTTAACTAGATATGGTACAAAATCTAGAAAAATGTTAAATAAAAATTCGGAAAAATAAGTAAATTTTTGCATTTTATTAAATAAAATATTTTTAGAAAAATTCTTAAAGAGTAACATAGTTTGTGTAAAAATTCGGAAAAATAAGTAAATTTTAGCATTTTATTAAATAAAATATTTTTAGAAACATTCTTAAAGAATAACATAGTTTGTGCACATATTTTGATAAATTTTCTACCAAGAAAGCTATTCCTTGGCAGTCCTAACTCTACTTTCAATTAAATTTTTTCAAATTTTTTTACCAAAATAGGAAATATTTATTTTATAAAATTGATTCAATGTAAAATATAATAGTTAATGATTATGTTTTCTATTAATGATTAAAATTTTGTTTGTATATTCCGTATAATTCATATAACCAAACCATTCTGGATTTCCAGTAACTCATTTTATAAAGAGTATTAAATCTACTATATCGAGCCCTAACAGCGAAAAAAACTTAACCAACAAAAAGTGAATTTTTCAGGAGAAGGTTTTTTTAGTTTTTTCTACATTCAGTGCAGGTATTAACATGAACTTTTCAAGTTAAGCTTTTTTTGGAGTAATTAATTAGTATTAATCGTTGCATTAGTATTTTTTAACAAAAAAGTACGAGTTTTGTTACTTAAGTTTTTTTCGCTGTCATTGTAGTAAGCTGAAGCGATGTATTTGTGTCGGTTAAGTTAAACACAATTGCATAGAAATATGCACTAGCATCTTTTTATACCCTCCACCATAGGATGGGGGGTATATTCATTTTGTCACTCCGTTTGTAACACCACTAAATATTGATCTGAGACCCCATAAAGTATATATATTATTATTCGTCGTAAAATTGTAAGACTACTTAGCCACGTTCGTCCGTCCGTCTCTCCGTCTGTTGTAATCACGCTACAATCTATAATACTTGAGGTGGCTGAAATTTGATACATATACTTCATATATCGTCAGCTATGTTGGGATTGAAAATGGGTAATATCGGTCCAATTTTGGATATAGTCCCTATATATGGCATCTCCCCGATTTTACTTCTTAACGTCATAGAGAACACAAATGTCAACTGATCGCGCTGAAAGTTGGCAACTGGGGTTTATTTGTACCCGGTATCCTTCACACAAGCAACGGTAGCCATAGGTCCATGTTTTTATATAGCCCCCATACAAAGGTCCCTCTAGATATGACTTCTAAACGCCACAAAAACCGACGAATTCAATGAATTGGGCTGAAATTTGGTATAATGAGTTTATTAGTACCCGTAACCATTCACTTGCGATCCTTGGTGGATGGTATGTAAGATTCGGCATGGCCGAATTTAACGTTTTTAATTGTTATTAAATTTATTTTGGAAATGTGGACGGCTCAAAACAAAGGAAATTCATTAACATTAAATATAATAAAAACCCTATACCATTTTCATAGCAGAATAAATACAAAACGAATCAAATTCACAACATTGAGAGATACATTTTATATTTGTGGTCGATATTTAAAGTACACTCTGCCAAATTTCATAAATATTAAATAAACCTTCTACAGCACTTTGATACCAACTTGAAACATATATGGGGCAATATAAATCTCAACAGATTTTTATCAAATTAAGATATCGTTATTTCTGTGTCAAGAAACTCCTACCTGCCAAATTTTACGAGTATAATGAGCGGATGTAAAATAAAGTTTCTCTGGCACGTTGATACCAAATCGGAAGGAAAGCATATACGGGGGCTATATATAATTCTGAACCGATTTCTTTCAAATTTGAAAGTGTTCATTCCTGAACCAATGAACTACTTTATGCCAATTTGGCAATGATCCGATGTAAAATTTGATTTATATAGCTCATAGATGCCAAATGGGAGGTAAAAATATATGGAGCCTATAATGAGCATTCTGCCAAATTTCATCACGATCTGACCACAATACGACCAGAACTGATTACAACGATACATCCAGAGACGGAAATGGTTAATTCGACTCAGGAAGTAATTCCAAGTCGATCGGTATAATACACTATGGATCTCTTCTTCTTTTGGGTGTTAGTAAAAGTGCACAAACTTATAATACCCTGGACCTCATTTGGGGTGTAGGTTATAAAAATTATATTTAGGAAAAAGCAGTCAAACATGATTAGCATTTGTTTCTTATTGGACAGATCACATATGTATTGCAAATCTGGCCAAACTCGACGAAATTTCCATAATCGACAAAAACATAGTTACCTTTCATCTTCCACCAGATGTCATTTTAATAAATATTATCAAACAATCAATATAAAAATTCTAACTTTTTTAACGCCGTTCAAATAAAATTCAGAATGAAAATTTAACTTAAACGACACTACGCGGTCAGGAAATTTGTAAACAAAAAGTAAATGTCGTTTGAGTTATTTTTGTTTTGTCTTTTTCTTCGTAACGGTACATTTGTCAGCTACGAAATTTTTACCGGTGATGGGAATTATTCTTCTTAATCGATTTTCATCAAAAAACGAAAATCGATAATTTTGTCGGTTAAGTTTTTTTCGCTGTTAGGGCTCGATATGTACTTGATGCAAGTCGCACTTTGTCTTCCAAATTGAGTTTTCAAACTCAATTGCAAATTTATAGAGACTTTTCAATCGTCATTTAAAAGAAAATAACAGGGGAATGACGAGTAAAAAGGAAACTATCGATCTACTGACATTTTTATAGAAAACATCAAAATAACATGCTTATTTATCAACAAACAATATTTTTAATTATATTTTAAAAATGTCAATACAATTTTTTCGAAAACTATTTTAGTTACTGATATATGGAACAAATCGAAAATATCTATACATTTTTTCGATAACTAAAATTTCAGTCCCTTGCATTCCCCTGTCAAAAATACGACAGGGGAATGACGATCAACTAGGGAACTATAAAGGGCCACCACTAAGATTCTCGATTTTATGATGTATTTGGAAATTGACAGACATTTTACAGATATCATGCTTAGTTATCGGACGATAAAGTTTAAAAAATCGGGATTTCACTATAAATACATCCTAATTTTTGTTCTTATTTTGGAGTGCCGTATTCATATATGATATCATATCGAGGGGCCTTGGATATTATACTTCCTCGGCATTACCCTGGGGGCCATATTTTCAAAAATTACGTATAATACGTTTAAAAACAAACAAAAAAATATGTGTACCTTCGATTATAGAGTAACTATTCTTAAATGGATTATATCTACATATCTGAAATATTGCAACTATTTCTGCCAAAAAACTTTAATGTAAACCACCTTAATGCGTTATTTTTCCATGAATATGGATTATAGAGTAACTATTCATAAATGGATTATATCTACCTATCTGAAATATTGCAAATATTTCTGTCAAAAAACTTTAATGCAAACCACCTTAATGCGTTATTTCTCCGTGAAGCAAAGGAGTGTATGTATAATGTTATACAGATTGATAGCCCAATTTAAAACCAGTATATATACAGGGTGTCCGTCGGGAAGGTATACTACTTTGTTTGTTTCCATTGTAGTCCTGGCTGTATGCGATGTGGCACCGTCTTCTTGATACCACATGTTAATCAAGCCCAAAGCATGCAGTTCTGGCGTTAAAAAGTTTTCAATCATATCACGATATATATAAATGATTTTTTCATGGAAATCGGGGTTGTCATCTTTTAGCGATTAAGACACGTTAGTTTATCGAATGTTTTTTCCATAAAAATTTTGCCGCGTCTCTACTTCACGACTGCCAAATATGAACTGTCAAGACTAATGTTTACCAAAATGGCGGCAAAACAAAGTAGTATACCTTCCCGGCGGACATCCTGTACATACATACTCCTAAAAACCTACTCAATAAAATAGCTATTTTCTCTTGAACTTTCAACAGAAATTTCTCAGTTAAGGCCGAAACATGTACTAAAATCTATTTAAACCATAAACTTTTATTATCACCTGACCATGGGGAAAATATTGCAAGTTATGTTTGCACTTGCGAATAATTAAATTTTCTGGAGCACTGATTTCCAATTATTCATATATTGAATATGTCGGATTTTCTTGCAATTTGACAGAATTCGTTATTTGATCTATAAACGTGATTGTGCCATATTTAGTAATGCTCATAAATAAAATACAACTTCTGTAGTGTACAAATTCCAAATCGGAGGAAAATATATATGGGAGCTATATCTAAATCTAAACCGATATTCCCTAATTTAAATATAAGTCGTCCTTAAGCGAAGCAAGATGCTACTGGCAAATTTCGTATCTATCGGCCCATAATAACGACCTGTACTTTGATTACAAGAATACATCTACAGACAGGCGGATATAGCTTAATCGATTCTAAGTCGATCGGTATTATAAACAATGGGTCTATCTCTTCTCCTTTTGGGTGTTACAAACAAATGCACAAACTCATAATACCCTGGACCACAATGTAGTGTAGGGTATAAATAGCCATTTTCTAAACACAGCGAAAAAATTATATTTTGCAAAACGGTTTAAATAGTTTTATTTCTCACTGTGTTTTCAAAATAACGTATTTAGATACAACTAAAGAGTTAAATTTTGAATTGTCTCCAAGTGTTTAAGCAAATCGGACCGTTGTTTTATCATCTAAAGAGTAATATTTTTAGTTGTGCCCTTTTCAACTTATAATCCAAGTAAGATTTTTCAGTTAAAAAGGTACAACTCAAAATAATATCACTATTTATATGCAAACTTTTTTCAGTAAAAGGGTAACAACTCAAAAAAGTTGTTATTTTTCTATAATCAACAAAAAACGGAAAAGAAAATAGCGTTTTTATTTTTCTATGAAATTTTCATGCAACGACATATTCTTTCTTTTGTAATATATCATTAATATTAACAGAAACAGGTTGTGGCCTCTACTGAATTTTTTTAAATTTTGAGTTGTTACCCTTTTGTGGAACAGATGCGATATATTCCATATTTTCACATCCTTCCACCAAGAGGACAAAAATATTTTATTCCGCAATATTGAAGAGGAGTAGCAGGAGGTATTAATGTCTTCAAAATACGTAAAGCGGTTAAGTAGATACGAGTATGGCTAATTCAACAAATGGTAGTTTTGATAAAAATCCTTGAGATGGGTAACTTTGGAGCTCTGCACCTCAAAAACTACAGCAAATTTTGAAAAATTAAAAACGCCAGAAAATTCACACACATTTATATTACACAGTGCGACAAAATACACTCAAGTTGAGAAGCAAATGACGCGATACTATTTATCCTGTAGGTCTTGTCAAGTAAAGCACGAAACAATTTTTGGAATTCCCCGGACAACCCCAAAATCCGGATTTACGGATAAAAAACCGACTTTCTTGCCTTTTTTCACTTGAACGCCTAAAACATTGATAATTATAAACCGATTTTTAATCTTCAAAAGAATTTGGAAAGAAGAGAGTTGTTTATTTGAAGTTGTAGGAATATAGGTTTATTTGTCCTACAAACACATTATTTTCATTTTTGTCCGTCATTTTCTAATTTAGGCAATGTTTTTACTTATTATATTGTGAGATAACCGTACCATTAATTAATTTACATATATATTATATTTTATAAGCAAAAAAGTGCAACCAGTCTCTTAAAAATCCGTTTGCAATTGACTGAGTAATTGAAGTTTTATTAAAACTAAATGTGTACATAAATACTAGTTTTGACGATGATGACGAGTTAAAAATGAAACGATAAAGGATTTTTAAGAGACTGGTTGCATTTTTTTCTTATAAACTATACTATGTACAGGGTCTCCCATATTCGTCGGACCCATCTGGCAACGCCATAACTTTTGACAGAGATGTCAGATCGCTTAATGACATACCGCGTTTGAAGCGTCAGTCCAAGCAGATTTTTACCATGGAACAATACACGCCACGCGAAATAGTTGAAATTTACATTCAACAGAAGAAGTCAATTGTGAAAACCCAACGTGCTTTTAAAATATTAAAAAATGTGAGAAGTGCGCCTTCTAAGAACACCATTAAGCGTTTATACGAAAAATTTTCGACTGGTGAGGCTCTTTCTAATCCGAAGAGGCCAAATAAAAGTCGACCAAGGCGATCGGCCGGATTATTCGCGTTGATTTGCATTTGTTCCCGTACAAAATTCAATTGACGCAAAGATTGTTGCCTGCGGACAAGCCTCGTCGATTGGAATGGGCCCAAAAAAACATGGGTCCGTCGAATATGGGCAACCCTGTATGTAAACTAATTAATCGCACGGTTATCTCACAATATAATTGCTAAAAACATTGCCTAAACTAAAAAATGACGGACAAAAATGAAAATAATGTGTTTGTAGGACAAATAAACCTATATTCCTACACCTTCAAATAAACAACTCTCTCTGAAAAAAATGTGTTTGTAGGACAAATAACCCTATATTCCTACAACTCCAAATAAACAGAATATACATCGTTCGAAAGGCCTAATTCTCTTCTTTCCAAATACTTTTAAAGATTGGAAATTGGTTGAAAAAAGTGAAAAAAGGCAAGAAGGGCGTTTTTTTACTCGTAAATCCGGATTTTGGGGATGTCCGGCAAATTTCGTAGAACAAACGTTGTTTTGCTCGCCAAGACCTACAAGAAAAATAGTATCGCGGTTTTTCGTAGGTGGTTTAAATTGGTTGTCTTTCCGCACATTTATAGATGTAGTGGTGTAATCAAAGCGCTTTTCGCAGCATATACATATATCTCTAAAATCAGTGATCCCTATCAAATATTAATGTTTCCGTGCAATCTTATGTTGGAAAGGGTCAAAGAATAAAAACTAATTTTATTGTTCTTAATAATTCGTCAAAGTAAAATATTTGTTTTGGGAGCGAATATGCTCTATTAATATTTAATGTGTCAGACATTTTATTGGTCACAACTTGGCGACGACACCACTTCCTCATTACACACATATGCTGCGACTTACATCATAGTTCTTGGTAATGGTGAGAGAATTGTTGTCTTGTCTAATTTAATGATACACAAACCGATTGCTGCCACGGACATAGCCATAGTCCGCACGTGGCCACTGTCACTCCAACAGGACTAACAATCAGCTTCAATGCCACCGGGTCATGATCCATTTGTGGTTACACTACGTATACAATTTTATTAGGTCAAGTCGCCGCGGGGCTTCGAGGACGATGAAACTGTTAAATGGAAAATGATTGGGATTCTGTTCGTAATTTTCTAAGTTTGCCTGCTTTTTAGGTATTATCTGCAAAGCAATGAGAACATTTGAAGCAAACTGATTGCTATGAATTGTTTATACGAGTTATTAATGAAATTTGTTTATGTAATATTCCTCTTTTAAAGCCCAGAGTTTATAAGTTGCCTTGGTACACAAAGGGTTTGAAAAAACTTAAGAATCTTAGGAACAAGTTTTACAAACGTTTCAAATCATCTAATAATTTAAATGACAAGAATATGTGTGAGCGCTATTTAAGGGAATTTAATTTCCTAAATAAGTTTCTGTATAATCAATATATCTTAGGGTTTGAGGTTAATATTAAGAATAATCCAAAATCATTTTGGAGTTTTATTAATTCTAAACGGACTAGTTCTGACTTTCCAGCTAAAATGTTTTTCAAAAAAAAAGGTTTCTGATTCACTTGATGAAACAGCTGACCTGTTCGCTGATTTTTTCAGTTCAACTTTTGTTTCTTCTGGCAATACTTTTTCGTATACAAATCTTTTTGCAGATTCTCCTTTAAATTTTGGCGCAGTAGATCTTTCTGAATCTGATATACTCCAAGGGTTTTCTAAATTAAAAAGTACGTATAGAGTTGATAATGACGGCTTATGCTCATCATTCATTAAAGGATGTGCTTCAACTTTAATTATCCCCTTACTATACATATTTAATAAATCGTTAAATGATGGTATTTTCATTGAAAAGTGGAAAGTAAGTTCTATTACTCCAGTTTTTAAATCAGGGTCTAAGGATAATATTTCTAATTATAGACCAATCTCTAAATTAAGTAATATTTCAAAACTATTCGAACATATAATGTTTTATAAAATGTACTTTGCTACAAAAAATATCATATCTCCATTTCAACATGGCTTTATTCGAGGACGTTCTACTGTTACTAATCTCGCAATTTTCTCGCATTATTGTATTTCTAACTTTGAATTAGGCTTTCAAGTTGATGCGGTTTACACTGATCTTTCAAAAGCATTTGATAAAGTCTCTCATTCAAATCTACTTAAGAAATTATATAAAATTGGGTTTCATTCCGTTTTCTTAAAATGGATTGAATCTTATTTATCTAATAGGAGTTGCTATGTAGTTATTGAATCTTCTAAATCGTATGCTTATAAAGCTACATCTGGTGTGCCACAAGGTAGTATTCTTGGTCCCTTACTTTTTGTATTATTCATTAACGATATATCATCTTCTGTTAAATTTTGTAAGATTTTACTGTATGCTGATGACTTAAAAATCTTTCTGCGTCTTAATTCGATTGCTGATGCGTTTCGTCTTCAAAGTGATTTGAATTCTATCTCCCAATGGTGTTCTGAAAATTCATTAGAAATAAATGTGTCTAAGTGCAGTAAAGTCTCATTTGGTAGGTGTTCAAATCGTATCTGTTTTGATTATGTTATCAATTCACTCAGAATTGAAAGTTCAAATGAAGTTTTGGATTTAGGTGTTATTTTTGACGAAAAATTTACTTTTGTCAGCCATTTGAATCGTATTATCCCTAAAGCTTATTCATTACTTGCGTTTTTAAAGAGAAATTGCAAGCAATTTCAGGATCCATATACTTTTAAGCTTATTTTCACGTCTTTAGTACGCTCAAAGCTGGAATATGCTTCTTTTATCTGGAGTCCCTTCTGTTCTAAGTACATTACTAGAATTGAGAATGTACAAAAAAGATTTATAAAGTTTGCTCTTCACTCTATACATTTTACACTGCCTGAGCCCAAATATATTGAAAAATGCAGATTAATATCGTTAAAAACACTTGAAAGCAGAAGACAGGTTTTGTCTCTCCTTTTTATTTTCAAAATTGTTAATGGTGTAGTCGATTGTTCTGAATTACTCAAACTTTTGCCTTTTAATGTTCCTTCTCGTACTTTGAGACGTAATAATTTGTTTTATGTGCCGTTCCACAGAACGAGTTATTCTTACCATGAACCTATCTCGAGGGCTTTAAATGAGTTTAACCGCATAAATTGTGTGGATTTGGATATAAATTCTAGTTTGGCAATGTTTTCAAATGTATTAGATTTAATTTATTTTTAGATATAAGTCGTAGTCTGTAAGGAATACTGTAATTCCATTGACTGTAAATAAATGAAATGAATATAAATATGATTTAGAAATATAAATTAAATATTTCATTAGACATCCCATTTTTGTTGTGCCTTTCTAGAGAGAACTATTCTATCCCACAAAAAATAAAGTTTCTTTGGAAAGTTATGTCACTACTACAGTAGGTGAGAGATATTCAACTAACTTATAATAAGAAATTTTAAAAAGTTAGGTTTTGTGGTAGCCAGACTACGGATTTTCATACTGGAATCTGGATTAGCTATAAAATTTTACTCTTTCGATGTTGTTTTTTAATCGGAGTTTTCATTAAAATATCTTTAAGCTTACGAAGGTGAACAACCCGGAAACGCCGGGTATTAAAATGTTATTATTATTACATATTCTTTTAAACACGGCCACATCTAACAAGGAAAAATATCTTGAGAGAAAACCGGTAAGGAAATGCTAAAATCGCGCGGAGCCGACTATATGACACTACACCATCCTGTCGGTGCACATACACTGTCAATGAAGAAACTACACAGAAAGAAAAATGACATACTAAATTCAAGTAAAAAATTCTTAATTTAAGCCGAAATCGTACTTAAATATTTAAGTACGTTCGTAATAATTTTTTCTTAAAACAAGTATAAATCGGCTTAAATTGAAAAAATCAAGCGCTGTAAGGCTTACAGTAAGTATATAATGCTTGGATTCAAGAAAAAAATTCTTGAAAAGGAAAATTAAGCCTAACATGCAGCCTTGCCAGTTTTTTTTAGTGCCGAATTCCCAAATTTAAATTTTTTATCCCCTAAATCCCCAAAAAAAGATTTCTCATCCCCAAAAAAATCCCCAGAAAATATTTTAACTTATGTGAATGATGTATTTTACAATTCAATGTACTTTGTACTAAAATTCATTTTGTTTGTACAAAATGTACGTTGTCAAATTATTAAATATCAAATATATCTGATTCAAAATCTTCCATCTCATCTAAATCATCTAATTTTTGTACACGTTTTTGGTATTAAAAGTTTGATCATTTCTGCCAATGGACTAAATAATTGATAAAGTATATCAAAGAGTTAATACTACACGGTGCAAAATCGCAGTTTTTGATTTGTTTGAATCGAAAGAAAATATACTTGGAACACAAATTTTTAATTATTATATATTTTCGAGCAAATAAATTTTATTTGAAAATCAATAAAATGTATTTAGAACGCATATGTTAATATATTAGAATAAAATATATTTGCGAACTAATTTTCTCAAATAAAATACGTGTTTAAATACAAATAAAATTATTGTTTATGAATATTTCCAAAAATATTTTATTTAAAAAAAAAGATTTTCAAAACTTTGCTGAATTTTTCGAACTTTAGTTATAATATTTTCCACGTTTTCGAATTATGCTTTCCTATTAAAAATGGCATACTTAGCATTAACTTCTATTTGAAACCACTTATTTTTATTTTCTAACTATTCCCAGTCATTATTTTCAATTATAAAGACATTTTACTAACATTAAAAATTTCTAAAAATTACCTTTCAATTGCTGAAAACTTAAAATAATTAAAGAATAGATATATATTCACGCCAATAGATCTTTGTTTGGGAAATAACATATGCAAATAAAAAATATTAGGATGTAAACATAGTTTTGTCTAGAACAACATCCTCCCAAGCATATAATATTTGTATGTGTCAAATGTTATATATTTGGAGTGCACCCTAGAAATATATATGTTTCAAGCAGAATATGTTTGGGACAATATACTACAGAGGCGATTTTTTTTCAGCGTGTAGCGATTCCAGTTCTTTAAAATTGAGTTGGACCAGCAGAATCCTATTACTAGTAAACTTTACTCCAAAATTAGCTTAAATTGTTCGTAATGTCGTCTGGGAAGCATTTTATAAACCGCATTTGGCTTCAGTTGATTGAATTCGTATTGGCAATTACTACAGGTTGTCTATTTAAGTCGTACTCTAATACACTGCGAGTCAAGCTACTTTTTGTAGGAACTTTTGACAGAATTTTTACAGACGCATTTTCTAAAAAAATATAGATTTAACAGAAAATACAAATTTTAACATAAATAAAGACAAAGACAAAAAATATATCCCCTTTCGCTAAGAAAAATCCCCAAATTGGGGATAAATCCCCTAAACTGGCAGCGCTGCTAACATGGCTTAAAGTAAGAAGAAAAAGCTTACATTCATCTCTGAGAGGCAGAGCAATTATAGAGCACAATAAAATTACCCTCTCAACCACTTTCATTTAAGTGGTTGATTTTGGCTGACGCAACATCAAACACACACGCATATAAATCGACAAGATGTGTATGTATAAACATTTGTGCGCAACCATATCCAATTCGTTTCTCGTTCAAGCAGTGTTTGCGAATTCATTACTTGGCGTGATTATTTCTGATTTAAGTTTTTTGAAGTTGCTAATAATTCTTGTTCGTTTGGTTGATGCTATTCCTTTTATGTTTCATATTTAAACCGAATAATTACAGCAAAGCTTTTACTTTTGCTGTCAAGTTTTTGACATACCATTTTAAAAAAATTGCATTCTTTGCAATGAAGTGGAAAAAATTTTATAATTAATATATATGGTACATAGGTACAAAACGAACGAAAGCACGATAAATCTAGTATGATCAGGCTTAAATCAAGTATTGGTTAGGCTTAAATCAAGAACTGATCAGGCTTGATTTAAGTATTGGTTAGGCTTAAATCAAGAGCTGATCAGGCCTACATCAAGTATTATCAGGCTTAAATCAAGTATTGGATAGGCTTAATTCAATCAAAATGTTTTTCATTGAAGCCCGTTTCCATAAAATTCAATTCCATAAAATTCTAAAATCAATCGCTTTATGCTTGAGATAAGAATATTTCGGCTTAAAATCAAGCCTTATCAGGCTTAATGTGCGCTTTGATTAAGAATTCAGGGCTTAAACATCCGTATTTGATTCAAGTATTTTGTACTTGGCTTTAGAAAATCCGTACTTACCGTACTTTTGACACCGCTATGGCTTGATTCAAGTACGGATTACTCAATTTTTTCTTTCTGTGTATTTTCTTCCAAACAATATAAAGATCAATTTAAAATGTGGCTTTTGAATTACTCATATAGAGGGCATACTAATCATTTTCACCAAATAAGAATGAAATATTATTCTCATAAAAATACAATTGAATTTGGTTAAAATCGGTTCAGATTTACATATAGCTCCCAAATAGATGTACCTCCGATTTGGCATATATGCACTGTATTAGCAACATTTTTGAACCGATTTGTACACAAATTGACAGAGAGTAGTCTCGTGATACACTTAGAGACAATACAAAATTTGGGGGAAATCGGTTCCGATTTAGATATAGCCCCCATATATATGTTACCCCCGATTTAAAACTCAAGCGCTGTAGAAACTGTATTTATATCCGATCACAGCGAAATTCGGCAGAACGAGGTTTCTTATTACATAAAGGATTATTGCTTAATTTAGCGATTATCGGTTCAGAATAGGTATATCCACATATATATAGGTATATCCATATATTACCCATTTACCAATTATTCCAAATTATTATCGCAATGACCCTTATCGCATTGTTAGGGAGTTGTAGGGTATTATATAGTCCTTACTGGTTTAATATATATAAACCACACCGAGCGCCCCAGTAGGCGAGTTGGTAGCGTACTCGACTATGAGTTTGGGGGTCGTGGGTTCGATTCCCACCAGAGGCTCTGGTCTGTCGCTGAAAAATTTAGCCATATGGTCTTTGTAACCCGGCCTTTCCCTGGACCTTAAAATTAGAATATAAATTTACTTTGTATTGTAATTCATATAAAATAAACCAGTAAGGAAAGGCAGAAAGTCGGGCGGGGCCGACTATATAATACCCTACACCTCCCTAACAATGCGATAAGGGTCATTGCCATAATAATTTGGAATAATTGGTAAATGGGTAGAAGCGTATTATCTAATTCTGAAACGATAATCGCTAAATTAAGCAATATTCGTTCCTAAAGTGAGAAACATCTTTCTGGAACATTTTAATGATCGGAAGTAAAATACAACTTCTATAGCGGTTTGATACCAAATCAGAAGGAACATATATATGGAGCTTTAATATAAATCTGAACCAATCTTCCCAGAATACTTACTCATGTAAAAAGACCTCCTTCTGTCGAATTTCGTACTGATCGGATATAAAATACAGTCTCTACAGCGCTTAGATGTCAAATCGGGGGTAACATATATATGGGAGCTATATCTAAATCTGAACCGATTTTCTCCAAATTTGGCAGTATTCCTTCATGTAATAAGAAACCTCTTTCTGCCGAATTTCGCACTGATCGGATATAAAGCAAAGTTTTTACAGCGCTTACATGTCAAATCGGGGGTAACGTATATATGGGGGCTATATCTAAATCTGAACCGATTTCTTCCAAATTTAATAGTGTTCATCCGTATAATAAGAAATCTCTTTCTGCCGAATTTCATACTGATCGGATATAAAATACAGTTTTTACAGCGCTTACATGTCAAATCGGGGCTAACATATATATGTGGGCTATATCTAATTCTGAACCGATTTTAACCAAATTCAATAGGGATCGTCCTTGGGCCAAAAAAAGATATGTGTAAAGTTTCGTCGAGATCGGACAATAATTGCGACCTGTACTTTGATTACAAGAATACATGCACAGACGGACAGACGGACAGACGGACATAGCTAAATCAACTCAGAAAGTGATTCTAAGTCGATCGGTATAATAAACGATGGGTCTATTTCTTCTCCTTTTGGATGTTACAAACAAATGCACAAAGTTATAATACCCTGTACCACTGTGTGGTGTAGGGTATAACCAGGGGGGCCGACTATATAATAACCTACACCTCCCTAACAATGCGATAAGGGTCATTGCTATAATAATTTGGAATAATTGGTAAATGGGTAGAAACATATTATTTAATTCTGAAACGGTAATCGCTAAATTAAGCAATATTCGTTCCTAAATTGAGAAACATCTTTCTGGAAAATTTTAATGATCGCAAGTAAAATACAACATCTATAGCGGTTTGATACCAAATCAGAAGGAACATATATATGGAGCTTTAATATAAATCTGAACCGATCTTTCCTGAATACTCATTCATGTCAAAAGACCTCTTTCTGCCAAATTTTGCACTAATCGGATATAAAATACAGTTTTTACAGCGCTTACATGTCAAATCGGGGGTAACATATATATGGGGGATATATCTAAATCTGAACCGATTTTCTCCGAATTTAGCAGTATTCGTTCATGTAATAAGAAACCTCTCTTTGCCGAATTTCGCTCTGATCGGATATAAAATAACATTTTTACAGCGCTTACATGTCAAATCGGGGGTAACGTATATACGGGGCTATATCTAAATCTGAACCGATTTCTTCCAAATTTAACAGTGTTCATTCAGATAATAAGAAACCTCTTTCTGCCGAATTTCATACTGATCGGATATAAAATAAAGTTTTTACAGCGCTTACATGTCAAATCGGGGCTAACATATATATGGGGGCTATATCTAAATCTGAACCGATTTTAACCAAATTCAATAGGGATCGTCCTTGGGCCAAAAAAAGATATGTGTAAAGTTTCGTCGAGATCGGACCATAATTGCGACCTGTACTTTGATTACAAGAATACATGCACAGACGGACAGACAGACGGACAGACAGACGGACAGACAGACAGACGGACATAGCTAAATCAACTCAGAAAGTGATTGTGAGTCGATCGGTATAATAAACGATGGGTCTATTTCTTCTCCTTTTGGGTGTTACAAACAAATGCACAAAGTTATAATACCCTGTACCACAGTGTAGTGTAGGGTATAAAAATGGTGGATATATCCAAACATAAACCTATTAGCCCATTTTTATACCCTACACCACACTGTGGTACAGGGTATTATGACTTTGTGCATTTGTTTGTAAGAATCACTTTCTGAGTCGATTTAGCCATGACCGTCTGTCTGTCCGTCTGTCTGTCCGTCTGTCTGTCTGTCCATGTATTCTTGTAATCAAAGTGCAGGTCGTATTTATGGTCCGATTGTGATAAAATTTAGCATAGTGCTCTTTTTTGGCCCAAGGACGATCCCTATTGAAATTGCTTAAAATCGGTTCAGATTTGGATATCGTCCCCATATATATGTTTCACCCGATTTGACATGTAAGCGCTGTAGAAACCACATTTTACATCCGATCTTTATGAAATTCGGCAGAGAGAGTTTTATTATTACGTGAATGAACACTGCCAAATTCGGAGAAAATCCGTTTAGATTTAGATATAGCCCCCATATATATGTTTCACCCGATTTGACATGTAAGCGCTGTAGGAACTGTATTTTAAATCAGATCAGTACGAAATTTGGCAGAGAGAGTTCTCTTATTACATGAATAAACACTGCTAAATTCGGGGAAAATCGGTTCAGATTTAGATATAGTCACCATATATATGTTTCACCCGATTTAACATGAAAGCGCTGTAGAAACCGTATTTTACATCCGACCGGTACGAAATTCGGCAGAGAAAGTTCTCTTATTACATGAAAAACCACTGCACAATTCGGGAAAATCGGTTCAGATTTAGATATAGCCCCCATATATATGTTCCACCCGATTTAATATTTAAGCGCTGTAGAAATCGTGTTTTATATCCGATCAGTACGAAATTTAACAGAGAGAGTTTTCTTATTACATGTATGAACACTGCCAAATTCGGGGAAAATCGGTTCAGATTTAAACATAGCCCCAATATATATGTTACACCCGATTTGACATGTAAGCACTGTAGAAACCGTGTTATATATACGATCAGTACGAAAATCGGCAGAGAGAGTTTGCTTATTACATGTATGAACACTGCCAAATTCTTATCGCAATGCCCATTTTCGCATTGGTAGGTAGGTGTAGGGTATTATATAGTCGGCTCCGCCCGACTTTCTGTCTTTCCTAACTGGTTTAGGAATAGTTAGGGGCATAATAAAACATAAACTGCTTAATCTCAGCCGTATCGCTTGAATAGGGTGACTTCTAGACCGTAAAGAATTCAAATCGGAAGGTACAATTATATTGGAGTTTATAAAGTCATGAACAAATATGTACCATTTATAGCAAAATCTGTCGTTTCCTGCATCAAGAAACTATAATATATGATGGGCCTATCTCTTCCTCTTAAAGGTGTTACAAACAAATGCACAAAGCCATAATACACTGTATTACATTGTGGTCTTGGGTACAAAAATCGGAATTTTAAGGTCTGAACATTCTGTATTTTTAATGGCAACTCTAGTCTCCGACTAAGGTTGATGGTAAATCTGTTAATAATTATTCTTATAACAGGAAACTCCTTTCAGATAATATTATGTACAATAAAACTACTCGTACTAAAGGGCTTAGACATTAAACCCGTAGAAACATCGGGAAAAACTTTTAAATGGTTCATCCTTCATGAGGCTATATGTAAGTCTGTATCAAAGAACTATTTTCTTCAAAATTTTATAATCATCGGTTGTCAAATACAGCTTCAATAGCGCGTATATGAGAAATAATATGGGGAGTCTTCTACCGAAATTTTGGTCAAAATAATAAAGGTTATTATTATTATTTTTGTAATTAAAAGACAAGCTCGAGGTCAGGTGTTGTTATTATTTATTTATTGGTATCCAATATTTCGTTCTTCTTTGAAGAACATCTTCAGGGATATCTAAAACATTGTTAAACACACAAACAAATTATAACTTCAAATTATGTTTGTGTGTTTAACAATGTTTTAGATATCCCTGAAGATGTTCTTCAAAGAAGAACGAAATATTGGATACCAATAAATAAATAATAACAACACCTGACCTCGAGCTTGTCTTTTAATTACAAAAATAATAAAGAATAAAAGGTCGATTATTTAGAAAACATATTTCAAAAAAAAAAGGTTATTATTATTTATTATTTTTTTCAAATTCATAACGCCAAATAATCCAAAAATGTATACTCATGCCTAGCACAAAATTACTGTTGTGTTGTGTAATTAGTGAAACCATGGGTTCGGTAATAATATGACATGACTTTTCTGTTTTGCTGTTGATGACATTCCACTTAAACCCTTTATCACTTTTTCGCAGAAATTATTGTTCAAATCACTGCTTTAGTCATACTCTTATTCTGTGTCGTCGTTTTCAGAAATGTTTTGGAAAACCGAACGAAATGTGAAGTCATTATGGGGGGTGTCTGTCCGTTAACATTTTGTTCGACAAGACACTCCAATGACATTGACAGAGATTTCAACACATTGACAATTATTGCGGCAGTAATAAATTACGTGGCGCAATTGTGGACACGTGTACTCTGAAAAGTTCAAGGGTTTACACTAATATTAAACTTTATTACTACTTGTTTATTATTTTCTGCCATCTCCACTAATTCAAGATTTCATATTCTAATATAAATTCAACGGTTAATAGTATTTTCTCTGCTAAGCGTACAATAAAGTTAATACATAGTCAATTTAATTCCAGTTGAACCAAACAAAATGCGAACTTTAGATCTGGTAATTTAATTTTCATTCAAATAGTTTTTGTCAAAAGTAATATCTTGTGACATTGTCAGTACAATTTTAGCATTTTTGTGTGGGTAACTGGATATGACAATTACTTCCCAAATATCATCGTCATTTTCCCCTCGAGCATTTAAAGTTCATATTTGGTTCGAAAGTTACTACTGTCAATGCCAACAATACTCTCTCTTATCAACCCACAAATAAACTGTACAGAACCCGCAGACGAAAGAGGAAACTCCACAATTGCTATGAACAATGTTCATTCTTTGGTTGGTTTCTGCTGCTTCCGATGCCAATTACTCATCTTCTATTTCGGCTTTCTTATACACAATCTCTGTGGTATGGTATCCAAACAGATTGAAAGTCGTAGAATTGTATTGAAAACAAAAATAAAAGAACACATAGAAGATCTCCGGTTCTGAAAGGCAAGTTTAATGTGACTTTTTAAAACAACACATTAAATTTTTGTGTTTTGTCATTAAATTGATTATTCTTCAAGAATAATATTTTTTCAATAAGCAATAGAAATCGTAGTTTGAAGGATGTTCACTTTCAAATGGTAAACATTTTGAAATAAATTTATGTGCCATTAAGCGGTGCCGTGCTTCCGAAATTTTTTTATTTGCAAAAATCCGGGAAGAAGTTTTGTAATTTGTTTGCTTATTGCTCAATAGAAATGTTGACATACAGGCACATAATAATCTTTTTGTGCGGGGTTTAACTCGTATTTTTTATGAAGTAATTAACTTATTCAAGATAGATTTTGTCCTTAAGGTGAAATGTAATTTTCCAATGAATTTCAAGTCTTTAAATCGAAGAATAAAGAAATCTGAACTAAACCTAAGCAAATAAGAAAAGAAGAACTAATTCCGCCGCTCATTCACTACACGAGCGATTGCGACCAAAATTGTCATAAAAGTATTTTAAGTTTTAACAAGGACGGAGCTACAGGGCCTGCAATTGGCATAGACAATTTTTGAATGTGTGTTAATTTGCTTTTTCTACTTTGTTTTAAAAATTTATTACGTGCATTGATATCAGGGAAGAATGCATATATAGCTGCTTTCGACATTACGGGCCAAATCCGATAAAATTGTTGGCATTGAAGTTTTTTGCAGAATTCTATATTTCAGATATGTAGATTAAAAAAATGTTTTTTTATCGTAACTTTTTTGTTTGTAGCTCGATTGTCACATGCGATACATCAATGTGTTGGTCTCGACAGGTACACAATTTTCCTGATGTAGGAAGTCATTTTCAAAGACTTCACCTACTGCACTATCTACCCCTAAAATTTAAAATGTTTTTCTATAGGACTAAAGCGCTTTAAAAACCATGAACATTTTGCTTTGGGTTAAGACTTCGACAGAAAATAATATTGTACATAAGCGACATCTACGAGGCAATGCAGTACTCGACCAACACATTGATGTATCGCATGGGTAATTCCAACATAAAACGACCCAAAATTGCAATTTTAATATTTGACCCTTTCGATTTCAATGAACACAAACTTGTTACCATTTGTGTGAGAGGTACTATGTAGAAGCGGCGTGGCAATAACGCCCACTTTGTACTGGATTGTAGGTACTATACAAATATAACACTGCACAAAATTGCAAGTATTTGTATGCGCAGGTATTAATGCTATAAGCTGTGAACATTTTGTACAAATTGGTCCCTTTGTGTGGGAGGTACCAAAAAGGGCATGGCATTTTCGCCCATTTTTTGTTCTGCTGATAGAAGCGGTAAAGTGATTACTATGTATACAATTTTACAGGAAACCCATCAGTAGTATAGAAGTTATAAGAGCTTTAACATGTCCAAAATTTTAACCATTTATGGGGGATGTACTACAAGGAGTAGGCCGATTTGGTTGTCCATCAAACATAAACTGGGTTTGAATAAAATATTATAACGTACGAAATTTTAAGTCGTTCGGTCACTCCTTCGGTCCACTTAGCACCATTCGGTCGAACTGACAATAATGTATTCATATTTTGTTAACCCATGGAGGACCCATTCTGAAATTTTAACATTTTGTGGTAAAATATGTGGGTAATTTTTAAAAATAAAACGGAAAAAATGCAATATATGCGTTTCAGTTTAATCAAGGAATAAGGGCATTTTCTTCCTTTTGATATCCTTTATAGAAACAAAATTAATAACTTGATTCATAATTCTCTGAGAGAGGATATCAAATCCTTTCAAATGGACTTATATCATTCAAATCTGATATTCCTTTCAAAACTTATGTAGATTTCAAAAAGATAACATCAAAACAGTTATGAATTTGGACAATCGATAAAAAGTTGTTAGTCTGCATGGTCTTCTAGTATACGCGTGTACAATTTCATTTAAATCTAAATTCATAAATATTCGGAGTGGGTCTGTTTCCGTTGGAATTTCCCGCATGTAACTATCGAGCTACAAGCAAAAAAGTTACGATAAAAAAACGTTTCGGCCAGATTCCGCGGGCTCTAAAAAATTTAAAAATTGTTTTTGCAATTGTTTCGAGGATTTTATATTCCGCCTCGATTTTGATACTTCTTTCCTTTACACTTGAATTTTTCTAGAAAATTCCTTTAAATTTGTATTTTTGTAAAAAAAATGGGAAAATTTCGTAGAAATTGCATTTTTCGGCAAATTGTTGTCAAAATTGTATTTTTCTCGACAAATCGTTGCCTTTGCATTTCTCTGGAAAATTTTGTTAAAAATAGATATCTCTACAAAATTCTTGAAATTAAATTTTGTTGAAATTTCAAAGGTCGATGAGCGGAGTAAGGGCTCTTGAACGGATTAAAGATCGATGAGTCGTTTAAAGGATGATGACTCTTGATTAGTGATCGCTGTCCGGATTATAGGTCGTTGACTTTATTAAAGGACGATGTAGGAAATTTTCTGGAATAATTAAATTTCGAAAAAATTATAAGGAAAATTCCAATTTCAATGAAATTTGTTTAAAAAATGCAATTTTCAATAAAAATGTATTTTCGCATACATTTTCAAAAAAAATAATTTTGACGAAATTTTCAAAAAAAAAAAAAAAAGTAAGGAAAGGCAGAAAGTCGGGCGGCGCCGACTATATAATACCCTACACCTCCCTTACAATGCGATAAAGGTAATTGCGAAAATAATTTGGAATAATTGGTAAGTAGGCAGGAACATATTATCTAATTCTGAGCCGATAATCGCTAAATTAAGCAATATTCGTTCCTTAATTGAGAAACATCATTCCGGAAAATATTAATGATCGAAAGTAAAGTACAACTTCTATAGCGCGTTGATACCAAATCAGGAGGAACATATATATGGAGGTTATATATAAATCTGAACCGATTTTCCCTGAATAATCATTCATGTAAAAAGACCTCTTTCTGTATAATTTCGTACTGATCGGATATAAAATACAGTCTCTACAGCGCTTACATGTCAAATCGGGGGTAACATATATATGTTGGCTATATCTAAATCTCAATTGATTTCCCTCAAATTTGGCAGTATTAATTCATGTAATAAGAAACCTCTTTTGCCGAATTTCGTACTGATCGGATTAAAAATAAACTTTTTACAGCGCTTACATGTAAAATCGGGGGTAACATATATATAGGGGCTATATCTAAATCTGAACCGATTTTCTCCGAATTTGGCAGTATTCCTTCATGTAATAAGAAACCTCTTTCTGCCGAATTTTACACTGATCGGTTATAAAATAATTTTTTTTACGGCGCTTACATATGAAATCGGGGGTAACGTATATATCGGGGCTATATCTAAATCTGAACCGATTTCTTCCAAATTTAACAGTGTTCATTCGTATAATAAGATACCTCTTTCTGCTGAATTTCATACTGATCGGATATAAAATAAAGTTTTTACAGAGCTTACATGTCAAATCGGGGCTAACATATATATGGGGGCTATATCCAAATCTGAACCGATTTTAACCAAATTAAATAGGGATCGTCCTTGGGCAAAAAAAAAAGATATGTGTAAAGTTTCGTCAAGATCGGGCCATAATTGCGACCTGTACTTTGATTACAAGAATACATCTACAGACAGACGGACATAGCTAAATCGACTCAGAAAGTGATTGCAAGTCGATCGGTATAATAAACAATGGATCTCTCTCTTCTCCTTTTGGGTGTTACAAACAAATGCACAAAGTCATAATACCCTGTACCACAGTGTGGTGTAGGGTATAATAAAACCTTGAAGACATTTTATAAAAAATTTCGATTTTCAAAGAAAAAAATAAAGAATACAATTTAGATCCGATTTACACGGTGCGACTTGTCCCTGCGACATGAGGCTTGCGACACGGGTTTGTTGACGAAGGGTGTAGAGAAGCTTACGGGGCAGAAAAAGTTTCACGAAATAAAAATTCAAGTGACAAATTGACATTTTCCTTTATAGTGACTGAAAACGAAAAGCAAATTCAATAAAATAAATATGAGTGAATGAATAAAAAACATAAATTAGTCTAACGAGCATGATTTAGGGATTTCGTAGGGGGTTTCAGAGAGAATTCAAAAAAGTCGCAGAGGAAGTTGCAACGTGTAAATGTGTCTTAGTAAATTTTGGTGGACATAATTATAAAAGAGGATTTCGGTGGAGTTTTCTATAAAATTGGAATTTATATGAAATGTTCAATAAAATCGCACTTCGTTGAGCTCTTCTAGAGCGGGACCTAGCCCAGTAAAAGTGAAGGACTAATCTATCGGAAAGTAAAGAAGTTGAAGTCATTTCGAAAAAAACATTTTTGTTTTGAAATTAAAAACAAAATTATTTAAAACAGATTGGAGAATATTTTAAAATATGTTCTACGAGTATAGTATTATGAATTTTACGTAAACTAAATTGATGATCAGTTATAATTTTGCTTGAAATTATATAAGGTGTGAATTTGTTTATAAGAACCGACTCCGAAATTTTTGATAGTATTAACAGTAGGCATATAAAGCTTTGGTATTTAACTTTGGTCGGATCTTTGCCAGGTTTCGAGATCATCACGATTTCTGACCTCTTTCAAGATAGGGGGGAAGTAATTTACGCGCAGAATTGCATTGAATAAAAACAAAACAATTTTCAAGGCTAAAGACGGAAGCACTTTTGCCATTTTCGCTGTTATACAATGTCCTCGTGGTGATTTAAGTTCTTTGTTATGGCCTTAAGAGTGTTTGGTGTAGTATGTGGAATAACAACGTATCCTAAATCAATGTGTCTTAGAGAATAGTAAAATATCTATAAATTGGTTTCGGAGAAAATTGTTTACCTCATTTCTGTGGCCGTTTGCATTCAAATAACAAATTCTCAGTGGATTTATTTTTTATTTAATACAAGTCGCATAAGCATTCTATGATTTCTCATTATTTCTAGCGTCAAGATTTGCATATTCAACGTGAATGTATTCGTAGTTTCCATTAATTTTTATATTGTATTTTGACGGCGTTACGAATTAGAATTTCTTAGCATACGAACGAATGACATGTTTGGAGAATAGTTTACTTTGGGATTTGGTGCATATTTCACCGAAAAACGCCTTTTGTTCGCAGAATAGCAGATACTTCAAATACATTGTACTGTGCCGAATTCTAAATGAATATGTACGCTATTTTTAAAGTTATAAGCCATTTAATTTTGTTATAATTTGATCATTTTGTGTGGGATGTTCCGAAAGGGGTCAAGAATTATAATGCAAAAAAAATCAGTACTCTTGTAATTAAGGTATTTGCAGTTAACTTTTTGTAGAGTGTAAGAGGCTCCAAAAAGGCCGGAAGCACATTCTCAAGCTGATAGATATATATGAATATATCACTTAACAATAAAAGCTTTGTGAGGGAAGTACTAGAAAAAGAGGATAAGATAAGAAACAAATATTCTCACATACCAAATTTGAAGTCATTCCGTTATTCCTTTCGAGAGTTATTGTGCGCACAGACAGATGACTTAAAATGTTTTAAAATGCAACTCCGCCGAACATACTTGGGATCCTACGTTACGTTTTCGATGTGTTACACTTTTGGCCCATAGCAAATCAGTTAAACCAAATCAGCAAAAACCAGTTAATCGTTATATCTGTCAACAAGTAGGCGATATCTTCAGTTAATCGTTATCACTGTTAAGAAGTAGTCGATAGTTTATTTTCTAAATTGAATTTTCCTGACGATGACAGAAATTTAAACTATTTAAAAAAAACAAAATCCATCGTTTTTCATTAAAAGACGCGGCTTTATTTTTTCGACACCGTATAAATAAAGGACATGTTATTTGCCTTCATTCCAAATTTCATCAAAATCATAGTATTTTTGTTTATTTTAAAGAATTTGGCAACATTTTCTCATTTCTGCCCATAATGTGACCGTTCGTCGTTGTAATCAAAGTGCAGGTCGCAATTCTAATTTTCAACTGTTTTGAAGAGAAGTGGGAGAGGTTTTCATTGGCATTAATATCTTCAAAATGTGTGAAGCGAATAAGAAGATATAACACTTTTAACAAATGGAAGCGAATACTGGAATTTATTTTTGCGAATGCGAATGAGAATAACCTAAAGATCGAATGTCAAAATGATGCGAATAATTTGCGTTCGCATAAGCGAATGCGAATATTCGTTACATACCTGATTTGTATATATATTATTTCCGATTTGGTACCAAAGTGCTGTAGAAGCTTTATTTAACTTCCAGTCGTTATGAAATTTGGCAAAGTAAGGGTTATTGATTAAAAATTATCCTTGCAAAATTTGGGGACAAATTTCCGCCCGACTTAAGCTTTTCCTCACTGGTTTTAAAATAATAATTTGAGATGTGATAATTTGATTTAAGTCCCAAAGTATGTAGTTATATCCTGCTGAATGTATAACATTCGAAAATTATTTTATGGAAACTGCAAACAATTTTGGCTACTTCCACAACATCTAAATTTAAAAAGTTAGATGTTGGAATCTATTTCGAAGCTATAGATTACAACAGTTCGTCCCAACTTTATCTACCAACTTAACAAAAAATTCGTGTTTAATATTTCCTGAATTTTTGGAACCTGATTCTGGATGTTCTCATATGGAACAATATATGTGTGTACGTCGATTTTATAAATTATATTTCTGTTAATGACGTTATACTTAAATATATTTTGCACCTCACGACATAAAATTCAATATCATTCACTTCTGACAATACGAAAAAATGGTTCAACGGAACACTCTTAATTGCATTTGTGATTATACTGTTTTCATAAGTGCTTTGGAATAATGAATTTTATTTTTAGTCATCACGGCGCGTATATGCGAGGCCTTTTTTCCTCCTAACATTTATATGAGGACACAACATTGTCTCTGACAGAGATTTCAACCCGTCAGCAATTATTATGGGAGAAGTATTGTATATACATATGTATGTATTCGTGTAATTGAAATGATGAAATTGGCTGCACTGAGAATTTGTTGAAATATTATAGAGATAAATTTTATTTAATATTAATTTTGAAAGAATTTATACTATGTAATCCCAATCATCCCATAGTGTGGGAGCTAAATTTTAAACAAATCAAAGAATAATATGGATTATAACATTGGTCAGTTTTTGTAGATAATTTTAGTGGAGCGAAAATTAAAAAAATTATTACTACCCAGCAAAAAAGAGCATCCAAAGAAGCGATAAAAATCCCAAAATTATGATCAGGAGGTTGCTCTAATTCGGATTTTCACCAATGAATTTAACAAGGTCTTGTCGCGCCGGGGAAGTACTTATTTGTCACCACTTTTGAATCACTCCTTTAAAAGCAGTGTAAGGTTTGCTTTTTTGGTGTTGTATTTGTTTGATGTCGGTATGTCGTTCTAAGTAACATCTTTGGGTGCACTGATAATTCTCTTCCTTTAAATTAATACAAATAATGAGCCTCAAATGTAATTTTAATACACTTACTCTGATCTAAAACTGGAAATTAAAACAATTTTAATGTAATAGAAATACTTATTTTGTCATTGAATCCGAATATTTTAAAATGAAATACACGTATCCTTCTCTGTTTATACTAGGGATGTAACGAAAGTGACTTTAGCGAAAGCGAATATTGAAATATATTTCTTGCGAATGCGAATGCGAGAGCGAATAGTAAAATATGCATTTTTGCGAAAGCGAATGCGAATAATAGTTTGACCCTTTAGTACCAACAAATTTAAGGAACTGAATTGATACTTTTCCAGGATATTCAACTATTAAGAATGTTTTCCATATTTTTACCTCCTATTACTACAAGGACAAACATATTTTTCAACTGTTTTGAAGAGAAGAGGGAGAGGTTTTCATTGGTATTAATATCTTCAAATTGTGTGAAGGGAATAAGGAGTTTTAACACTTTTAACAAATGGAAGCGAATACTAAAATATATTTTTGCGAAAGCGAATGCGAAAGCGAATAATCCAAAGATGGTTTTTGTGAATGCGAAAGTTAAATGTCCTGATAATTATGCATTGTTCTTCATTTTAAGCTAATATTAATAATTTCTATATCGAATGATACTTGATGAATAACCATTAAAATTATTTTGCAGAACCTGTCTTTTTTTCGTAATCCATGTTACTTATAGATTGCTTTATTACTTTCTTTTCTATATTTATAATAATTAAGTTTTTAAATTTTTTATCAATTATTAATAATCAATTAGTTATACCCATTGTGTTAATATTCATTATTGTAATACAACATTTATTAATCAATGAAAGTTACTTCCTATAATAAAATATGATACAATTAAAGTCTTGTGTATAGGAAAACAAATAAAAATACAAATAAGGTATAATAAATCCCCATAATTTATTCTAAAATATTTAATTATAACCTACACCACTACACTGTGGTACATGGTATTATAACTTTGTGCATTTTGAGAAGAGATAGAATCACTTTCTGAGTCGATTTAGCTGCGTCCGTCTGTGCATGTATTCTTGTAATCAAAGTACTGGTCGCAAATATTGTCCGATCTCAAAAAACTTTGCACATATCTTTTGGACCAAGGATTGACCTTATAGAAATTGGTAAAAATAGGTTCATATTTAGATATAGCTCCCATATATACATACATGTCTACCTCCGATTTGGTATCTATGCACTATATAAGAACATATTTTAACCGATCTGTATAAAAGTTGGCAGAAAGAAGTTATACTACGGAAATTAAATATATTCGCCGAATATTCGGGAAAACAAGAAGTGATAGAATAAGGAACGACACCCTATCATTAGCGCCATTAAATGATAGATTCGAGAGAAATAAATTACGGTGGTACGGACATGTCGCAAGAATGGAAGACGTACGGCTACCAAAACGCGTATTTGAAGTTAGACCAACCGGAAGACCTCAAGGAAGAAAAAGATCGATTTGGGAAAAAAACAGTAAACAACTGCTTACTAAAACGCAACATCGATTCCAGTTCGGCCAGAACAAAGTCCCAAAATAGATCAGAATGGAGACAACTTTGCAGAAAACCTCTACACTGAAAAATAAAAGAGGTCTGGAATAAGTAAGTAAGAAAGAAGTTCTTGATACACAAGCTGACAATACTAAATTTGAAGAAAATCGGTTTAGATATATATATATATTTCCTCCGATTTAGCCCTTTAGCACTATAGAAGCTATATTTCACATTTAAACATTTTGAAATTTTGCAGTGGAGTGGAGTGTCTTAATACTAGGACCTACAGGGTTGCCCATATTCGACGGACCCATCTGGCAACGCCATAACTTTTGACAGAGATGTCAGATCGCTTAATGACATACCGCGTTTGAAGCGTCAGTCCAAGCAGATTTTTACCATGGAACAATACACGCCACGCGAGAGCTCTGAAATAGTTGAAATTTACATTCAACAGAAGAAGTCAATTGTGAAAACTCAACGTGCTTTTAAAATATTAAAAATTGTGAGAAGTGCGCCTTCTAAGAACACCATTAGCGTTTATACGAAAAATTTTCGCCACTGAAAATCCTCAGGAGATTCAAGAATTGCCTCTTCATGACGAAAAAGTCACAGTTTGGTGCGGCGTTAGTGCGAAAACGGTCATTGGGCCGTTTTTCTTCCAAAACGAAAATGGCCATGCTGTTACCATCAACCAGGAGCGTTATCGCGACATGATGACCAATTTTGTGATGCCAATTATTCGTCGAAAGCGTATGAGGCAGTTCTGGTTTCAACAAGACGGCGCTCCACCGCACACAAGTCGCATAACAATCGATTTTCTGAAGAATTTGTTTCCGGGCCGTTTGATGTCGAAAAGTGGTGATTTGGACTGGCCACCGCGTTCGCCCGATTTGACGCCGCCTGACTTCTTCTTGTGGGGATATTTGAAGTCAAAGGTTTACGTTAACAAGCCAAGGACCGTAGAAGAGCTCAAGGACAACATTCGTGAAGAAATAGCCGCTATTCCGGCCGAAATGTTGGCGAAAACGATGGAAAATGCTGCAAAAAGGGCACAATACGCCATCAACGCCAGAGGCGGCCATTTGAGAGATATCATATTCAAAAATTGATGTAAACAAATCTACTTGGAACAAATTAAATGATTAAGATTGCCAACCGCCAAATTTTTATATTTTTCTTTGATTTTTTTTAAAAAAACATGGGTCCGTCGAATATGGGCAACCCTGTACATTGCCGAGTTTTTATCACTTCAGAAGCTTTGTTTTATATCCAATCGTTTTGATTATAGGTTAATAATTTATACTCCAAAATTATATTTTTGTAAGTTATTTATAAGAACTTCTTTAAATGCTGACAAAATTTGTATACTTATGATTTGGAAGTACTTATAATGTTATTCTTTTGGTACCGTTGTTCTTGCAAATTTTTCTGGTCATACATGTACTTACCTAAACTATTTCAGCCCCGATCGTTTCAAATTTGAGGTCTCTATGATGTTAACAAGTCAAATCGTAATGATGCTATATATGGCGGTATATAAAACCAAATTTAAGCCATCTAGTCCAATTATTGCAGATTGTGTCGTGATTACAACAGATGGACATACAGGCCTATAGACGGACAGACGGATATGACTAAAGAGTAAATACATTGTTGCGGCATAAGTCTTTCCATGATAATTTGTTGTCGTTTAGAAAATTAAAATTATCGTAGAGTCAGCAACAACATTTAGAATAATAGAATGTTGCAAAGCAAAATGAAGCGACGAGGCCGAGAAATAGAACAAATTGCAACTATCACAACGTACCAAATTAAGGAAATCAAAAACGTATTTTTAAAATCGCGAAACAAAATATTTGAGAATGTGCATAAAACATACCACATTTCACACATTTGGCGGAGGGGTATTACGAGTATATTTAAAGTAGCTGCCGGCGTAGATTGTAATAGAATATGTTTGGTAACGATTTAAAGAGGCAACACTTTTTTTGTACTCAACTACTGATCATCATAATAGATATTTCATAAATAAGTGTAAAACAAAACGCCGCCTTGAAAACGAAATATAAGTTTAGAGGAAAATTAAACATTAGTAAGGAAACACTAAAGTCGAGCGGTGTCGACTATATATTATACCTATATAATACCCTACACCACTCTATTAAGATTGGTTAACAATGAAATATTTAATGTATACTTCAATTAAAATTATTTTACACAATTTACATTTGGTACGTCTCTGCTTCTGTAGCCAAATCGAAACATATACATATACTCGTATGAGAGCTATAACTAGGTTGGTTAGGTTTAGGTTAGGGTGGCAGCCGTATTTTTTTTACAAGCTCACATAGACCAGTTTAGACTAGTGTTACCACGGGCTGAAATGCCCCTCATCGAAACCAACCTGTTTGATATATAAATTTATAGATAGTACGAATATCAGTACTGGAAAGATCTGTTAGGCTGCACAAAAAGGCCGACCGCGGTATGTCCAGTCGTCGTTTACTCAAAGCAGGACAGTCGCAAAGCAAGTGCTCAATGCTCTCCACTTCTTCCTCATCTCCACAGCTTCGGCAGAAGTTATTGGAGTCAATACCCAATCTTTTGGCGTGTTCGCCGATCAAACAGTGTCCAGTCAGAACCTGTACTAACGTAGACAATCGTTTCCTCTCTAGTGCGAGGAGATATTTTGACTTTACAGGTCATACCTTGGCCAGATTTGTCTAGCTACCCTGCAGGTGCCGATTTCTGTCCATATTGCCTGATTGCCTCTTGCCTAAGCCAAAGCTTGCACGTGGATAGTGGCGCACCAATATATGCAAATTCTTCGAGAATTTGTAATGTCGTCCCTTTCCTAGCAAGTTCATCGGCTATGCAGTTCTCCGGGATATCCCTATGCCCAGGCACCCATATGAGCTGTACATTAAACTGCTCAGCCATCTCGTTAAGAGATCTGCGGCAGTCGAGGGCTGTTTGTGAATTTAGGGATGTTGCCTCCAGAGAATTGATGGCAGCCTGGCTGTCCGACTAAATGACAACGCCAGTGTTGGTTACTATGTTGCGACTCAGCCACTTGGCGACTTCCCATATTGCCACTATTTCGGCTTGATAGACACTGCAGGTATCTGGTATTCTGTGAGCTATATCCAGACCTGTGAGCCATATCCAGACTAAGTTCTTCACAGTGTACTCCGAAGCCAACCTTTTCATCAAGCTTCCAAACCATCCGAGTAAAAGTGGAGATGGTTTCTATTACCTGGTGTTCTGCCAACCCATTCATCTCTGGCGAGAATCATAGTGATGTAATAGCACTACACTTTGATATCCTCATGTGACCATAGTTCTTGTACCTCCACATTGATAGGCAGTTTAATTTTATTGCCGCTTTGGTTGCAAACTTCTCTCGCCACAATATTAATCGGCAGTATATGGAGTAGGGCTTGTAGAGACTCGGTCGCTGTAGTCCTTAAGGCTCCGCTTATGCTCAGGCAGGCAGTTCTCTGAACCTTTGTTAGTAGGTTGGTGATGGTTAGTTTGTCAGTTGCAGTCCACCATACCACAATGCCGTATAACAGTATTGGACGAACTAATGCTATATATATCCAGTGGACGATTTTAGGAGAGAGTCCCCACCGCGACCCTACAGCCTTTTTGCAGGAATATAAAGCGACGTTGGCCTTCCTTACACGTTCCAATACGTTAAGTCTAAATAACATTTTCCTATCTAGAATTATTCCTAAAAATTTTGCAATTTCAGAAAAGACTAGATCTGTTCCATTTATCCGAGGTGGAGGGTCCACATGTGTCACATTATTCATCCTAGTAAAGAGAACCAATTCTGTCTTGTTGGGGTTAATGACCAAACCGCTGCTTCTGGCCCATCTAGCCAACTTGTTAAGAGCCACCTGTAGGATGTCTCTGAGGACGTTTACGAACTTGCCACTCACTGCGATTGCCACGTCGTCCGCATATATCTTGCAGCCACAACGTTCTAGATCAAGCAGGATTTCATTCACCGCTAGGTTCCAAATTAGTGGAGACAGTACTCCTCCTTGCGGGGTCCCTGTGTTTACAAACCTTGTTAGAGTTGTGGACCCTAGACATGCTGTTATGCGTCTTCCGGTGAGCAGACTTTGAATTAGTCTAATCAAACTAGTGTTAACTTTTATATATGAAAGTGCCGCAATTACCGCATCTGAGTGAATGTTGTTAAAAGCCCCTTCTATGTCAAGAAATGCCGCCATGTGCTCATAAGTTCGTGCAGGGCTGATTATGTAGACTTGCCCTTATTGTAAGCATGTTGGTTCCCCGACAGGAGTTTTGTATCCAGGTTTTCCCTAATAAATTGATCTAAAAGTCTTTCCAGACCTTTCAATAGGAAGGGGGATAGGCTAATTGGTCTGAAGTCTTTTGGCCTAGTGTGTGATATCTTTCCCGCTTTAGGTATGAATACCACTTTGGTATCCCTCCATCGATTCGGGACGTATGAAAGCCTGATACAGCCTACAAAAATTTTCTCCAGCCAGGGGATAATGTACTTTAACATTTTCTGCATTTCTGCTGGAGTGATGCCATCTGGTCCAGGGGACTTGAAGGGCTCAAAGCTATTAGTAGCCCAGCTTATTCTGGATCTCTCATTCAAGAAGCTAGTGACGCTCGCAGTCCACTCGCACTCTTGTTGGTCCTGCTGATCCTCGGGTTCTGTTACAGAGTTCCCCTTGAAATGTGTGTCTAGCAGTACATTGAGCGACTGCTCGCTGTTTTTGGTCCAGTTATTTGCCTCATCCTGTAAATATCCCACTGTACAGGGTGAAGCAGATAATATCTTCCTCAGCCTAGCGGCGTCGGAAACCTTTTCCACTTCACCACAGAAGGTATACCAAGAGCGCCTTTGCGCTTTTCTAAGCTCCTTCTTATAGATCTTGAGTTGCTCTTTATAGGCATCCACAATCATTAGCGACCCCAGTAGATTTAGCCTTATTTAATAGCTTGTTGCAGGTCTTTTTCATAGCCGTTAGCTCAGAAGTCCACCATTGGGGTTTAGTTTTACCCTTGTACCTTGTTTTTGGACAGGCTTCTTCAAGGGATCTATTGAATGATATGGTGATATGATCGACCAGATTATCCAGACCGGCTTTGTCATTCGGTTCGTACAGAAGTTTAGAATTGAGGACTTTCTTGAAATTCTTCTCATACAGGTGCCACTTTGTCTTCCTTACATTTCTGTGGACGGCAGGTTTAGGCGCTTTTTCCGCGAGTTTGAAATCACTATAATGGCGATCTGAGAATGAGTGGTCGTCCAGTACATTCCACCCAATAATTTTGTCTGACAGCCGGTCAGTAGTAAACGTTACGTCGAGTACTTCTTGTCTGTCTTTAATTGTAAAGGTCGGTTTATTACCTATGTTATAAATACTAAGGTTGGTAGTTAGAATAAAGTCAAGAAGCGAACCACCCCTATTGTTTATATCCGTACTACCCCAGATAGTATGATGAGCGTTCGTGTCTGCGCCAATAATCAGCTCGAGCTATAACTAAATCTGAGCCTTTTTCAAATTCGGCTGAATTCAAATGCTGAATTTAAAACGATTGGATGTAAAATACAGCTTCTACGAGTATAAGGAGAAGGGGCCAAATCGGATGAAACATATATATGGAGCTATGTCTAAATATGAAATTATTTTCTTCAAATTGAGCAATGTTGGTCCATTGATCAAAAATTCTACGGATGTAACAAAAGTTACTTTAGCGAAAGCGATTTCGAAAGCGAATATTGAAATATATTTCTTGCGAATGCGAATATTCATTTGACCCTTTGATACCTACAAATTTAACGAACCGAATTGATACTTTTCCAGGATATTCAAGTACTAGGAATGTTTTCAATATTTTTACCTCCTGTTACTACAAGGACAAACATATTTTTTCAACTGTTTTGAAGAGAAGTGGCAGAGGTTTTTATTGGTTTTATTATCTTCAAATTGTGTGAAGGGAATAAGTAGTTTTAACACTTTTAACAATTGGAAGCGAATACTGAATTTTTTTTTTGCAAAAGCGAATAATCCAAAGATGGGTTTTGCGAATGCGTATACAAATGTTAAAATGATGCGAATAATTCGCGTTCCCAAATTCGAATACATCCCTAAAAATTCTACCACGCTTAATTTGAAAGCAAGTTGATATAAAATACAGATTTAATATGGCTAAAGGGCCAAATAAGAGGAAACATATATATAGGGCTAAGACCCTTAGCCCTCAGGCGAAATTTATACTATATGGGAGCTATATCTAAATCTAAACGGATATATATATTCATTTCATATTTGGGACCCAATAATGTATATATATTCTTGATCGTTGTAAATTTGTAATATTTAGCCATGCCCGTCCGTCTGTTGTAATCATGCGAAAAACCTTCAATAATTAAGCTAGATGCCAGAAATCTGGTACTTCTTATAGCTGCAGGTAAATTGGGTAAGTAAATGGCCCATTTTTTTATATAGCCCCCATATACAGCATCTGTCCGATTTTACTTCATAACGCCATAGAGTCTGACAATTTCAAATGATCTGTCTAAAATTGACATTCTTAACGGAACAAAGGCCACAAATTGTAACGAAACGAGCTGATATTTGGTAATATTAGCTTGCTTGTACCCGAAAGCATTCACATGTGATCCCTGGATGAGGGTATATAAAATTTGGTATGGTCGATCTTAACGTCGACTTTCCATATTTGAATTCTCCCACTTTGCGCCACTGTAAATATCAAAATTAATGATAATAATGATGAAGATGTGTGGTTGATGAAATTTTCCTTCAATACCACTTCTAACGAAAATAAGCTAAAATACAAAGTAAATTTATATTTTAATTTTACTTTCAATGGAAGCCGGGTTACAAAGACCATGTGGCTAGATTTTGCAGCGAGAGACCAGAAGCTCTGGTGAGAACCGAACCTACGACCCCCTAACTCACAGGCGAGCACGCTACCAACTCACCTACTCACATATGCATTTTTTTTAACTGATCGGCCTGAAATTTATAAATTTGTATTATATTTACCCCTACAAATTCCAAGCAACAATAGCTTGATATTGCTCATATGTAACGGTTCATCCATATTTCACTTTTTATGCTCTAGGATTCTTATGATACTTGTATTGCTTGGAAACAACCAATGACAGAGAGTATAATATAGTCGTGCGAAGCCGATTCTTAAGTAGATTTACCCGACTGACCTTTTTATCCCCTCACCTTAGAGAGGGGATAAAAAAACTAGTCTATGTGAGCTCAAGGAAAAAAAAACGGCTGCCACCCAAACCTAAACCTAATATATCATTTGCTACGAGCCAAGAGTATAACACATCGAAGGAGTGACGTACTCGTAAGACCCCAGGTATGTTTGGCGGAAATTCGATTTGGATCATTTTATGTCAAAGCAATCCGCCCATCCGTCTGTCTGTTTGTCAGTGAGCTGGCTAGTGCGCACGATAGCACTCGAAAGGATTAACCGGTTGATTTTAAATTTGGTATGCAATAACATGTCGCTCAATCTCCGGCAAAGTTCGATGATGGACCTTATTGGTCCACTCCTTCTAGTAGCTCCCCCACAAAGTGTTAATATTTAGTGAAATATTGAATATTTATTTTATATTACACATTGTATTAGTTTATTAGTCGCTATCACCTCGAGAAAAATGGGCGAAGTTGCACGCCCCTTTCGGTACATTTCACACAAATGGACCATTTTGCGACAAAAGTTAATAGCTTGTAACTTTAATGGCAGTGCACACTTTAAGGTTATTAAATGCAGTTATTAAATGTGATAATAATTTAATTAAAACAAAAAAATAAATCAATCTAGGATATGTTGTTGGGACTGAAGGTGAGGGGATTCTTAAGTCGGTTTACCCGAATGAACTTTCTTACTTGTTTACTTGTTATCTTGTAAAATGCCACTACAAAATTCTACGGAAATTCTAAGAGCCAATTTTGTTGACTTCTGTGTCGTTCCAAAGAATCACTGAACAATTATAATGATTTCAATCAATGTCAATATAGCTACTAATTATCACATGTCATAAAGACCTAACCAATACCAAAGAACTAACCAATAAAAATGTTTTGAAATATTCTGTAACAAATTAGTGAATGGCTGAATTACATTTTTAAGAGCATTTAAAATGCTTTCAATGTGAGTAATTGAAACAGGTGGCGCAAACAGGTGACGAGATTGGCGGTCAGCAGCTAACAGCTGATGCACCGTCTGGACTTTGTACGGAAACATCTTCAAATCTTGTACCAAAATTCGCTGTAGAGACCGTCGACTGATACCCATTTGCGTGGCACGTCGTCTGGTCGATGTCGACGGCGCTTCCATGACATCCTCGGCTACAGCAGCAATATTCTCTGCAGAACGGCTACTCCGGGGTCTGCCACGCCTTGCAGCATCTCGTGTTGTGCCAGTCTCTTCGAGGCGAGCGGCTAAACGTCGCAGTGTTTCACCAGTAGGCGTTGGACGGCCAGGAAGTCTGTGCCAAAGTCACCGACCGATTATTGGTCAAATAAATAGTCAGCAATATTCCGCGTTCTGGAGCAGTGTAGCGTAACATTGTTTATTAACGTGTATTTCGCATGTGTTTACTACACAAATGTCAAAACAGAACTGACATTAGGGGCCAATCGCAAAATTTATAGCATTTTCTGATAGGAGGATTACTTTTGCGCCACTTGTTATTAAGAAAGTTCAGTCGGTTAAAACGATTTAAGAATCCCCCCAACTTCAGTCCAAAAAATTATTCGTAAATTTATTTATTTTTTTGTTTTAATTAAATTTTTAACAATATAAATTGCATTTAATAACTTTAAAGTATGCACTGGTATTAAATTTAAAGGCAGTTAACTTTTGGTGCATAAATGCCCAATTGTGTTGGAGGTAGCAAGACGGGCGTGCTAGTAACGCCAATTTTCACTTGACTCTAGGTACTATTAATGGATGTACAGAATTTCTAGTATTTGTATGTACTGGTATTAATCTTATAAGCTGTTAACTTTTGGTGCAAAATTGTCCATTTGTGTGGGAGGTACCAAAAGGTGCGTGGCAAATTCGCCCATTTGTATCCCCTGACCTTAGAGAGGAGGGTATATATCATTTGCTACGAGCAAAAAGTGTAACACATCGAAGGAGTGACCTAACACCCCAAGTATGTTTGGCGGAAATTCGATTTGGGTAATTTTAAGTCGTTTGAGCAATGTCCGTCTGTCTGTGTGTCTGTATGTCTGTCTGCAGGCTGTTGCGCACGATAAAGACGAAAGGATTAACCGATTGACTTAAAATTTGGTATGTGGTATTTTTCTCTATCTCCGGATAAGATGGGCCATATTTGTTCACTCCTTCTAGTACCTCCCCCATAAAGGGTTTAACATTTAGTGAAATATTGATTCTTCCATATCACTTTTTTCTGAAATTCCACATATAGTATTAGTTTTGGTACCTCCCACACAAAAGGACCATTTTGCCCCAAAAGTTGACTGATTATGGCATTAATATCAGTTCATACAAATACTTGAAATTTCGTACAGTGTAATGTCCGGGGAAAAGTGCCCGTTATTGGCACGTCCCTTTTGGTACTCCCACACAAATGGACCATTTTGCACCATTATCTAACAGCTTATAACTTTAACTCCAGTACATACTTTAATTTTATTAAATTTTATTTTAAATTTATAATAATTTAATTTTTGGGACTGAAGGTGAGGGGATTCTGAAGTCGTTTTACCCGACTGAACTTTCTTACTTGTACTTGAGCTATTAGCGATTAATAAAATAATACTATGCGTTGAATTTAAGAAAATTCGAGTAAATAGTTCTATGCTATTAACTCGAGTTTTCTTAAATTCCATGAATTATATTATTACACAATTTATATTTCACTAAATGTTAACCCTTTGTGGGGAAGGTAATAGAAGGAGTGTACCAATATGGCCCATCTTCGAACCTAGCCGGAGATAGAGAACAACATTAACCGCATACTAAATTTAAATCCAATCGGTTTATCCTTTCGAGAGTTATCGAGAGTTGCGCACCAGCCAGCAGACAGACGGACGGACGGAAATTGCTCAAATGACTTAAAATGACCCAAATCGAACATCCACCAAACATACTTGGGGTCTTAGGCCATTCCTTCGATGTGTTACATTTTTGGCTCGTAGCAATACCCTCCTCTCTATCGTGAAGGGATAATGGAATGAATGTCGATCGAAAATTGTTGTTCATATAAATTGATTTTTGTCGGAAATAGATTTTCATTTATCTTTGCTGTAAAATTAATACATTCATCATTACCTCGTTGTTGATTCCAACAGAATGTGTAAATATAACCCTTTCCTAGTGTAAATATAAATTACTCCTATTTTCATTGGATGTCCTTTATTTTAACTGCAATTTAATTTTAAATTTAAATTAACCTTTGTTGGTTCAACTTTGTGTGAAATATTCGAATTTAATTTAAAACATGTGTAAGAAATGTTATTCATTCTTTTTCAGGCCCTGAATTCCTTGATAACAAATAAATCAATTGTCGATTAATATTTGTGTGGAGATATTACTCTTTCTGGCTGCATATCTCACGCTGTTACAAAAATATAAATAATAGTACATGGATTTCATACCGTGAGGTCCATTCCCCCGGTCATTGAAAGGAATTTATATGAAGTACTTATTTGTATTCTGGCCCTATGTCCCACATTGGAATGATAAAAATAATATTTACCACCACACTGTGGTATAGGGTATTATGACTTTGTGCATTTGTTTGTAACATCCAAAAGGAGAATAGATTGGTTATTATACCGATTGACTTCTAATCACTTTCTGAGTCGATTTATGACCGTCTGTCTGTCCGTCTGTCTGTCCGTCTGTCTGTCCGTCTGTAGATGTATTCTTGAAATCAAAGTACAGGTCGCAATTATGGCCCGATCTTGACGAAACTTTACACATATCTTTTTTTTGGCCCAAGGACGATCCCTATTTAATTCGGTTAAAATCGGTTTAGATTTGGATATAGCCCCCATATATATGTTAGCCCCGATTTGACATGTAAGCGCTGTAAAAACTTTATTTTATATCCGATCAGTATGAAATTCAGCAGAAAGAGGTCTCTTATTATATTAATGAACACCGTTAAATTTGGAAGAAATCGGTTCAGATTTAGATATAGCCCCCATATATACGTTATCCCCGATTTTACATGTAAGCGCCGTAAAAAATTTATTTTATAACCGATCAGTGTGAAATTCGGCAGAAAGAGGTTTCTTATTACATGAAGGAATACTTCCAAATTCGGAGAAAATCGGTTCAGATTTAGATATAGCCCACATATATATGTTACCCCCGATTTTACATGTAAGCGCTGTAAAAAGTGTATTTTTTATCCGATGAGTACGAAATTCGGCAGAAAGAGGTTTCTTATTACATGTTATAATTCTGCCAAAAATTTGAGGGAAATCGGTTCAGATTTAGATATAGCCCCCATATATATGTTACCGCCGATTTTACATGTAAGCGCTGTAAAAAGTGTATTTTTAATCCGATCAGTACGAAATTCGGCAGAAAGAGGTTTCTTATTCCATGAATTAATACTACCAAATTTGAGGGAAATCGGTTGAGATTTAGATATAGCCCACATATATATGTTACCCCCGATTTGACATGTAAGCGATGTAGAAACTGTATTTTATATCCGATCAGTAAACAAATTGGCAGAAAGAGGTTTCTCATTACGTGAATTAACACTGCCAAATTTGAGGGAAATCGGTTCAGATTTAGATATAGCCCCATATACAAGGTGGCGCAAAAGTAATACTCCTATCAGAAAATGCTATAAATTTTGCGATTGGCCCCTAATGTCAGTTCTGTTTTGACATTTGTGTAGTAAACACATGCGTAATACACGTTAATAAACAATGTTACGCTACACTGCTCCAGAACGCGGAATATTGCTGACTATTTATTAGACCAATAATCGGCCGGTGACTTTGGCACAACGTGCATTTCGTCGCAGATTTCCTGGCCGTCCAACGCCTACTGGTGAAACACTGCGACGTTTAGCCGCTCGCCTCGAAGAGACTGGCACAACACGAGATGCTGCCAGGCGTGGCAGACCCCAGAGTAGCCGTTCTGCAGAGAATATTGCTGCTGTAGCCGAGGATGTCATGGAAGCGCCGTCGACATCGACCAGACGACGTGCCACGCAAATGGGTATCAGTCGACGGTCTCTACAGCGAATTTTGGTACAAGATTTGAAGATTTCCGTACAAAGTCCAGACGGTGCATCAGCTGTTAGCCGCTGACCGCCAATCGCGTCTAACATACGCTCAAGCCATCCTTAATCACCACCAAGAGGAAGATGATTTTTCATCAAAAATAATCATGAGTGATGAGGCCCATTTCCATCTTAGCGGGTACGTAAATAAGCAAAATTTACGCTTCTGGGGCACTGAAAATCCGGGTGTAACCCACGAAGAGCCATTACACCCGCTCAAAGTCACTGTATGGTGTGCTGTTTTCGCTGGAGGAGTCACCGGAACTTTTTTCTTCGAAGACGTCGCGGGCCAAACGGTTACTGTGAATGTTGAGCGCTACAGAGCAATGATCAACGAGTTCTTTTTGCCGCAACTTGCTGAATTGGGATTGGAAAACATGTGGTTCCAACAGGACGGTGCAACGGCACACACTGCACGTGCCACAACCGAATTAGATGCTGAAGGATGCATTTCCCGGGCGCCTAATCTCCCGTTTTGGCGATTTGCACTGGCCAGCAAGATCGCCTGATTTGACCACTCCAGACTTCTTTTTGTGGGGCTTTTTGAAGTCGCGGGTTTATGTCAACAAGCCTCAGACTCTTGCAGCTCTTAAAGACAATATCCGTCAAGAATGTGAGGACCTATCGCCGGAAGTTTTGGCCAAAGTGATGGAAAATGCCATAAAATGGGCTCAAATGACAATCAACTGTGGCGGCGGCCATTTACATGACATCATATTCTCGACTTGATGTAAAAAAAATAAAAGACCAAATAAAAATAATCTACAAGAAGAATCAAAGTTTTTCATTTTTTTTAAATTACAGCCAAAAAACATCGAAAGGTTACTTTTGCGCCACCTTGTATATGTTACTCCCGATTTGACATGTAAATGCTGTAGAAACTGTATTTTATATCCGATCAGTGCGAAATTCGGCAGAAAGAGGTTTCTTATTACTCGAAGGAATACTGCCAAATTCGGAGAAAATCGGTTCAGATTTAGATATAGACCCCATATATATCTTAGCCCCGATTTGACATCTAAGCGCTGTAGAGAATGTATTTTATATCCGATCAGTACGAAATTCTACAGAAAGAGGTCTTTTTAGATGAATGAGTATTCAGGGAAAATCGGTTCAGATTTATATATAACCTCCATATATATGTTCCTCCTGATTTGGTATCAAAACGCTATAGAAGTTATACTTTACTTCCGATCATTAATATTTTCCGGAAAGATGTTTCTCAATTTAGGAACAAATATTGCTTAATTTAGCGATTATCGGCCAGAATTAGATAATATGTTGCTGCAGACTTACCAATTATTCCAAATTATTATCGCAATGACCTTTATCGCATTGTTAGGGAGGTGTAGGGTATTATATAGTCGGCCTCGCCCGACTTTCTGCCTTTCCTTACTGGTTTTAAATATAATTTTGTACATTTAAATTGATAAAAAAAATATATATAAGAATATACTGCAGAGGAACTGCCAGTATGTTGCAATAAAAAATTGAATTCAATATTGAACAATTAAATAAACGCATGTGTTGCCTAACTTAATTACTTTCCGAACTTGTGTAAAGTTTAAACTTTATTGATTCAGTTTGTCAGAAAGGAATAAATTGAATTATGTGCTTCATACGTATGTATGTTTGCAATTGCTATATTTCTCCTCCTTTTCACCGCAATATATATTTTTTGCTTCCTATAATAACTTTTCACACGAGTTCACACCTCCTTTGATCTCTAAATATATTGATACAGCATTTCCCACATGCGCGTACTGTCAGTTAACAAGGTGTCATGTGCATTTATATGGACGAGTATTAGGGTGTAATGAAATGTTGAGTATATTTATTTTCAGGAAACAAATATAACTTGCTGAATTCTTCTTAAAGCAAGTTTGAAAATTTCATTCAGGTAAACCGACTAAGGTATATCCTCTCTTTGTACGCAATGTAATATGGTACTTCTGGTGGGAGATGGCAGAATTTTGAAAAAAAAAACTATTTGTCAGTCTATAGTTATTGGAAATGTTGTCTAAAATACAAAATATAAAAATACTAAGATGATTTCTGCAGAAGTTATGGGAATGTTGTGTTCGAATGAATCTGTCAATTTGTGTGGGATGTATCAGAAATGAATTGCCGAATATGCCTACAGGGTAGCTGATTTGTATTGCAACCAACTTCAGGTTGCTATCATTTCTAAACCGCTAGTCTGATAGCTGACAGATTTATTTCAGTGACAGTTCATTTTATTGTTTACAAGCTTACAAAAACATTTTGATCTTCAGATTCAGAAAAAAAGTTATTCGTGATGGAATTCAAGCGTGATAGTGTGATTGCCTTATATTTGGGTGGAAAAACACAAGTGGCTATCGTTAGAGCCCTCCAGCATTTAAATGTGAATAAACCTTTTGTTTCTCGTACCATTGCTCGTTACCGTGATACTGGCAGTGTTGAATCGCGTCCAAAAAGTGGACGAAAAAAAAAACGGTAACAACACCAAAAATGATCCGAAAAGTGAAGGCCAGATTTGATCGAAATCCACGCCGCAGTGGTAGAAAAATTTCTCGTGAGCTGAACATATCGGGAGAACGGATACAACACATATTAAAAAATGAGCTTGGACTAAAGCCATTGAAGTTCCAAAAAGAGCAAGAGCTCATCGATGCACAAAAAAAAGTTAGACTGGAAAGAGCCAAGGAGTTGCTTCGCTTGCACGAAACTGGCCAGTTACCGAATTTGGTTTTCTCCGATGAGAAGCCATTCCAAATTGAGCAGTTTGTGAACAAAGAGGTCAGCTGAAAATTTACACCTTCGATTGGCCACCAGAACTCAAGCGCCGCCGATGGTAATGGTGTGGGCCGCCGTAACGGCCGATGGTCGCTCCCCGCTCGTATTCATCGACCATGGGGACAAAATAAATGCCGAATATTATCGGGAAAATGTCCTAAACACAGTATTGAAGCCCTGGGCAGACAAACATTTCGGCCGCAGACCATGGAAATTCCAACAGGACTCAGCACCATCGCACTCAGTACGTGTCAACCAAGAATGGCTTAAAAAGGAGGTTCCTCGCTTCATGGCCACCAAGATCTCCGGATCTCAATCCGTTGACCTTTGCGCCTGGGGCATTTTAGAGAGTAAGGTTCCACTAAAAAATACCAAAGTATCGATCATCTCAAGACGGCGCTTCGCCGGGAATGGGCCAAAATACCGCTGAGCCACTTTCGTGCAGCGTGTGATGGCCGTTTGAAGGCCATAATTCGTGCCAAAAGTGGCCAATTCGAACAAATCTAAACTGTCTCTAAAATGTTATGTTATTTCCGACATTTTTTGCTTTTGAACAATAAAATTTAAAAAAATATAGCGCTTTACTTTGTTGCATTACATATCAGCCACCCTGTATTTTAGTAGATTTTTCACGGAAATTGTATCTAATTGTTAGTGTTTATGTTCGCTGAAATTAACGCCTTTCAATGTGGTGTGTACCTTTCAATTTTGGTATGTACCAAAATTTCAAATATTTATATGCACTGGCATTAAGTTTATAGCCATTAAACATTTTGTACAACATGGTCCTTTTTTGGGAGGCAGCAAATTGTCAGGGGCCTCTACTTTTTATGCCCTCCACCATAGAATGGGGAGTGTATTAAAACGCTCTACAGTCCGTAATAATAGAGCTAGGTTGATCACATTTGGTAGCAATATTTCTTATAGTTGCAGGTTGTTTGGGATTGCAATTGGGCCATATAGATCAATGATTTGATATAGCTCCCCTATAAAGGTCGCTCCAAAATACGGGTTTTGAGCCACAGATACAACATTTTTAAAGCAATTTAGCAGAAACTTTGCAGTTTGTATTCTGTTTTGACAAGAATTTATCACAGCAAAAATTTTACAAATCGGATCATATGTTATTACAGTCACCCTATAGAGGTCGCTCCAAAATATACACATTTAAACCATAAATACCATATTTTCTAAGCATTTTAACTGAATCTTTGCAGTTTTTATTTAATACAGACAAGAATTCATCGCAGTAAAAATTTTTTAAATCAGTTTATATTTTGTCATAGTCCACCTATAGATGTCGCTTCCAAAAAGGCTTATTTAAGCCATAAACACCACATTTTCTAAGAAATTTAGCTGAATCTTTGCAGTTTGTATTCTATTTTGGCAAGAATTCATTTCAATAAAATTTATACAAATAAAATGTAATTTTGTTGTAGTCCCTGTGTAGATGAAGCTTTCAAAAAAGCTAATTCAAGCCATAAACACCACATTTTGCAGGTGAAGAGTTTACCTAAGGAATATGTGGCCTAAAAATTGCAGCGTTCGTTTTTTTTAATAATTTACTTAAACAACAAGTAAGAAAGTTCAGTCGGGTAAACCGACTTATGAATCCCCTCACCTTGAGTCACACAGAAATATTCGTCCATTTGTCTGGGAGGTATCAAAAGGGGCTTGCCAATAATGCCTACTTTTTCCAAACTATAGGTACTATAGGTAAAGGAATTATACTGTACAAAATTTAGTATTTGTATGCACTGGTATTATAGCTATAAGCTGCTAACTTTTGGTGCAAAATGGTCCGTTCGTGTGGGAGGTACCAAAAGGGGTGGTGCAACTTCGCCCACGTTTCTCCGGATTCTAGGTACTATGAAATCATTACACTCTACAAAATTTCAAATATTTGCATCCAGTGGTATTAAAGTTATAAGCTGTTAACTTTTGGCGCAAAATAGTCCATTTGTGTGGGAGGTACTAAAAGGGGCGTGCCTATAATGCCCACTTTTCTCTGGACTCTAGGTACTATAAAAGCATTACACTGTACAAAATTTTGAGTATTTGTGTAAACTGGTATTAAACCTATAAGTAGTTAACTTTTGGAGCAAAATGGTCCATTTGTGTGGGAGGTACCAAAAGGATCGTGGCAACTCCGCCCATTTTTCTTCACGTGTTAGCGACTAATAAAATAATGCTATGTGTGGCATTTCAGAAGATTCGAATAAGTACTATAAAAGTTATTAACGAATCAATATTTCGCAAACATTTAATCTTTTGTGGGGGAGATACTAGAAGTAGTGGACCAATATGGCCCATCTTCGAACTTAGCTGGAGATAGAGAAAAATATTACCGCATACCAAAGTCAATGGGTTAATCCATTCGAGAGATATCGTGCGCACTAGCCAGCAGACAGACATACAGACACCCAAAAACCCAAATCGAATATCCGCCAAACATTCTTGGGGTCTTAGGTAACTCCTTCGATGTGTTACACTCTTGGCCCGTAGCAAATGATATATACCTTCCTCTCTAAGGTGAGGGGATAAAAAGGATCGTTTCATGATTTGCTCCATATCCAACGATTTTGATTTCAATCCATGGTGTAGAGTATATAAGATTCGGCGAACTTAACGCTTTTACTTGTTTTTTATAAAGGTGAAAGATAAGCTATTACTACGTGTGGAATTATAGTTATTAGAGAATCAATTTATTACCAAATTGTAACCCTTTGTAAGGAAGGCACCAGAAATAGTGGACCCATGGACACACAAATTTAGTCAATCCGTTTACATTTTGAGAGTTATTATAATACCATAAGGAATATCACGAACAATTTATTTTTAGAATTTCATGAAGAGTTGATGAAATTTTATATATTCTTAATCGCCGTAAAATTCTAAAACAATTTAGCCATGTCCCTCCATCCGTCTCGCTGCAGTTCGTAATAATTGAGCTATGTTAATCAAATTTGGTAGACATACTTCTTATATTTACAGGTTGTTGGGATTTCAAATGGACCATATCGGTCACTGTTATGACGCGTGCTGAGTGCGATGGTGCTGAGTCCTGTTGGAATGTCCATGGTCTGCGGCCGAAATGTTTGTCTGCCCAGGGCTTCAATACTGTCTTTAGGACATTTTCCCGATAATATTCGGCCTTTATTTTGACCCCATGGTCGTTGAATACGAGCGGGGAGCGACCATCGGCCGTTACGGCGGCCCACACCATTACCATCGGCGGCGCTTGAGTTCTGGTGGTCAATCGAAGGTGTACATTTTCAGCTGACCTCTTTGGCAAGTAATCCCGATCATTTTGTTTGTTCACAAACTGCTCAATTTGGAATGGCTTCTCATAGGAGAAAACCAAATTCGGTAACTGGCCACTTTCGTGCAAGCGAAGCACCTCCTTAGCTCTTTCCAGTCCAACTTTTTTTTGTGCATCGGTGAGCTCTTGCACTTTTTGGAACTTCAACTTCCGATTAGGTCTCAAAGCGTTGCAGAAGCTTTATTTAACACCCGATCGTTATAAAATTCGAAAGAGTGGAGTTTATAAATCGAAGAACGAATATTGAAAAATTTGGAGAAAATGAGTTCACATTTAAATATCGACCATATATGGGTAGTTCTTTCTCAAGTGTCACAGGTCAAAAATTAGATCTTTCTCAAATTCTCAGAAAACCTTATCCTAGAATGTGGGAGTCATGACCCACAATATTAAAAAATTAGATGAAAACTAGTGGCAGTGGGCGAGGTCAAAGATCAGGAAAATTGATTTTTTAAATTAATTTTAATATATAAATTAATTTTAAATATTGTTTCTTAAAGGATTTTCCGTGCACTTTTCATAAAAATATAAATTTTATCTAAAACAATTTTCCTTAAAGTTTTTAAATGGTGAGACCGACTTTGGTTCAGATGTTACATTATAATAATTGAAAATCTTCACCAAATTACAAAGAAAAACCAGTAAGGAAAGGCAGAAAGTCGGGCGGAGCCGACTATATAATACCCTACACCTCCCTAACAATGCGATAAAGGTCATTGCGATAATAATTTGGAATAATTGGTAAATGGGTAAGAACATATATATGTGGAAATATCTAATTCTGAACCGAGCAATATTCGTTCCTAAATTGAGAAACATCTTTCTTAAGAAATTTGTAATGATCGGAAATAAAGTAAAAAATACAGTCTCTACAGCGCTTAGATGTAAAATCTTGGCTAACATATATATGGGGGCTATATCTAAATCTGAACCTGTGAGCGCCCCAGTAGGTGAGTTGGTAGCGTACTCGCCTATGAGTTTGGGGGTCGTGGGTTCGATTCCCAGCAGAGGCTCTGGTCTGTCGCTGCAAACATTTAGCCATATGGTCTTTGTAACCCGGCATTTCCCTGGACCTTTAAATTAGAATATAAATCGTCGATTCAAGACATCAAATATAGAATTCGTGAGGGCATCCACTTTGCGATTTGGTTATGGGAATTTCAGGAAAAGGATATGGTCTTGCAAGCGTGGTCGTGGTGGCCATTTGGCTGATATTGTTTTTCATTATTAACGGCATACCTCCCTCTTTATTATGAAATAAACATCCGATCCTTTGTCTCAAAAAATGGCATTTTTCTTTGAATACCAAAATAACACCTCTTGTTGGAAAACCCTAAATCTGAACCGATTTTCTCCGAATTTGGCAGTATTCCTTCATGTAATAAGAAACCTCTTTCGCTGTAATCGGATATAAAATACAGTTTCTACAGCGCTTCAATTTCAAAGGGGGGCTATATCTAAATCTGAACCGATTTCCCAAAAATTGTGTATTGTCTCTATGTGTATTACGAGACTACTCTGTGTCAATTTTTGTACAAATCGGTTAAAAAATGTTGCTTATACAGTACATATATGCCAATCGGAGGTACATATACATGGGAGCTATATGTAAATCTAAACCGATTTCAACCAAATTCAATAGGGATCGTTTAGTAAAGTCATTCGAAGATAGTTGCCCACTTCGAGAAAGGAAATCTGCCTTTGAGAAACCCTGGATGACAGGACAAATTCGCTCGATTGGCAAAGATGTCCGCAGACTTTACAACAGAGCTCGACGTAAAAAACAATCAGTATATTGGGACGACTACCACAGAAGACTCAAAGAATACAATAAAATCATTAGATCGGCGAAACGAAACTCCTGGAGGCTTTTCTGTGAACAGGTAGACAGCGTTAACAGCATGTCTAAAATGAAAAAGTTCCTCTCAAAAACTCATGTCCAAACCGAAACACTGGTGGATGAAACGGGTAAAAGGATGGAAACTATAGAGAATACCGTAAGGCTCTTGATGAAAACTCATTTTCCGACTGGTAATGCTGGACCAACAGAGGAACAGTTACAGAATGAAAATGTATTGCATCAAGTACCTATTACGGATATAACAGATGGTATGGTTAAAGAAGCGATAAAAAGTTTCTCTCCCTATAAGGCTGCGGTCCCGCCTTATTCCATCCGGTCCCGGATGGAATATTTCCAGCACTTCTGCAGAATGAGGTGGATCTGGAATCAACTCATCTGGCTGGAGTGTTCACTGCATGCCAAACCCATTCGTATACCCCAAAAAACTGGCAGGAATCAAGGGTGGTCTTCAAACCAAAGCCAGGCAAGGCGAGTTGTACGACCCCAAAGGCTTATCGACCCATTAGCCTTACTTCTTTCCTGTTAAAAACAATGGAGCTAATAATTGATAGCATGGCGGATGAAAGGCTAAAATTCAAATAGCGGATGACAGGCTAAAATTCAAACAACACGCCTATGTCAAAGGAAGATCAGTGGAAACAGCTCTGCATGAGGTAGTGAACCACATAGAAAAGTCCTTCCGTAAAGAAATGTATACACTTGCTGTTTGCATAGACATTGAGGGCGCATTTAACAATGTACAGACCGATACACTTATCCAGTCCTTAGACGAGTTTCAGGTTGACCGGGCGCTGAAAAACTGGATCAACAAGGAATAGGTGGATTATTTGTGAGTCATATGACGTAAAAATTAGAGACAAGGTAAATCGAGGTATACCTCAAGGGGGCATTTTATCGCCTCTTCTATGGGTTACGACGATACACAGTCTCCTAAAAGGCCTCACCAATAAAGGACTTAAACCAGTCTGTTATGCAGACGACGTTGTAATACTTCTAAGGGGCTTTCATCCAAATCTATTATGCAGAAGAGCTGAAGAGGCACTTAACATAGCATATAACTGGGCACAACCAAGAGGATTAAATGTTAACCCAGACAAAACAGAAATATGTATATTTACAAGGAAAACGAAGATCCCACGTTTTACCCGGCCTCGATTCCTGAATAAGACAATTGCTTTAACTAAAAAGGTAAAATACTTGGGAGTAATCTTGGATCAGAAACTGTACTGGAAAGATCATCTTGAAGAAAGAGTTACAAAGGCACACAGATGTTGGTCGTTGTGCAGAAGAGCTATAGGTTTAAAATGGGGACTACGTCCAAATATGACTCACTGGCTTTACATGAGCGTGATTAGACCAATAATCACCTACGCCTGTGTAGTGTGGTGGACATCAATGGACAAGAAGTGCAACGTAATACCTTTGCAAAAAATTCAACGTATGTGCTGTCTAGGCATAAGCGGGGCATTTAGAACTGCACCAACAACAGCGTTGGAGACTATACTGCACATCCAACCAATAGACATCCGTATAAAGTATGAAGCAGCCCTCACAGCAAGACGTCTACAAGTGATGGGTGAATAAATCGAGACCACAAGTCGTAACATCAGAAGATTTTAGAATATTTAGTTGGTCACATTCAAACGCCAGAAATCTCGGACCGCATTCCTTAAGTGCGGCTTACAGCTACCTGTGATACGTTTGACGTATGAAACGAAAAATGAGTTGAAGCACTGGGCAGTGATGGCTCACAAAACTGTGTGGAATAGCGCAACAGTAGGAGCAACTTCAAAGATACTGTGGGGTGACCCAAATGAAAAGAAAACAAGAAGTCTTCTGAAACTAAACAAGATCGATATTAGTAAGATGATGAGTGTTCTAACGGGACACTCAAGCTTATAAGCACATCTTCATCGCATAGGACTAGCAGGAAACGACGAATGCAGGGCATGCAGAGAAAACATCGAAACGATGGAAAATTTTCTGTGTCACTGCCCCGCTTTCACACATGCAAGATCCCAACATTTCGGGTCCGACATATTACCAGACTTGACTCATCTCAGAGAATATGACTGGAAGATACTGAGAAAATTCGTGTCTAGTACCGATTTTCTGTAACTCGTGAGGTTTAAAAAGATCATAAATAAGGAGCGCACAACAGGCCGAACCACTGGCTTAAGTGTATGTCCATGGACATGAGACGTTTAAACGTCTCCTCTCTTCAACCTAACCTAACCTAACCTAACCTAATAGGGATCGTCCTAGGGAAAGAAAGACATGTGCAATTTTCGTTGAGATCGGACCATAATTGAGACCTGTACTTTGATTACAAGAATACATCTACAGACAGACAGACGGACATAGCTAAATCGACTCAGGAAGTGATTACAAGTCGATCGGTATAATAAACAATGGGTCCATCTCTTCTCTTTTTGGGTGTTACAAACAAATGCACAAAGTCATAATACCCTGTACCACAGTGTGGTGTAGGGTATAAATATTTGAAAAAAAATCAACAAATAAAATATAATTGAAAACACACAAATATTTTTTCTTTGTAATGTTGTGAAGATTTTCAATTATTATAATGTAACTTCTGAACCAAAGTCGGCCCACCTCCGGTGTAGTGGTCCATCTACATCTACCGATGTAGATGGACCATTTTTTATAAAATATTTAAGGAAAAAAAATAAATCGATTCTGAGATATCGCAATTTATATTTTTATTTCCGCGTAGCGTATCATATAGTCAGCTTGCCCGACTTTAGTTTTTCCTTTGTAGTTTTAATTTCAAATATTATTTTATTGCCGTGCATATCAGTAGGTAACACTTAACTATATCTACATAAACCACCCTTTGTGAATTTTTGTTAAATAGACCAAAGAAAAAAACTTAGTAACAAAGTCGCACCAGTTCCGTTGGAATCACCCATAAGCGAAAGCTGTACATTGACTTAGAAAATGTTCAACCGTTTCGAAGTCGTACCTACATGCCATACATTCGACGTTATCTGATTGTCAAAGCGTGGCAGATGTTCTTGTTAGCTTGCAAACTCCTTAATTTCTGCTCATGTGGGTCGGCCCAAAGTATCTTTGTAGGTTCTCCCATTGTTTGGCAGTAGCATATATGCCCATTGCTTACAATCATCATGCTTGGTACTGAACTGTTTTGAATGTTACATGTTTACTGTTTTAAGTTATTTTCCCTTTGGACCAATTAACGGCAGAATAAAATTGTTAGTCGATTAAGTCTTGTCCGTCTGTTCATATATCGCTCAGGCAGAATTTATATGTTGTTGTTGTTTAAATTTTAGACTTACCTAAAAATTACCATTTTAAAATTCAAAATTTCGTTACACCCTAGTTTGCACCTACACGGGGCAAAATCGCCTTTTTTGATATGTTTGAATCGAAAGGAAATATATTCGGAACACAAATTTTTAAATATTATGTATTTCTGAGCAAATAAATTTTATTTGAAAATCAATAAAACATATTTGGAACTCATATATTAATATGTTACAACATATAATATTTGCAAACTAAGTTTATCAAATAAAATATGTGTTTGAATACAAATAAAATTATTGTTTAGGAATTTCTCCAAACATATTTTATTTAAAAAATAAAAAATATTTTCGAAACTTTTGTTGAATTTTTCGAATTTCAGTTTTAATTTTTTTTGGTTTCGAATTGAACACCCAGTTATAATATAAAATGCAGCAGTAACTTCTGTTTTAAATCAATCATTTAAAATTTCTGAGTATTCTAAGCCATCATTAGTTGTCAATCCTCCAAGTAATATATTTCGATCGAAGATTATACGATTTCAATTTTTACGACTGAAAATTTTCTAAAAAATTAGGTTTGAATTACTGAAATATTAAACACAATTTAGGTATTTTCTGAATACTTAAATGCAAATAATTATTAGCTTCGGAAAACAATCGTCGAAAGTAAACACATATTGCGATGTAAACAAAGATTTGTTTAGAACAACATCTTCCCAAATATAAATTTGTTTGTGTGTACCAAATACTATATGTTCAGAGTGTACCCTAAACATATATATGTTTCAAGCCGAATATGTTTGGGACAATATACTACAGAAGCGATTTTTTTTCAGCGTGTATGTATGTTCAGATTATGGTCTTTTGTATATGAATTCACACAATATGAACCACAGCGAACACCAAACTTGTGTGGTATCTACAGAAATTTAAAACGATATCTGCGATAATACATGACTCTCCTTGAACTTGTATGACTTTACTACCCACTAGTGAATTGGTTTGAATGAATGCATACTTTCTAGGAAATGAAACTAAATGTTTTGCTGGACCCATTGCTTTAAGTGAAAAATATTTATAATCTGGATAAAGCTATAAACAAGTTCTGTGATATAACTCGAACGAAAAGTTCTATGCCAATTTATGAGCAAAATAATAAGTGGCCCTCGGAGCTGAGTGGGTAGTCTGTTATTCTTGCATAAGACCTAAACTAAAATAAGTAAGGAAAGATAAAAAGTAGGGCGGGTGTGACCAAACGCGGCAGATATCGAGCGAACAACTTTTTCGTATCCCAATATTCAAGCAAAATGTGTCTAGCTCTTAGGGTAATGTGCCTACATCTCTACACGCTGAAAAAAAACGCTTCTGTAGTATATTGTCCCAAACATATTCGGCTTGAAACGTATATATGTTTGGGGTAGACTCTAAGCATGTAATATTTGGTACACACAAAAATTGTGTATTTGGGAAGATGTTGTTCTAAACAAATATTTGTTTACATTCCAATATGTTTTTATTTGGGACCATTATTTCCGAAACAAATATTTATTTCCATTTAAGTATTCATAAAATACATAAATTGTCTCAAATTTTTCAGTAATTCAAAGTTAAATTTTTAGAAATTTTTAATGTTCGTAAAAAATAATAATTGAAATCATATAATCTTGGATCAATATAAAGTACTTAGAGGATTGACGACTAATGATGGCTTGGAATACTCATAAATTTGAAATGATTGATTTAAAACAGAAGGTAATGCTGCATATTATATCATAACTGGGAGGTACAATTCGACACCCAAGAAAAATTTAAACTGAAATATGAAAAACTCAGCAAAAGTTTTGGAAATATTTTTTAAATAAAATATATTTGGAAAAATTCCTAAATAATAATTTTATTTGTATTTAAACACATATTTTATTTGAGAAATTTAGTTTGCAAATATAATTTGTTGTAATATATTAATATATGCGTTCCAAATATATTTTATTGATTTTCAAATAAAATTTATTTGCTAAGAAATACATAATATTTAAAAATTTGTGTTCCAAATATATTTTCTTTCGATTCAAACATATCAAAAAAGGCGATTTTGCCCCGTGTAGCCACCTTACCCAATTCATTCTCCTATCATCGAATATCATTGTACGATTTCATTGACTATTTCTGTCGTGACGACCTCTTTTGGATGACCTGAACATTTGGCGTCATTTGGGCTGGTATGGCCACAACGGTACACAGTAAACCACCACTAACAATTGAAATTGATGGTGCAAAGCTCCCATAGTATTCATCACATCATTCTTATATATTTAAGTCATTCAATAATATTGGATCTGCACACGAAATTTGCTTTTTTCCATTTTATCCTCAAATCAAGCTGTTGTCTGATATCAATGGTTGTCAACCACAAACTAAATAACTAGCTTTCTAAAATTTAGAGAAGAGTCAGCTGAATGAAACCTCTTGACAGGAGCAGTTTTGCCCGTTCAGTTAAGAGGCGGGAAATTAATTATTTGAGCCATATATTTGAGGAAAATCGGTTCAGATTTTGATATAGCCCCCATATATATGTTGCCCCCGATTTGACATGTAAGCGCTGTAGAAACTGTTCAGATTTAGATATAGTCTCCATATATATGTTTCACCCGATTTGATATGTAAGCGCTGTAGAAACCGTATTTTATATCCGATCAGGAAAAATCGGTTCAGATTTAAACATAGTCCCAATATATATGTTACACCCGATTTGACATGTAAGCGCTGTAGAAACCGTATTTTACATCCGATCTGTACGAGTTCGGCAGAGAGAGTTCCCTTCGGAGGAAAGGAAAATCAAATGTTTTTCTTGTTTTAACGACAGTTACTAAGCCACTGTCTCTGCGTGAATGTCGTATTCGGAAAATGTTAAGCACACATAATTATCTTTTATTTAAGATTTTTCTAAATAATGGCTCCTGTGGGCTTATACTTCACAAAATAAAGGTAAATTAAATTAAGAAAACTGAAATTTAAAAAAAAAAATAAGAAAAACTTCACCATAAACAAATTTTGTATTGGTTTCATAAAAAAATAGTATGCCTCCATCAACACAAACAAATTTTTCAGGCCACAGACACATTTTGTTAATGCTGCATAGTATTTTCCAACAAGAGTATGGAATTCCGACAGTAGTCTTCTTTACTTGTTTTCATATTTTATTTTAAATTTGTCATGCATTGTACCATATACATACTCGTACATACATTTAAAGATGTAGTATTTAATACATGTCTATATTTCCCTCAGCGAAAGCGTATATAACATTCCAATTCAAATGCCACTTAGAAAATATTTCATGTTTTCTGTATTCGTGTTATTTGCTTATACGGTACGTGCGTTTACTTGACACATACGGGGTTTATATTTGGATTTGACACCTTGTAGAATGGGCTTTATTCAATGATGGTAGTGGTCACGAAATGTGTGTCTTTAAACTGCTTTAAATATCTTTGCGCCATATAAACTTTAGCACCAATGGAGAAGAATATGTTTAGTCTGATTTCCTAGAAAATTGTATGTTATATTTATTTATGGGCAATGTTCAACTTTAATTTTATATGATTTCAATTGCTAGTCCAAAAAATTGGTCACTTGGTGGTCATCAATGTTTCGATGATTTCAGTTTGAATTTAAGTCAATATATTACACAGTGCCACCGTCCAAAAACCGCGATATTAGTTTTCTTGTAGGTGTTGTCGAGTAAAAAAATGTTTGTTCTGTGAAATTTGCCGGACACCCCAAAATCCGAATTAACGGATAAAAAAAACCAATCTTCTTGCCTTTGAGCACTTAAACGCCTATAAGTTTGTTAATTACTAACCTATAACGTGATCCATTTCAAGGTTCCCTACTTTTTTAAAGAAAAAAACACAGAAAATTCAATTTGAATAGCGAATGTTTCTTATCATTTGAAAGATAATTCTTTGTCATTTATTTTTTGAAGATTATGTCTATCAAATGTTGGCCGCGGCTACGTCTCAGATGGTCACCCGTTGAGTCAAATTTTCGATGACTCGTTCGAGCATTTCGGCTGGTAACTGGCGAATGACACGCGTGATGTTTTGCTCCAAGGCCTGAATCGAAGCGGGTTTGTCCGCGTAAACTTTAGACTTTACATATCCCCACAGGAAAAAGTCTAACGGTGTGATATCACACGATCTTGGTGGCCAATCGACCGGCCCAAAATGTGAAATTTTCTTCACTGTGTGCTGGACGTGGTCTATTCGATCGAATATTATCCAATAATGAATTCTGGGTCTCAAAATGGGTGAATGTGTTGCGAATAGTACGCTCAGTAGGCCGAATATGTTGACCATAAGTTGAGCGAAGTGCACGAAACACATCCCTCACAGAACGTGAATTTTCGTGATAAAGTTGAACGATTTGTAAACGTTGTTCAGGCGTAAGTCTTTCCATGATGAAATGCCAAACAATACCTAACAAAAATTACCCGACTCACACGTGATCTGTCAAAAAAAGGCTATTGAAAAAAGTATCTCTGCTTAGATTATCCGTTAGAATATAATGGAAATGTTTTTAATCAAATAGCTAATTTTGTTGTCTATCGAGAAAAGATAATGAGAAACGAATCGGTACATGTCCGACTGTAATATATACCGATTCTTAGGAAATGATTGGAAAAAAGTTTCAAAGGCAGATGGAAATTTTGTAAATCTATAAAATATTTAAAAATTAAAATATTTCAATTATTTTTTTCTGTAGTTTGCACGTTTGATAACAGAAATCAAATATTTATAAGTCTAAAATGATTATATTTGTAAAGTAAAATCCCAAAATAAATTAGAAATCCCCAAAATCCGTATTATTTAGTTTTTCCCAAAATTTATTATACTAAAAGCCGTCTCAAAATTCCATTTGCAGTTTACAGTGTGACACATTACCAGGGATGTAACGAAAGTGGCTTTAGCTAAAGCGAATAATATTTTTTGTTTTCGCGAATTCAAATGCGATAGCGAATATTGAAAAATGCATTTTTGCAAAAGCAAACACAATTTTTTGGTTTTTGCGAATATCAAATGTTTTTTTACGGAAGGGAAGAATTTATGTAGATTTATTCATACATACTGTCTTTTAAAATCACACATACATACACTTTTTATATTTATGAATAATATGAGCCGATTTTTTCAAAGTTTGAAGCATCTATTCGTGGGTCGAGTTACATAACATTTATAATTTCCGTAGCGATCGGATGTAAAATACAGTCCCCAAAGATGTTTGATGCAAAATCGTAAGAAACATATATTTGAGGGATATATTTCAACCTGAACCATCATCAGCACAATCGTACCATAAATACGACCTGGACTTTTATTAGAATGATACCTCTACTGACGGTCGGACAAACGGACATGATTAAATCGTGTCTGGAAGTGATATCAAGTCGAACAGTATATTAAGATGGCTCTATTCTTCTCATTTTGTGAGTTTATAGAAATTTGGTTCTAACGTAAATAAATAGTATTTATTACAAAACGCAACAAAAAAAAATTTTTTTGTGTCCTAGACCTAAAAATCATTTTTTTTTGTATAGATTGTGTCATACTGTTATATAAAATCAAAACCAAAAATTTTTTTATGTATACAATTTTTTTTAAAAAAATTTTTATTAAAAATGCCATTATCGTCGAAGGTACCCTTAGTATTTGTACTATAATTTTTGGAGTATATGTCCGATCAGGTCGACTTATACGTTAAATTGAAGCTATTAATGTGGGCTACCAATGTTAGAAATAACTCTTTCACTTAGAAACAGTGGTTTAGTAACAGTCATTAAACAAATTGGAAAAAGTAAATTTTTTCCAAAAAAAAAAAAATCCTGGGACAAAAAAACATAAAAAATAGAAAAAAAAATCGAAACAATTTTTTAAAAGTTTGCATCGTAGCGAAGAAAATAATGGATATTTGAATAAAATCTATGGATAAATGTAGAATTTATAGCCGTTTTGGAAGAGGAAAGAGAATTTCAAAAATCTTTTTTTTTTTTAATTTTTTTTAAATAGCGATTTTATTTATTACTTTTATTTATATTATGTACATTTCAGTTTATTTACATGAACAAGTTTCATTAGAAATAATTGTGAGTTCTTTGTTGACGTTTGTAGACTTCGGAATCGCTTTCTCTAATGAGGAACCAAATATAATCTCCCATCATTCTTTCATCCCAGTGCCCTTGTTAACGCCGCTCGATGAACTTCAATTCTTGGTGAAACCTCTCGCCATGTTCGTCACTTACGTCGCCAAGATTCTCGGGAAAAAAGTTTAAATAAGAATGCAAGAAATGAATTTTGAGGGACATATTTATTGGAATACATAAAGCGAAAAATAAATTGGAAGAATACAGACATATGTGTTATATACATAAATATACAAATTTCTAACCATTTTTTTTTCATAATTTTTTAACAAATCATTAATCATTGTTTCACATTGCGGGCTTTTATTGGATGCAAGGAAATTTGAAACTACATGCTTAAACGACCTCCATGCAATTTCATCCGACGTCAAATATGATTTGACATTCACATCTTTCATCAGTTCCTTATTTTAGGCCCATCAAAAACTCATTCTTCAATTTTTTGAAAACAAAGACTTTAAATAAACTTTTTAAATATGAGAGTGAATTGCCGTCTTTCCTTAAGGCTTTTACAAAATTGTTAAAGAGCCAAAGCTTAATATGCGGTGTTGGCAAAATATCGGCTATCCCAGAGGCATAACATACCAACTACTTTTAGATCGCAACAAATTTTCCAGTCATGTTCATATTTTATGTATTTTATCAATTTAGCCATTGTTTCGTATGATTCCTTAGTGTTGACAGCATGAGCTTGGGAATCGACGGTTCCTGATTTCCGTTGTGTAAAAGTACTGCTTTCAAACTTTCTTTACTGCTGTCAACAAGTAACCGCCATTCCTTTGAATTGTATGTTTGATTAAGTTCCTCGAACAATCCGGGAATGTCCTTGCAAAAGCATCTGTTATCCACAGTTGTATAAAATTGTTTGTAAGGTATATCACGGACTCTATAATATGATATGTTAACATCTGGGGCCAAAATAGTGTACTGTTTCATCCCAGATGCAAGTAGTTCTGCCTTATCTTTGGTCATTTCCAAATCTCTCACTAGATCAATGAGTTGAAACTGAGTTAAAAGCGATGACATCTCACTCAAACTTGAATCGCTCAGAGTTGAGTACTCAGTTGAACTTGATGATGTTTGCGTTATTAGGCTGTTAGCTATACTTGGACACTTCCTACTCCAATCTATTAACTTATACAAAAATAGCAGTCCGTATCGTGAATGAATGGTTGTCTCCAAATCATTGGCATTCCAAATTCCACGTGAAGTCTAAAATTAAAACGTTTTATTCCACAAAACATTGTAATACATTAATTTTAAAGTACTTACCGCATGCTTCCATCAGTAAGATTTACATGGCACGAATGACACAAAATACTAGGTGTCAACTGTTCGTTCATATTTTTAACTCGTATACCAAAATATTACACATATATTATTTCTATTATTTTACTATCTTTAAGGCGCTGAATTACACTAATTTATTAATAAGAAATTTCATTCATAAATTCCGGGTTTAAGGTTCATAAGTTGCAGTACCTGTAGCTGACATATAGTTTGCTTCGAACGTAGAAACCCAATACATATAATTTTACTACCTGCTTATACTGCTGGGATGTCCATGCCCCTAAAAGGCGTAACTGAATAAAAACCTCATAAATAAAAAACCACAAATATTGTTGAATGACCATGATGGTCAGACCATCTATCTGAGCGGATATCATCCAATATAGCTCTCACATTGCATATCACGTTTTATGGAGGGTTACGAACGGCCATAAAACCTCGTCTTCTCTATAATTTTATAATGTCTGACATCAATCCTCATAAAATAAAATGCAAGTGCAATGTCTCTTATATGTCTCTCTCACATATGGCGAATTCAATATAAGCAAAAACATCATTTAAAAACCAAAAATATGAAACAAGATTTTTTTGAATTTCCCTAACATTTACCAAATGGCTTATAACTTTTACATCTATCCATAATTTTTTTTTCAAATAGACAGTGTTTTCATCGCTGGCTTTTTAAATTTTTCGATATTTTTTCTATTTTTTATGGTTTTTTTGTACCAGGAAAAAGTGTTTTTTTTGTTTATTCATTTTTTTCTCATATTTTGACGCCCTGATAATTCCCTTTAATTTGAGGCATAACACGGCTCAATCAGGCTTATACTTGAAAAAATATGATCCAAATACTAAATGTACTTTCCATGAAAGCTGGAATTAAAAAAAATTTACCATAAACATTTTTTTTAATATTTTTTCGTGTTTTTGACACCTAATTGCACCAGAAACTGTTATTCACATCCCTTGGACAAAAATGTTGTTGCATAGTGTTATCTATCGAAAAATTCAATATTCAATGTTATGTAGAGTAAAGTTATATTTACAAAAAGTAACTTCACAGTTGCTTTCACTATTCAATCTCAACTTTCGTACATGATCATAGATAAGTCCGGCTACACTAAATAACTGTTCCCTTGGGAAAATTCCCGGCGGTGTGGTTTAAACTGGTGTACAAAATTTATTTTTTTTTTGTTTAAACATTTACACAGTCTAATTTTTTTGATTGGGGATGCAAACACTGAAATATATTTTTGCGAAAGCGAATATTCCAAAGTTAGTTTATGCGAAAGCGAATGTTTAAAATGAAGCTGATAATTCGCATATACGAATAACATCTAGTGAATTTTGGGGGAAACTCAAATACCGCTTGAAATAAATATACGCATAATAATATAATATACGCATATAATATAAAAGCGCATATCTCAAAAAGCGCTTATATGGAAAAGTGACTATAGATTCAGCGGCTCAAATATAACTTAAATGAATTCTTAAATCCTATGATCAAAAAAAACATTTTTTGCGTTCAACGATTTAAAGAACCATTTAAATCAGGAAGTAATAACAAACGTTTACCTATTTTTCCTTGGAACCGAAAACTACTTCTGGCTCTCCTTGTTACCACTTACTACATTGGACGTATTTCATTTTCTCACTTTACTAGTCTCCAGTGTTTGTAGATATAACTTAATTTGTCAAACACTTGGACATCGATTTATTTGGCTTATGTCACTGAAAGCATTTTCTAAAATCCTTTACATCTTTTTACACCAAATTAAGTACAAATCACTTCTGGCATTTTGCCAAAAATCTTCAAGGCATTTAAGTTATTTTTCAAACAACTTTAATTAGTAATTTGGGCGCTGCTCTAATAAATTGCTTTGAAGACAATACGGTCTTTAGGATGGTGAAGTTTTACTTTCTCTGACCATAGAGATTAGCTTCGTAGAGCTATTTAAAGCTATTGGTAATTATACAGAGTTATGAAGGGGAACAAAGATATATACTATGAAATGTGTAAACTTATGGATTAGTAAAAACAACTCAAGAAGGACAAGAGACTGATGGAGCCGATTTATAATACTGGCATTTTGTCAAAAATCCTCAGGGCATTTGAGTTATTTGTCACACAACTTTTATATTTAATGCGGGCGCTGCTTTAATGAATTGCTTTGAAGAATATAATGTCATTACGATGGTGAAGTTTTACTTTCTCTGACCATAGAGATTAAAAAGCGGGCTACATTGTACCCTAATACACCTTCTTCGAGCCAAATAATCGCAGATACAGTTCGTGAGTCAAGAAAGTCCATTCTGCAAAATGTCATAACTATCGTATATAATTATATGAGGGATGTCAAATGAGTCAAATTTAAAAAGCGGTGTCCTTTGATCGGGATCCTTTAAGAGCTTTGTGGTCTATTAGTGGAATGGGATCTGTTTACGAGTATCTTTTGAAAAAAAGAGAAACCACTAAAAAAAAATGCAGGTTCAACCATATATTTTAACATAATTGGTTCAAGGAAGCTTTAAACAATCCTTAATTAAGCGGCCTTCACGTTCTTCCAATAAAATTCCTTCATCCCATCAGCGGTTTTAGAGATATTTTACAAGATATTGCGAAAAATTCCATTTATTGAGAAAGTTTTAATAACTGTTTATTTAAAACATCAAATAAATCAACAACAAATTCATAATATATAGTATTTTTATTATCTTATCATAAAGTCTGATCGGTCATGAATAAAATGAGACCATTCTGAAAAAAATCGATGTAGTTATGTATATAATTCAAAATGTTGTAACAAATTAAGTCTACAAACATCGAATATCCGTTTTTGTAGTGTGCTGTTATGATAATACTATGTTATTAACATAATGTTATGTTACGTTTGGTATTTATACTCTACACGCAAAGAAAAAATTCGTTTCTGCGAAACGAAATATTAGACAACTACAATTCTCGTTTACGACAACTGAAATTTCTTTTGGTCAGAACAAGTTTCTATCACAACAAACGAAATTTCAGTTGTCGTAAACGAGAATTGTGGTTGTCTAATATTTCATTTCGCAGATTTTTAAGAAAGTTGGTTCAGATTTACATGTAGCCCCCATATGTGCGTTCCTTCCCATTTAAACTTTAAGCGATACAGAAGATGTATTTTACATCGAATCATTTTGAAATTTAGCACGCTAGAGTTCCTTCATCCAAGGAACTACATTATTGAGTTTAAGGGAAATCGCTTCTGATTTAGATATAGACCCCACACGGGGGAAAGTCGTCATTTTGATTTGTTTGAATTGAACGAAAATATATTTGGAAACGAATTTTTTAAATTTTATATATTTGTTAACAAATAAATTTTATTTGAGAATCGAAAAATTTAGTTTGCAACGCATACGCGTATATTAATATATTAGAACATAATATGCTTACAAACTGACTTTCCTAAATAAAATATGTGTTTACACACATTCACAGTTATTGTTTAAGAAGTTTTCCCAATATATTTTATTTAAAAAAGATTTTTAAAACTTTGCTGACTTTATCGAATTTTAGTTATTTTTTCCAAGATTTCGTGTTAAACTTTATAGTTAAAAATCTCTGTAGCAGCATTAGTTGTTGTTTTACACCAATACATTTTTATTTATAAACATTCCAATTCATCACTTTTTGTAAATTCATCAATGCAATTTATAGTTACGAAAGATTATACGATTTAAGTTTTAATTAAATTTTACAAACAAATTAAATTAAAAATAAAAAATTGCACTTTGTACTTCTGAAAGACAAAAAACATGCTTTTAAAGGCATTTTAAAAATGTCAAATTACAAATTAATCTTTGCTTCGAAAATATTAGTTCCAAATAAAAAAAATGTTAGAATGGGAACATATTATTGTTTAGAACAATATCCTTCCAAACACTTAAAATGTGTGTGTGTGTGTCAAATACTAAATATATGTGGAGAGTACCCTAAACACATGTATATTTCAAGCAGAATATGTTTGGGACAAAATACTACAGAAGCTATTTTTTTTCAGCGTGTCTACATATGTATGTTCCCCACGTTATGGCCTTTTAGCGGTTTAGAAGCTGTATTTTACATTCAATTCTTTTGAAATGCGCAGGGTGTAGTTTTTTGACTTAAAATCGGTTCAGATTTACATATAGCCCCTACATATACGTTCTTTCCGATTTGGCCTTAAAGCGCTATAGAAACTGTATTTCACCTCTAATCGTTTTGAATGTACCAAAGGCAATCTTATGCAAACAATTTTTATCTGAAGTCTATCATATTTCAGTGTCATTCGATATTAATAGAGTGGTGTAGGGTATTATAAAGTCGGCCCCGTCCGACTTAAGCCATTCCTTACTGTTTTTTATAATTTATGGGGTTGATAGATTTGCTAAATTAGGTACAACTTTTTAAATTTTGCATCAATTTTCTTTAGAATGGAAATATGGTGGTGTTGCAGAACGACTAATCGGCCTTTTATGAAACGACTACTCACGCTCCGCCTGAGCAGATGTTATGTTTTATTTGTTTCGTCCTTTTAGTTTTTACGAATGTCACTTATTGTGAATGTCCATTTGGGACGTTTCCTTTAAGCAGAAGTTTTTGCATTTCTCATTAAACATTTGTATTTATTTATGCCAGTTTGCGAGATCATCAAGAACTGACATTACATTTATGGTTTTGTCTTCCAAGGAGGGGGTGCAAAAATGGCGGTAAGTAACTGTTAATTTTATTGTGTGTTTTATTAATGTTATATGTTTTATTTAAACAAATCATTTTGTCAACGCACACACCGACTTTTGACAAGTTTTGCCGCAAGCCTCCTGCTTTTTATTTTTTATGCTCACCGTAACACATGTTTTTGTATATTTTTTTGCCTTTTTCTTGTAAGATAATATATTTTGTCAATTTAAAAGCAGAAGAATATATGTCTTAAACTCGTAATTTACACATATTACGTAAGCGAAATTATGTACTTGTCAAGTGCTTCTTCTTTCTATAATTTGACAAATTTTTGCGCAAAATATTTCTCATAACTTTTGCATCAATCATCTAAATGTCTTCAAAATTTTAATTTAATATTACTTTACTATTTATATTTTTCTGTTAAAGGGAGGGAGGGATGTTCTGGCGCTGGCAATACAAAATATAAAATTCTCAAAAAATTTCTGGTCGCTTTAGTCGAGTGAGATTTTTTTACTTGTTTTTATTTGAATGAAAAACTATGTTCCCATTCTAGTATAAAAAAAATGAAAGTCTTAAAAATATTTTAATTTAAATATCTACTAAACAAAGTAAAAAGTTTCAACGCTTAGACACATTCTATGTTCGTCATTTTATAAGGAAATGTGTCTCTTGACAGAGGTGATTTCTTCACCTTCTTTTCTTTCATTTTTAAAGTGGAAAATTAAAAAGTTGTCTCTGGTTATGGTAAGCACAACTATTAAGCAGTCCTTTTTATTCTACTCGGAAAACGTTTGCGCTGTGTGAAAAAGTGATTATCAACCAGAAAAAAAGTCCAGCACGTGTCCATGGTGACACACTTTCTTAAACACAGAAATTGTTAACGATTCCCTCGGCTCCTTAAAAGATATATGTATACATACATATATAAGTAAAAAAAAGAAACCATAACACCATAACTCCGCGTTTGTTTTGTTGTTCACGTCCACCACCTGCTATAAATTTGCATCAAAAAGTGAAATCCATTTACTAAGTTTTGCATAGTTCTCTTATAGTTTTAAACACCACACTGTACATGTATAGGAATAGGTTATTATGACTTTGTGCATTTGTTGGTAACTTCCCAAGAAAAAAAGAGATGGGCCCATAGTTTATTGCAGCAATCACATTCCGTGTCGATCTAGTTATGTCGGTCAGTTTGATTGTGTACTCTTTTGTGATTCTGCGACAATTTGGATCGACTTTTTCTTCCCATGGCTCGCTTATTAGGGTTTGGACTTCGGGAAGTTCCGTAACAGAATTCCCTGTAATCTAGCAGATTTTTCACATCCCGATTCCCGGAAATTATCTTTGGGATTCCCGACTTTTTAAAACTTCCAATAAAGCTATTGAAAATGCAATTAATGATATCGTTTTTTTACATTAAATTCATTTATCGACATCAGAAATGCAAAAGGGCCAATCATCACTTTTGTAGTTCTTAAAGGAAAATTGTGTTTTCAGGATAAGGATATATATTTATGCATTATTTATTCACACAAACGTCATATTAATATCTTGCTTTTGAGGATGTTTGGAATACGTTTTTGGCAGTATTCATTTTAAAACCAGTAAGGAAAGGCTAAAGTCGGGCGGTGCCGACTATATAATACCCTTCACCACTCTCGTAATATTGAATAACTCTGATATATAAATTTTGTAATTCATGTATAAATTGTTTACATAAATTTACTTTTGGGACATTTTATACTTAAATAATACCCTGTACCACAGTGTGGTGTTAGGTATAACAACGATTGGATCTAAAGAGCCAAATCGGATGAAACATATATATGGGAGCTATAGCTAATAACCGATTTTCTTCAAATTCGGTAGTGTTGGTACATGGATCAAGAAACTCTACCATTCTAAATTTCAACACGATTGGACGTAAAATACAGCTTTTATAGGACTAAAGGGCCAAATCGGACGAAACAGGAGCTATAGCTAAATCTTAACCGATTTTCTTCAAATTCGGCAATATTGGTTCATGGATCAAGAAACTCTACCATTCTAAATTTCAAAACGATTGGATATAAAATACAGCTTTTATGGGACTAAAGGGCCAAATCGGACGAAACATATATATGGGAGCTATATCTAAATCTGAACCGATTTTCTTCAAGTTCGGCAATGTTGGTTCATGGATCAAGAAACTCTACCATTCTAAATTTCAAAACGATCGGATGTAAAATACAGCTTCTATAGGACTAAAGGGCCAAATCGGACGAAACATATATATGGGAGCTATAGCTAAAGCTTAACCGATTTTCTTCAGATTCGGTAGTGTTGGTTCGTGGATCAAGAAACTCTACCATTCTATATTTCAAAATGATTGGATGTAAAATACAGCTTCTTCAGGACTAAAGAGCAAAATCGGACGAAACATATATATTTGAGCTATAGCTAAATCTTAACCGATTTTCTTCAAATTCGGCAATGTTGGTTCATGGATTAAGAAACTCTACCATTCTAAATTTCAAAACGATTGGATGTAAAATACAGCTTTTATAGGACTAAATGGCCAAATCGGACGAAACATACATATGGGAGCTATAGCTAAATCTTAACCGATTTTCTTCAAATTCGGCAATGTTGGTTCATGGATCAAGAGACTCTATCATTCCAAATTTCAAAACGATCGGATGTAAAATACAGCTTCTATAGGACTAAAGGGCCAAATCGGACGAAACATATATATGGGAGCTATAGCTAAAGCTTAACCGATTTTCTTCAGATTCGGTAGTGTTGGTTTATGGATCAAGAAACTCTACCATTCTAAATTTCAAAACGATCGGATGTAAAATTCAACTTCTATAGAACTAAAGGACCAAATCGGACGAAAAATATATATGGGAGCTATATCTAAATCTGCACCGATTTTCTTCAAATTCGGCAATGTTGGTCCATGGATCAAGAAACTCTACCATTCTAAATTCGGCAATGATGGTTCATGGATCAAGAAACTCTACCGTTCTAAATTTCAAAACGATCGGATGTAAAATACAGCTTCTATAGGAGTAAAGGGCCAAATCGGACGAAAGATATATATGGGAGCTAAAGGGTGTCCCAAGAAGAGCGCAATTTTTTAATTTTAAATAAAACACAGATATTTAAGAAAAAATCGTGAAACTTTATTATATCGTAAAGTAGACAGAATGAGGTTATGTATGGAACAATATATCGTGCAGATGGCCGCCGCGGCTTTGCTGGCATGCACGCGATCTTTTAATGAAATTTTCAATGACCGTTTTGCATGAATGCTGCGTATTTCATTAATGCAGCGTCCAATTTCGTCTTTTAAGGCTTGAGTCGTCGTCGGCTTATTCGCGTAAACCATCGACTTCAAAAAACCCCAAAGAAAAAAATCTAATGGTGTTAAATCGAACGATCTAGGCGGCCAATACTGATCTCCAAAACGCGAAATAACACGACCGGGAAATGACTGATGCAGCAATTGAATTGTTTATCTGGCTGTATGACATGTGGCGCCGTCTTGTTGGAACCACATGCCCTCCACATTCATTTCTTCAATTCTAGGCAAGAAAAAACTGGTTATCATTTCACGATACCGAACACCATTGACTGTTTGCGCTTGACCTGCCTCATTTTCATAAAAAAAGGTCCAATGATTCCTCCAGCCCAAAAACCACACCACACAGTCGATCGATCGACCTGGTCGATGGCGCGTTGTTGTCTTTACATCACTAACAGACCCAGTTTCGGCAAATTTATCCATTAATCTCTTTACAGTTGACTCTTTTGGAGCATTATTGTGACCCCAAATTGATCGCAATTTGCGAACTGTAGCCGCAAAACTTTCACCATTTTGGTAAAACAATTTCACAATGAGAATGCGTTGTTCATTCGTGTAGCGCTCCATTTTTACTAACCTCGTACCTTCTACTAACAAACAATAACAATTATTCAAATGTCAAACAATGACACTTCGAATGTTGCGAGATTTAAAAATTGAGCTCTTCTTGGGACACCCTTTATATCTAAATCTGAACTGATTTCAACCAAATTCAATAGCGATCTTAACAGCCGCGAAATACTCTAAACTGCAAAATTTCAGAACGATCGGAGTGAAATTGCGACCTGTAGTCGACGAACAACTTTACATGGACAGACGGACGGACGGACGGACAGACATCGTTAAATCGACTCAGCTAGTGATTCTGAGTCGATCGGTATACTTTAAGGTGGGTCTAGCTGTGTTATTTTAAGGTGTTACAAACATCTGCGTGAAACAAACTTATAATACCCTGTACCACAGTGTGGTGTAGGGTATAATTAAGAAGCTTTTCTCTGCCAAATGTTATAATATTCGCAAGTAAAGTACAACTTCTATAGCGCTTAGATACCAGATCGGGCGTAACAAATATGGAAGCTACATTTTAATCCGAGCCGATTTTCTACGAATTTAGCAGTATTCGTTTCTAAATTCAAAAACTTATTTCTGTTAATTCAATTTTACAACGATAAGGTCCAATATAAAGTATAAATTCCTTATGTTTATATCCTACACCACACTGTGGTACAGGGTATTATGACTTTGTGCATTTGTTTGTAACACCCAAAAGGAGAAGAGATAAATCCATTGTTTATTATACCGATCGACTTGTAATCACTTTCTGAGTCGATTTAGCTATGTCCGTCTGTCTGTCCGTCTGTAGATGTATTCTTCTAATCAAAGTACAGGTCGCAATTATGGCCCGATCTTGACGAAACTTTACACAAGGACGATCCCTATTTAATTTGGTTAATATCGGTTCAGATTTGGATATAGCCCCCATATATATGTTACCCCAATTTGACATGTCAGCGCTGTAAAAACTTTATTTTATATCCGATCAGTATGAAATTCAGCAGAAAGAGGTCTCTTATTATATAAATGAACACTGTTAAATTTGGAAGAAATCGGTTCAGATTTAGATATAGCCGCCATATATACGTTGCCCCCGATTTCACATGTAAGCGCCGTAAAAAAATTATTTTATAAACGATCAGTGTGAAATTCGGCAGAAAGAGGTCTCTTATTACATGAAGGAATACTGCCAAATTCGGAGAAAATCGGTTCAGATTTAGATATAGCCCCCATATATATGTTACCCCCGATTTTACATGTAAGCGCTGCAAAAAGTGTATTTTTAATCCGATCAGTACGGTATTCGGCAGAAAGAGGTTTCTTATTACATGAATTAATACTGCCAAATTTGAGGGAAATCGGTTGAGATTTAGATATAGCCCACATATATATGTTACCCCCGATTTGACATGTAAGCACTGTAGAAACTGTATTTTATATCCGATCAGTAAAAAAATTGGCAGAAAGAGGTTTCTCATTACGTGAATTAACACTGCCAAATTTGAGGGTAATCGGTTCAGATTTAGATATAGCCCCCATATATATGTTACCCTCGATTTAACATGTAAGCGCTGTACAATCTGTATTTTATATCCGATCAGTAAAAAAATCTACACAAAGAGGTTTCTTATTATATGAAGGGATAATTCCAAATTCAGAGAAAATCTGTTCAGAGTTAGATATAGCCCCCATATATATGTTACCCCCGATTTGACATGTAAGTGCTGTAGAGACTGTATTTTATATCCGGTCAGTACGAAATTTGACAGAAAGAAGTTTCTTTTTACATGAATGAGTATTCAAGGAAAATTCGTTCAGATTTATATATAACCTCCATATAATGGGTCCGCCATCTAACGTTTTTTTTCAACTAGTGCTTATTTCGTGAATGGTAACACTTAGCTCATGTCTGATTTGACAGATAATTGCGAATATTGCGAAATTACTTTGAAAATCATGGTAATGTTGCAGAATGTGTGCGAAAATTGCGTACGGATTTTGGAAGAAGAGAAGCACCGTCAGCTCCGTATGTTCGTTATCTTGTGAAAAATTGAAAGAAACTGGCATCCTAATCGATAAACCAAAGCGTGAAAAGCCAAACACAGTGAGTACACCCGATATTGCTGCTATGGCAGAAAGTGTGCGTAAAGCGCCATCAATATCAATTCACCGTCGTTCTCGACAATTGAACATTTCGGAGACATCATTGAGACGAATTTTGCATAAAGACCTTGGTATGACGCCATACAAAGTCCAATTGTTTCAGGAGTTGAAGCCAATTGACCATCCAATGCGTTTTCAGTATTTTTTTTATAGCATTTTCAAAAAAGAAAAGTTATTTGCGGACCCTTTATATGTTCCTCCTGATTTGGTACCAAAGCGCTATATATGTTGTACTTTACTTCCGATCAAAATTTTCCAGAAAGATGTTCCTAATTTTTTTATATAAGCGCTATTTTAGAGTCCTGAAAGGCTTCAGCGGAAATGAAAATTAAAACATTACCTAAACCAATTATTCCAAGGTAGTACCAATTATTCCAAGGTAGTACCTACCTAACATACCCTGCATATATTACTTATATTGTGTACGACCAAAAATCGGACTATTTTTTGTGTTAAGGCTAATAATAACCACAGTAAATGCAAATATGTGGAATATTATTATTAGTTAAATTTTTAATTCCACACATTACATTAAACTCCTCTTTGGAATAAGCCTTGACGTGGCGGGGGAGCTAAGTACTTTCGTAAAAGAAAGGAAACTAATTATTCCAACTATTCAAAAAGAAATACTTAATGTACATTGTCGAGGTGGTGTAGGGTATTTATAGTCGGCCCCGCCCGACTTTAACCTTTCCTTACTGGTTTGGTTTTGTTTTGTTTTATTCGATCTGCTTTCATAGCACATATTTTGTTTTTGCACTTATTTAGGCTCAATATCGTTTTTGTTGTTTTCAGTATATATTAGGGATGTAATGAAAGTGACTTTAGCGAATATTGAAATAAATTTCTTGCGAAAGCGAATAGTGAAATATGCATTTTTGCTAAAGCGAATGCGAATAAGAATAATAGTTTGACCCTTAAGTACCAACAAATTTAAGAAACTGAATTGCTACTTTTCCAGGATATTCAAGTATTAAGAATGTTTTACATCCTGTTACCACAAGTACAAACATATTTCTTCAACTGTTTTGAAGAGATGTGGTAGAGGTTTTCATTGGTATTAATATCTTCAAATTGTTTGAAGGGAATAAGGAGATTTAACACTTTTAACAAATCGAAGCGAATACTGAAATATATTTTCTCGAAAGCGAATAATCCAAAGATGGTTTTTGCGAACGCGAAAGTTAAAATGATGCGAATAATTCGCGTTCGCACATGCGAATCCGAATATTTGTTGCATCCCTGGTATTTTTTTATACCAATTTTAGTTTTTGTGGTTACGCATACTAAAATTGATAATAGGCGTGTTTTCGTTACACCATAAGTGCTTAATTTGTATGGGGAGCTAAGCACTTTTAAGCACTATTAGTTCCCGATGAAGTTTGGTGCTTGTGTTCATGTCTTAATCGAGTATGATGTTGCCAGATTGGGCACCCTATATTTAGCAATATGGCATACAATTTTTGGAGAGATTTTATCAATTATTGTGAATTAACGGGAAGAAGAAGAACAAAAATGGGAAATTATTTTAATATTTGCAAAAGAGTGTAAACAATTGAACATAGAATAGTAAATATATGTTTTATAAATACTTTTCACGAATTTTTTGTCTGTTTGGCACTGTTCTTTCTTCGCAACTCATGACACCATTGCTACCAGATAGTGAAAATCCGCCACTTATTGCTTATGTGCCAGTTAGTGGAAGTCAGTTGTTTTCGTTGCAAAGTGCTAAACTAAAAGTGCTAGCTTGTAACGAAAACATGCCTAATATAAATAAAATGTGTAAAAATAACCTCATTCGGGCAAGCCGTTTAGAAGTCCAGTCGAAGTAGAAGTTACACTAGTCCAACCGACGAATCTAAAATTCTATATAAAAATATACAAGAACAATTTTAATATTGACTCAATAAAATTGCTATATCTTTTAGGTCCATCAAGGTTCCATTTTGAGTTTTTCGTATTCAGTTCATAATAGTCTGACCAAAAAAATTAAGGATATTAATTGATACTTTTTCAGGAAATTAGAGGATTAAGGATATATTCCATATTTTCTCATCCTTCCAGCAAAAGGACATAAATATTTTATTCGGCAACATTGAAGATGAGTAGCAGAGCTTATCAATGGTGTTAATATTTGCAAAATACGTGACGCGGTTAATAAAATATGGATAATTTAACAAACAGTAATTTTGAGAAAAATCCTTGAGATAGGTAACTTTTAAGCTCTGTACCACAAAAACACAATGAATTTTGAAAAAATAAAAACGCCGAAAAATTCCACACTAGGAAAATTATTGTGATAAATTTTGTGAAAATTGAAAAGGGTAATTTTTTAAGTTGGTCGAACTGCTTTGAATTACCCCGTTGTAATTAGAAAAATCGAAATGCATTAAAGAAAGAGGAATATTTAAGGATATCAAAATAGCTCTTATTAATAAGAGCTATTTTTATACCCTACACAACACTGTGGTACAGGGTATTATAACTTTGTGCATTTGTTTGTAACACCCAAAAGGAGAAGAAATAGACCCATCGTTTATTATACCGATCGACTTAGAATCACTTTCTGAGTTGATTTAGCTATGTCCGTCTGTCCGTCTGTCTGTGCATGTATTCTTGTAATCAAAGTGCACGTCGCAATTATGGTCCGATCTCGATGAAACTTTACAAATATATTTTTTTTGGCCCAAGGACGATCCCTCTTGGATTTGGTTAAAATCGGTTCAGATTTAGATATAGACCCCATATATATGTTTGCCCCGATTTGACATGTAAGCGCTGTAAAAACTTTATTTTATATCCGATCAGCATGAAATTCGGCAGAAAGAGGTTTCTTATTATATGAATGAACACTGTTAAATTTATAAGAATTCGGTTCAGATTTAGATATATCCCCCATATATACGTTATCCCCGATTCGACATGTAAGCGCTATAAAAATGTTATTTTATATCCGATCAGTGCGAAATTTGGCAGAAAGAGGTTTCTTATTACACGAAGGAATACTACCAAATTCGGAGAAAATCGGTTTGGATTTAGATATAGCCCCCATATATATGTTAGCCCCGATTTGTACGATCAGTATGAAATTCGCCAGAAAGAGGTTTCCTATTATATGAATGAACACTTTTAAATTTGGAAGAAATCGGTTCAGATTTAGATATAGCCCCCATATACATATACGTTACCCCCGATTTGACAAGTGAGCGCTGTAAAAATGTTATTTTATATCCGATCAGTGCAGAGTCGACAAAAAGAGGTTTCTTTCTACATGAAGGAATACTGCCAAATTCGGAGAAAATCGGTTTAGATTTAGATATAACACCCATATACATGTTACCCCCGATTTGACCTGTAAGCGCTGTAGAAACTGTATTTTATATCCGATCAGAGCAAATTTGGCAGAAAGAGGCTTCTTATTACTCGAAGGAATAATGCCAAATTCGGAGAAAATCGGTTCAGATTTAGATATAGCTCCCATATATATGTTACCCCCGATTTGACATGTAAGCGCTGTAGAGACTGTATTTTATATCCGATCAGTACGAAATTCAACAGAAGGAGGACTTTTTACATGAATGAGTATTCAGGGAAAATCGGTTCAGATTTATATATAACCTCCATATATATGTTCCTCCTGATTTTGTATCAAACCGCTATATAAGTTGTATTTTACTTCCGATCATTCAAATTTTCCAGAAAGATGTTTCTCAATTTAGGAACGAATATTGCTTAATTTACCGATTATCGGTTCAGACTTAGATAATATGTTCCTACTCATTTACCAATTATTCCAAATTATTATAGCAATGACCCTTATCGCATTGTTAGGGAGGTGTAGGGTATTATATAGTCGGCCCCGCCCGACATTCTGCCTTTTCTTACTGGTTCTAATTAGAATAAAACACTCCGTGGTTTGTCCAAAATCTAAAAATTGGTCTGTTGCGGACGTTAGGTTGGGACGTTACACAACAATTGCAACACGTTAAAATGGCAATATTCTGCCGAAATATTTATATAATGTTATAATTTATATTTTATAGAACCATCTGAACGTGTCATTTCGATGGTGAGATCATTAGAATGGACCGCAAAATATTGATTCCATTACACACCTGGCATTTTTTTTAATTTTAGGTATGCAATATTTCGGATTTGCCCATTTTTTTATTAAAAATCGATGGTGGACATTTTAAATGCATATATAGCGTGATCCATTTCGAGGTTCCCTACTTTATTAAAGAAAAAAACACAGAAAATTCAAATTGAATTGGGAATGTTTATTATCATTTGAAAGAACATTCTTTGGCATTTATTTTTTGAATATTATGTCTATCAAATGTTGGCCGCGGCTACGTCTCAGATGGTACATGTTGAGTCCAATTTTCGATGACTCGATTATGTTGACCATAAGTTGAGCGACGTGCACGAAACACATTCCTCACAGAACGAGAATTTTCGTAATAATGAAAACGAACGATTTGAAATCGTGTTCAGGCGTAAGTCTTTCGATGATGAATTGCCAAACAGTACTTAACAAAAATAACATGACAGCATGACACGACTCACACGTGATCTGTCAAAAAAGGCTATTGAAGAAAGTATCTCTACTTGGATCACCCGTTACATATATTTATAGTCATTAACATAAAAAAATACTTAGGTAATATTTTCAATAAGAATCATTCAAAGACAAAACTATCGTGTCTACCGTGTGTGTTTTAGACTTGGGTGGAACTCGTTCACTTGATCTCGAACTCTAGTTCTCGAACTCGAACATTAGGATGACCAGGCATGACCTTCATGAACTATGTGACATTTGCAATATTATGATTAAGCTTATAATACTTTGTTTAGTCACTCTAAAGAAACGAGTTCGAGAAATAGTGAACGAGGTCGAGATCAAGTGAACGAGGTCGAGATCAAGTGAACGAGTTCGACCCAAGTCTACCAACGATATTGTAAGATCTAACGCACCAGGCCGAAAATTGTACGATTTTGTGCACACACACTATACAATCCTGGAATTAGATTCCCAGCTGTTTCATGTTTCTTGTTTTTGTTGTTTATTTTCTGATGAGTGTTGTTGTTTTACTCTCCTCAGATTTCTTTACAGCTTCTTAGGTTGTGTTTGGTGAAAAGCATATATATTTAGTTGTAATTATATGTGCATTTCTTGTAGGTGAATCGCGACGGCTTTACTGTTCCAATATTAACTCGGGATACAAATGTTTTTTAATGTGTATTTAGTAAAGGGTTTTCCAACAAGAGGTGTTATTTTGGTATTCAAAGAAAAATGCCGCTTTTTGAGATAAATGATCGTATGTTTATTTCATAACAAAGAGGAATATATGCCGCTAATAATGAAAAACAACATCAGCCAAATGGCCACCACGACCACGCTTACAGGACCATATCCTTTTCATGAAATTTTCCATAACGAGATCGCAAAGTGGCTGCCCTATGTCCTCGATAGCCTCACGAATTCTATCTTTGAGGTCTTGAATCGACACTGGGCTGTTGGCGTAGACCTTATCTTCCACGTGGCCCCAAAGGAAGAAGTCACAAGATCTCGGTGGCCAATTGAGATCACCTCTTCGAGAGATAACACGGTCCGGAAATTTTTCCCGTAACAGAGCAATGGCTTCGTTGCTTGTGTGGCACGTAGCGCCGTCTTGTTGAAAATAAACGTTGTCCAGATCAATACCATCCAACTCCGACCATAAAAAATCATTAATCATCTCTCGATAGCGCAATCCATTCACCGTAACTGTTGATTCAACCTCATTTTCGAAAAAGTAAGGTCCAGTGACCTCGCGGACAATAAACCGCACCAAACAGTCACACGTTGAGGATGGATAGGCTTCTCAACAATAACTCTTGGGTTTTCCGAGCCCAAGATGCGACAATTTTGCTTGTTTACGTAGCCACCGAGGTGGAAATGGGCCTCATCAGTCAAGATGATTTTGTATCGTTCGTATCGTTTTTTTGTTCGATCGTTTTGTATCGTTCTATGATCGTTTTTTTAGAAATGGCGTAGTTTCTACTTGTCAAATGTCAAAGAATAAAAGCTTCAAAAGTGACATCTACCGAAATACGGGGTGATTCTAAATAACACTTCTTGTTGGAAAACCCGTAGTTAGAAAATAGTTTAAAGTAGGAGAGTTTCTAAACACGACTGTTCTCTGTACCAGCAGAAATCTCCATTGTTACAGAAATGGACAAGGAACCCAAAATTAATAAAACATGATAATATTTCTTATGTTTATGTTCGGACAGAGTAGCATAGGGTTTCATAGGGTCGGCCTAGTCCTACTCTAGCTTTTTTAATTGTTGTTATCTAAAGAAGTATTCTTCGAAATTTTCTTACCACTGAGTTTGAAAGAAATTGTAATTACAGAGGAAAATATAAAGATGCTCACAAAAGGACATAACAAACTCCATTCTGCCACAAACAACATAAAAGGCATTTCTTTCAGGAGATTTCTTTTCAGGTGAATTATAATAAATGTGTAGGTAGTACTTTAACACAAAGACAATTAAAAAGGCTTCTTATAATTAAATTGCAATACAATGGACATTGTTTTAAAAGAATTTGATAACTAAGAACATATTAATTAACAAAATATAACAAACGAACATTGTTGAATAAAACAAAAATGCAAACAATTGTAAAATAAAAAAAAACATTTTTTATGTTTTTGATAAATTTGCCAAACTAAAATGCATTGGTATGATATTGTCAGGCTTATGTCCATGATTCGATATGGAGCATATATTATTTTCCAGAATGGTTATAACTTTTGATTCAGTAGGTCCAGTAAACGAAACAAAGAGAAATGTATATGTATGCGGGTGACCTTTCAATATATTTAAGAAAAATCCACATTTCGCAGCACTGAATTTTCAAAACACTCTAACCAGAAAAAAAGAAAATTGTTATTAGAGCATATCTAGAAAAAGATCTCCACCACTGGAGTCTGCTGAATAAATAGGTTATCCCATATGGTCTCATTTTGGTTACATTTTTAAAGTGTCCATTTCGAAATAAATTGTAACAATTTCGTATACAAGATGTTTAAGAAAACATTTAACTTTGTTATTTATTTCAATACAAACATTGTCTTCCATTTTGTATTTGCGTAGAGTTCAACGTGCTCTGCCAATTATTCGTCATCTTTTGAGGTTTTTCGATTCTTTGTTAAATCCCTAATTGAGGTGATTGGTTTGAAACGAAGCGTTAAATACACCACGAGAATGTCTGGAATTTGCAAATGGCACTTCAACAATTTACACTGTATCTCTTGGCAATTAGTTTGCAGACAATATATTGTTCACTTTATAATGAGCTGGAAATTAGTGAAAAACAATTCTATTGTTTGGCTAGAAATGAAACTAATTTTATATATTCAATAAATTTCAAATATAATAAAAACAAGAAAAAAGCAGCAAGGAAAGATCAATGTCGTACTGGGTCGACTACATGATAAGCTACTTTAATGCCTACTTTTCCTGAAAGTGATACTTACCTATAAATAAGTTATATGTTTTCTCCTAAATTGGGGCACATGGACAGTTGTGCCCCAATTTTTCCAGGGATAGTTAAAGTGGCATAAAGTGGAAAATTTCAAACTGATCGGCTGTACAATGTGGCATCTAGAACGTGAAGAAGTCATATTGGAAAGTATAGTAATATGGGAGGTAATCCAGGCATGAACCGATTTGGCCCGCTTTTTCCAGGAATAGTTAGGGATATGATAAAACATAAACTGCCAAATTTCAGACTGATAGGTTGAATATAGTGGCTTCTAGAACTTGAAGATGTAAAATCTGAATGTTCATTTATTTGGGGGATATATCCAAACATGGACCAATTTTGCCCATTTTTCCAGGAATAGTTAGGGGCATAATAAAACATAAACTACGTAATTTTAGTCAGATCGCTTGATTAGAGTGACGTCTAAACCGTCAATAGGCAAATAGGAAAATACACTTAATACAGGGTTTTCCAACAAGAGGTGTTATTTTGAATCACCCGGTATTTCGGTAGCTGTCACTTTTGACGCTTTTATTCTTTGACATTTGTCAAGTTGAAACTACGCCATTACTAAAAATGGAACGATACACGATTCAACAACGCAATGAAATTATAAAAATTCGAAAATCATCTTGAGGCCCATTTCCACCTGGGTGGCTACGTCAACAATCAAAATTGTCGCATCTGGGGCTCGGAAAACCCAAGAGTTATTGTTGAGAAGCCTCTCAATCCTTAACGTGTGACTGTTTGGTGCGGTTTATGGTCCGGCGGGGTCATTGGACCTTACTTTTTCGAAAATGAGGTTGGATTAACAGTTACGGTGAATGGATTGCGCTATCGAGAGATGATTAATGATTTTTTATGGTCGGAGTTGGATGGTATTGATCTGGACAACGTTTACTTTCAACAAGACCGCACAATTGGCCACCGAGATCTTGTGATTTAACACCTTGCGACTTCTTCCTTTGGGGCCTTGTGAAAGATAAGGTCTACTCCAACAGCCCAGCGTCGATTGAAGACTTCAAAGATAGAATTCGTCAGGCTATCGAGGACATAGGGCAGCCACTTTGCGATTTGGTTATGGAAAATTTCATGAAAAGGATATGGTCCTTTAAGCGTGGTCGTGGTGGCCATTTCGCTGATCTTGTTTTTCGTTATTAACTTCATACCTTCCTCTTTATTATGAAATAAACATCCAATCATTTAACTCAAAAAATTTCAGTTTTCTTTGAATACCAAAATAACACCTCTTGTTGGAAAACCCTTTATTTGGAGCTGTACTTTTATCACAAACTAAATCAGAAAGTTATTCTGAGTCAATCGCTTAAATCTCTTCTCCGTTAGGGTGTTACAGACAAATGCATAAAACCATAATTCCCCGTACAACAGTGTGGTGTAGGGTATAAGTAACAAGAAAATAAATAACAAGAAAGGCCGACAAATAGTCAGACCAGGTCACCCAAGAAACGCGTGGCGCAGATCAGTTTTAACGTAATTGAGGCAGGCTAATAATTCATATGTAGAAATTTAACTCGATCATATGTTTGAGTTTGTTTTTGTTTAGTTTAGTTTGTTTGTGAGAGACATAACAGTTAGACTTCTTTTGCTTGCTGCTGTGGAAACAAATGGATCAAATAATTTGCATCAAATTTGTGTACAAATGGAATTAGTTGCTCAAAAGCACTTGAAATGGTGTGTGTGGCATATAGTGATTGTACTCTGAGTCAGAAAAATGTTTACAAGTCGTACAAGCTTCTCAAAGAAGGTCGAGAATACGACGCTCCTCCTGGAAGATCCATCACATCAAAAACCGATGAAAATGTTCAGAAAGTGAAGAAAATTGTTATAGAGAATCGTCGAATCACTACTCGTATTAGAGAAGTTGCAGAGGATGTCGGCGGTTGGCTCATGCCTTAAAATTTTTCGGAAATTTTGGGCATGAAGCGTGTGGTAACGAAGTTCGTCCCAAAATAGCTGATTTTTTTAACAAAAAGCCGTCGCATGTTCGTAATTTTTTGGACGAAAAGAATACCGTAATCATGCCTCAACCACCGTATCCACCATATTTGGCCCCTGCGACTTTTTCTTGTTCCCAAACTTCAATAGACCCATGAAAGGACGGCATTTTGCGACGATTGAGGGGATAAAAACCAAATCACCGAACAAGCAAAACACGTCTAACTGTTATGTCTCCCACTAACAAACTAAACTAAACACAAATAAATTCAATTAAGAACATATGTTCGAGAAAAGTGTATCAACAGAAAAAGACGCTAATTGATAGAACGTAGAAATTTCGAGAAATTTCAAAATTCACCTATTCTATTGAACAGGCCTCGTATATAGGGATTTTGTCTAAATCTAAACAGATATCTTAAAATATGCCAAGTATCATTCTTTGTTTAAGAAGGGGTTGTGTGTTCAATTTTATATAGTTCTGTTCAGAAATGCGGATTCTACAGCCCTGATATTCGAATTCGGGATATGTGTGTGAAACAAAATCGTCAAACTGGGGGCACTAAAATTGTTAAAAAACATTTTTGAAATGTCAGCACAAAAATCCAGTTGCATATAGTTTTATAGATTTTTTTTGACGAAGGGTATGTTTCAGAGCCAGATATTTATTAATGAGTATTCTCAAATGATTTTTGTGAGTCTGGCGAGACCGACTATATAATATCCCAAACCTTCCTTACAATGCGAAAATGTGCATTGCGATGATAATTTGAAATAATTGGTTTCGTTTCAGTTAAAAAAGTACAGTATCAACATAGATCCAATTTCTGGCAAATAATATAAAGATCGGAATACAGTTTAAATAGCGCTTAAATACTAAGTAAGCAGGCACATAGTATATATGTGACTATATCTAAGTCGGATATATATAACGGATTACCTCCCATTTATGCAGTATTTTCTCCTAAATTAAAAAACTTATTTTTTCTAAATGTTGAAATGATCGAAAGTTAACTACAAACAGAGGGGGCTATATCTAAATCTGAACCGATTTTCCCCGAATTCGGCAGTGGTCATTCATGTGATAAGAAACCCCTTTCTGCCGAGTTTCGTACTGATCGGATATAAAATACAGTTTCTACAGCTCTTACATGTCAAATCGGGTGTAACACATATATGGGGCTATAACTAAATATAAACCGATTTTCCCGGAATTTGGCAGGGTTCATACATGTAATAATACATATATATGGGGACTATATCTAAATCTGAACCAATTTTCCCAAATTATTAAGAAACCCCTTTCTGTACAATTTCGTACAATTCGGATATAAATACAGTTTCTACAGAATTTACACGTGAAATCGGGGGTAATAAATGGTTTTCCAATAGGGACATAACAATTTCGTGTCAATGTCAAAAGTCAACATTTTTATGTTTTTTTTTTTTTTTTCCTTTATTCATTCCTCTAGGGAACATAGGGCTTCTACAAGATTATTCCACATATTTCTATCATAACAAAAAGTCTTGATTTCATCCCATGACTTGTTAAGTTTCCGTATTTCCATTAGGGTTGTTCGATTTAGGGTTGCGGGTTCCATTCTAGTGCCTTTCTACATATACTTTCGTTCGATTTTCGGAGCGTATGTCCAATCCACTTCCATTTCCTTCTTCTTATTTGGACTCTCATTGGAATCTCGCTAGTTTTGTTCCACAATTCAGTGTTTGAAATTGTATTCGGCCAAAAAATGTGACATATAGTACGTAGAAATTTATTTATTTGTGACTGGATCTTCTTCAATACTGTGGCCGTTGTGAGCCATGTTTCACTTCCATATAGTAACGGTGATTTTACACAGGCGTTGAAAATGCATATCTTGGTTTGGAGAGATATTTGCGGTGAACGCCATATATGCTGTAATCTTCCAAATGCGGACCTGGCTTTGCCTAATTTATAGTGTACATCTTCGATACCGCCAGTCACAGACATCATACACCCAAGATAGCAGAAAGTGTCCACATATTGGATTTCTTGGTCATTTACTTTAAATGAATTGCAGTTGTTACTATGGATACGCATCGCTTTGGTTTTCTTGATATTTATTTCTAGGCCAACGGCTTTTGAAAGAGTGACTAGCTCTTGTAGTTTGCTCTGCATATCGCAGCGTCTATGTGACATGAGACATATGTCATCCGCAAAATCGAGGTCTTCAAGGTAATTGTGCAGACCCCAAACTATTCCTCTCTTTTTCTTGCTTATCTCCATCATGATAGTAGGGGTGATAAGAGTAGGGGTGATAAGGGACAACCCTGTTTCACACCAGCGTTAGTGGTAAATGGTTCGCTGTTCATTCCACTGTGACGGACTTGTACAGTGGCGTTGTCGTACATCACTTTGATCATATTTATTATTTTTGTTGGAATACCTTTATTTTTCAGTGATGTCCATATTGCGCTGCGCTTGATAGTATCGAATGCCTTTTGAAAATCTACAAATACTAGGTAAAGAGGAGAGCGCCACTCAACGGATTGTTCAATTATAATGCGGAGTGTATTGACCTGGTCCACGCAGCTCCGGTGCGGTCGAAATCCAGCTTGTTCATCGCGTAACGATTGCTCGACAGATTGTAGCCTAGTATTTATGATAAGTGCCATTAGTTTATATATGGTATTTAGAAGTGTTATACCTCTCCAATTATTACACTCGCTTAAATCGCCTTTTTTGGGAAGTTTTATGATTGTTCCTTTCGCCCAACTGTTGGGGAACTCTTCGTTTTGCCAAGCTTTCACCAGAAACGGATGTACGATTTCGGCGGACGTGGTAGGACTAACTTGTAAAATTTCAGCTGGTATACCGTCATCTCCTGGTGATTTATTTCTCTTCAGTGAGACTATAGCAGTTATAACCTCTTCCATACAAGGGGGGTCTATATTAATATTTCCGAGCAGTGTCGATGGTTGATCCGCGGGGGCCTGATTTTCGTCATTGTCATCTTCGATGTTGCTGATTCTTTCGAAATGGTCCTTCCATCTTCTGGTTTGTTCTTCTACCGCAGTTAATAGTTGTCCATTATCATCTTTCACGGCTTTACTGTGATTAAAATTTTGCTTGGATAGTCGCCCAATAATATTGTATAATTGGCGCATATTGTTTGTTCCAGCGGCAGTTTCAGCTTCGCTGGCCAGTGAATCGAAGTAGATTCTTTTGTCTGTACGAGCCGATCTTTTTACTGCTTTAGCTATAGCACTATATTGTACTTTTAATCTTCTGTCTGTGAGGAGCTGTAGTTTCAGATTGTTCCTCTGTTGAATAAGGCTCCAGGTGTTATCTGATATCCATACTTTCCTGGTATCATTGTCTACATATCCTATGGTTTCCTCCGCTATATTGTTTAGTTGAGCACATGTTTCTTCCCATGTGTTGTTGTTGGCCATCAGTCTATCTCTCATTACGGTTGATACTTCATTACGTTTTCTTTCGTCACTAAGCTTGTTCAGAGCAAACCGCTTTAGTGTTTTCCGACTACAACGTTGGTTGTAGTTTCTACTCAATTTTAGTTTTATGGAGGCTACTATGAGTTCATGGTCTGAATCTATTTCTGCGCCGCGTTTGGTACGTATATCCATCAGTGAAGTTCTCCATCGTTGCCGGATGCAAATGTGATCTATTTGGTTTTTTGTGTTGCCATCTGGAGATGTCCACGTATATTTATGTATGTCTTTGTGGGGGAATATTGAACCGCCGATAACGAGATTAAAAGCCTGGCATAGTCCAACGAACCGTTCTCCGTTGTCATTCCTAGTTCCCATGCCATGTGTTCCCATTATACTACTCGCATTCGTGTTATTGGAGCCAATTTTGGCATTAAAGTCCCCAGATAGGATTAAAACATCGCGCAAAGAAACTTTGTTTAATGTTGCAGTTAGTTGTTCGTAAAAGGCATCCTTGATATTTTCATCGGCATCTTCAGTGGGGGCGTAACATTGGATAATGGTTACAATTTTCTTTATTTGACTACAAAACCGAACTACTATTATGCGATCGTTGATAGGTTCCCATGAGTTGATCGCTTTCTTTGTGTTCTTTGAGACCACGATGGCTACGCCACTTTCGCGTCTGTCTTCTTTCCCGCTGTACAGAACTACGTTTCCAGTAGATGTTGTAAATTCTCCACTTCCACGCCAACGCATCTCACTTATACCCAATATCTCTATTTTGAATTTTTCCATTTGAGCCTCTAGCTGGGCCAACCTTGTAGGGTCACTAAGTGTTCTCACATTCCATTGTCCTATTCTTGTCCTTTTCCGTGTGCCAAGGGTCGTCATCGTTGAAGTGGGTGATGTTGTGATTTCTCTTGTAGAACTTTCATAAATCGATTGTAATTCGGATAGGCGGATGATTGGTCCACCGCATCCTAGGATGGTAGTGGGTCTGCCACTTTGAAGCCGCCATCCCGGCCGTTTCTGTTTTGGATTGGATATTTTGAGGCGCCAATTACTCGCCCCGTCGAGTCAGGGATCATAGGCAACTCGGACATTTACTGGGCTCTCATTACTGAAGTCCTCCGAGACTCTCCCCCTGTAACCGCTGAGCTGTCCGCGACTGCTTAACGTATGTAACGTTTGTAAATCATAAAAAATGACTACCGAGACGGTGGTCGCAACTTTAAGAGCGTTTACTCCAAATATCGGCCGTAATAATCATCTTCAGCGATGAATCTCATTTCTGGCTGAGTGGTTTTGTCAATAAACAAAATATGTGTTATTGGACAGCAACAAACCCACATGTGCTTGAAGAGACACATTTGCATCCGACCGTGTGATTGGGTCGTATTTTTTCGTCGATGGAAAACAATTGTCATGTTACCGTCAATGAAGAGCGCTATCGTGCCATGTTAGAAAATTATGTTTTTCCAGAATTGGATGAGATTGACATCGCGGATCGGTCTCAATAAGATGGTGCCACTAGCCACACAGCACGCGTTACAACCGATTCACTGAAAGGCAAATTCGGTGAACGTGTTATTTCGAGAAATGGTCCGGCCGAATGGCCATTTCGTTCATACGATTTAACGCCATTGGGGCCACATCAAGTCATTGGTCTATGCCAACAACTTGCAAGAGTTGTGGAAAATTGGGTCCAAATAATAGATCGCTGTAGACGGGCTGGTGGTGGTCATATGACCGAAATAGAATTTCAATCCTAAAATTTAACATTTGCACTACACCTGGAATAATTTTTAACTCTATACTAGTATCTTAAATATTCTGTGTTTTATTGTCCTTAAAATTGTTATGCCCTTAATGGAAAACCCGGTATATATGGGGGCTATATCCAAATCTGAACCGTATCAAATTTAGTATTATCTTTAAGTGTATCAATAGACTTTTTTGTATCAATTTTTATTCCGATCTCTTAAAAAATATTGCTTATACGTGCATATATTCCAAATCGGAAGTACATATATATGTGAGCTATATATAAATCTGAACCGATTTTGGCCAATTTCAATGGGGATCCTCCTTGGGTCAAAAAAGAACGCAGTGCTAAGTTTCATAACAATCGGGCCATAAATGTGACCTGCACTTTGATTAAAACGCTACGTCTAAAGACGGACGGACATTTCATGTTTTCATCATAATTCGAGTTTCTGCAGCTAAAAATAACTCACCGGGCGCACTATCATTACAACACAATCTGATCACTTAAGTCAACAGGGAAGCTAAAAATAGACATAACACCATGACGGCTATTAACAGAAATGCAGCGCTTCTAGTGGAGAATAGAAACGGCAACACTCAAATAACATCTATTCCCTGAAATGAACAGACGAATGTTAATTTACAACCGGACAATATTGAGTGGATGAAAACAACATAAGGTTCCCGCGGTAATCGGATATATGCCGGCACGAAGTCTGTAATAGTAACAGAATTAAGGATTATCAACTCAGCTTATCCTAGCTGCTACAACAACAACAGGTTAAATGCACAAACTCATAATACCCTGGACCACAGTGTGCGACATTAGTTCGGCCATGCCGAAACTTATATACCCTCCACTGTAGATCGCAAGTGAATGGCTTCGGGTAAAAATAAACTCATACGGGTATTACCAGATTTCAACCCGATTCACAAAATTCCAACGATTTTTCCTGTTATGCCATTAAATGCGATATATGGCGGAGTATTTTTATAGTATACAGGGTTGCCCATATTCGACGGACCCACGGACTCGTTGGGCCCATTCCAATCGACGAGGCTTGTCCGCAGGCAACAATCTTTGCGTCAATTGAATTTTGTACGGGAACAAATGCAAATCAACGCGAATAATCCGTTGTAAAGTGGACCGAGCCATGCCCAACTGCTGAGAACGGCGTTTTTGGGATGTTCTTGGGGACCTCTCAACACTGGCTCGTACGGCAGCGATATTCTCGGCCGATCGCCTTGGTCGACTTTTATTTGGCCTCTTCGGATTAGAAAGAGCCTCACCAGTCGAAAATTTTTCGTATAAACGCTTAATGGTGTTCTTAGAAGGCGCACTTCTCACATTTTTTTAATATTTTAAAAGCACGTTGACTTGACTTCTTCTGTTGAATGTAAATTTCAACTATTTCAGAGCGCTCGCGTGGCGTGTATTGTTCCATGGTAAAAATCTGCTTGGACTGACGCTTCAAACGCGGTATGTCATTAAGCGATCTGACATCTCTGTCAAAAGTTATGGCGTTGCCAGATGGGTCCGTCGAATATGGGAGACCCTGTACTAGCTTTAACCCGGTGAGCTTCGCAGCCCTAAATTATGTGCCAAATTACATATGGTGCCAAATGAAGTAGATTTGATTACTTTCATGCCATAAAATACGAACCCCTTTCATTTCTTGTTTATGTTCCAATAGTTACCCTGACATCATGGTACAATACTTATCCCTTTCCCCACTCACTGAACCTCTGAATGTTGAAAAACTATTTTTATACTGTGGTACAGGGTATTATAACTTTGTGCATTTGTTTGTAACACCCAAAAGGAGAAGAAATAGACCCATCGTTTATTATACCGATCGACTTAGAATCACTTTTTGAGTTGATTTAGCTATGTCCGTCTGTCTGTGCATGTATTCTTGTAATCAAAGTACAGGTCGCAATTACGGTCCGATCTCGACGAAACTTTACACATATCTTTTTTGTTGGCCCAAGGACGATCCCTAGTGAATTTGATTAAAATCGGTTCAGAGTATTTTATAGCCGATCAGTACGAAATTCGACAGGGGAAATCGGTTCAGATTTATCTGTAACCTCCGTATATATGTTCCTCCTGATTTGGTATCAAAGCGCTGTAGAGGTTGTACTTTACTTCGGATCATTAAAATTTTCCAGAATGATGTTTCTCTTTTTAGGAACGAATATGTAATTTAGCGATTATCGGTTCAGAATAAGATAATATGTTCCTACCCATTTACCAATTATTGCAAATTATGATTATTCCAAAATGACCCTTATCGCATTGTTAGGGAGGTGTAGGGTATTATATAGTCGGCCCGCCCGACTTTCTGCCTTTCCTTACTGTTTTTTTTCTCACTTACCACATTTAACTCCACTGTGAAATAAAATATATAACTTTTTTTGCTTCACCGTACCATATTTAACCCTTTTTGATCAACTAAACCATATTTAACACCTTTTCGCCCCTCTGTAACATATTGAAAAATTTTTTCTTGCCCCAACTTCACCATAATTTTAACCCTTTTGCACCATAGTGCTACAAAAAGCATACATTTTGAAAAACACTTTTTATTACATATTTAAGTTACACTCCCTTCCTGCATCCACAGTTTTGCCCACTGTACTAAATGTACGGTTTTTGGCCCACTGTACCATATTTAACCCTTTTGGGTCAACTGAATCATATTTTAGCTTCATTATTCAGATAAATATAGCGAATCAAAAAATCGACCAGGTAAAATTTTCATACGAACATTATTTTTGTGGAAATAAAATTTTTGCAATGTGCATAATTTGCACAATCATCAAAATAAAACCAGTAAGGAAAGGCAGAAAGTCGGGCGGGGCCGACTATATAATACCCTACACCTCCCTAACAATGCGATAAGGGCCATTGCCATAATAATTTGGAATAATTGGTAAATGGGTAGAAACATATTATCTAATTCTGAAACGATAATCGCTAAATTATGCAATATTCGTTCCTAAATTGAGAAACATCTTTCTGGAAAATTTTAATGATCGGAAGTAAAATACAACTTCTATAGCGGTTTGATACCAAATCAGGAGGAACAATCAATATAAATCTGAACCGATCTTCCCCGAATACTCATTCATGTAAAAAGACCTCCTTCTGTCGAATTTCGTACTGATCGCATATAAAATACAGTCTCTACAGCGCCTACATGTCAAATCGGGGGTAACGAATATATAGGGGCTATATTTAAATCTGAACCGATTTCTTCCAAATTTAACAGTGTTCATTCATATAATAAGAAACCTCTTTCTGCCGAATTTCATACTGATCGGATATAAAATAAGATTTTTACAGTGCTTACAAGTCAAATCGGAGGTAACGTATATATGGGGGCTATATCTAAATCTGAACCGATTTTCTCCGAATTTAGCATTATTCCTTCATGTAATAAGAAACCTCTTTCTGCCAAATTTTGCACTGATCGGATATAAAATACAGTTTTTACAGCGCTTACATGTCAAATCGGGGGTAACATATATATGGGGGCTATATCTGAATCTGAACCGATTTTCTCCGAACTTAGCAGTATTCCTTCATGTAATAAGAAACCTCTCTTTGCCGAATTTCGCACTGATCGGATATAAAATAACATTTTTACAGCGCTTATATGTCAAATCGGGGGTAATGTATATATGGGGGCTATATCTAAATCTGAACCGATTTCTTCCAAATTTAACAGAGTTCATTCATGTAATAAGAAATCTTTTGCTGCCGAATTTCATACTGATCGGATATAAAATAAAGTTTTTACAGCGCTTACATGTCAAATCGGGGCTAACATATATATGGGGGCTATATCTAAATCTGAACCGATTTTAACCAAATTCAATAGGGATCGTCCTTGGGCCAAGAAAAAGATATGTGTAAAGTTTCGTCGAGATCGGGCCATAATTGCGACCTGTACTTTGATTACAAGAATACATGCACAGACGGACAGACAGACAGAGGAACAGACGGACATAGCTAAATCGACTCAGAAAGTGATTCTAAGTCGATCGGTATAATAAACGATGGGTCTATTTCTTCTCCTTTTGGGTGTTACAAACAAATGCACAAAGTTATAATACCCTGTACCACAGTGTGGTGTAGGGTATAACCAGTAAGGAAAGGCAGAAAGTCGGGCGGGGCCGACTATATAATACCCTACACCTCCCTAACAATGCGATAAGGGTCATTGCCATAATAATTTTGAATAATTGGTAAATGTGTAGAAACATATTATCTAATTCTGAAACGATAATCGCTAAATTAAGCAATATTCGTTCCTAAATTGAGAAACATCTTTCTGGAAAATTTTAATGATCGGAAGTAAAATACAACTTCTATAGCCTCCTGATACCAAATCAGGAGGAAAATCAATATAAATCTGAACCGATCTACCCTGAATACTCATTCATGTAAAAAGACCTCCTTCTGTCGAATTTCGTACTGATCGCATATAAAATACAGTCTCTGCAGCGCCTACATGTCAAATCGGGGGTAACGTATATATGGGGGCCATATCTAAATCTGAACCGATTTCTTCCAAATTTAACAGTGTTCATTCATATAATAAGAAACCTCTTTCTGCCGAATTTCATACTGATCGGATATAAAATAACATTTTTACAGCGCTTACATGTCAAATCGGGGGTAACATATATATGGGGGCTATATCTAAATCTGATCCGATTTTCTCCGAATTTAGCAGTATTCCTTCATGTAATAAGAAACCTCTTTCTGCCAAATTTTGCACTGATCGGATATAAAATACAGTTTTTACAGCGCTTACATGTCAAATCAGGGGTAACATATATATGGGGGCTATATCTAAATCTGAACCGATTTTCTCCGAATTTAGCAGTATTCCTTCATGTAATAAGAAACCTCTCTTTGACAAATTTCGCACTTATCGGATATAAAATAACATTTTTACAGCGCTTATATGTCAAATCGGGGGTAATGTATATATGGGGGCTATATCTAAATCTGAACCGATTTCTTCCAAATTTAACAGAGTTCATTCATGTAATAAGAAACCTTTTCCTGCCGAATTTCATACTGATCGGATATAAAATAAAGTTTTTACAGCGCTTACATGTCAAATCGGGTCTAACATATATATGGGGGCTATATCTAAATCTGAACCGATTTTAACCAAATTCAATAGGTATCGTCCTTGGGCCAAAAGAAAGATATGTGTAAAGTTTCGTCGAGATCGGACCATAATTGCGACCTGTACTTTGATTACAAGAATACATGCACGGACGGACAGACAGACAGACGGACAGACAGACAGACGGACAGACAGACAGACAGACGGACAGACGGGCATAGCTAAATCGACTCAGAAAGTGATTCTAAGTCGATCGGTATAATAAACGATGGGTCTATTTCTTCTCCTTTTGGGTGTTACAAACAAATGCACAAAGTTATAATACCCTGTACCACAGAATACATGCACAGACGGACAGACAGACGGACAGACAGACAGAGGAACAGACGGACATAGCTAAATCGACTCAGAAAGTGATTCTAAGTCGATCGGTATAATAAACGATGGGTCTATTTCTTCTCCTTTTGGGTGTTACAAACAAATGCACAAAGTTATAATACCCTGTACCACAGTGTGGTGTAGGGTATAACCAGTAAGGAAAGGCAGAAAGTCGGGCGGGGCCGACTATATAATACCCTACACCTCCCTAACAATGCGATAAGGGTCATTGCCATAATAATTTTGAATAATTGGTAAATGTGTAGAAACATATTATCTAATTCTGAAACGATAATCGCTAGATTAAGCAATATTCGTTCCTAAATTGAGAAACATCTTTCTGGAAAATTTTAATGATCGGAAGTAAAATACAACTTCTATAGCCTCCTGATACCAAATCAGGAGGAAAATCAATATAAATCTGAACCGATCTACCCTGAATACTCATTCATGTAAAAAGACCTCCTTCTGTCGAATTTCGTACTGATCGCATATAAAATACAGTCTCTGCAGCGCCTACATGTCAAATCGGGGGTAACGTATATATGGGGGCCATATCTAAATCTGAACCGATTTCTTCCAAATTTAACAGTGTTCATTCATATAATAAGAAACCCCTTTCTGCCGAATTTCATACTGATCGGATATAAAATAACATTTTTACAGAGCTTACAAGTCAAATTGGGGGTAACGTATATATGTGGGCTATATCTAAATCTGAACCGATTTTCTCCGAATTTAGCAGTATATCTTGATGTAATAAGAAACCTCTTTCTGTCAAATTTTGCACTGATCGGATATAAAATACAGTTTTTACAGCGCTTACATGTCAAATCGGGAGTAACATATATATGGGGGCTATATCTAAATGTGATCCGATTTCCTCCGAATTTAGCAGTATTCCTTCATGTAATAAGAAACCTCTTTCTGCCAAATTTTGCACTGATCGGATATAAAATACAGTTTTTACAGCGCTTACATGTCAAATCAGGGGTAACATATATATGGGGGCTATATCTAAATCTGAACCGATTTTCTCCGAATTTAGCAGTATTCCTTCATGTAATAAGAAACCTCTCTTTGACAAATTTCGCACTTATCGGATATAAAATAACATTTTTACAGCGCTTATATGTCAAATCGGGGGTAATGTATATATGGGGGCTATATCTAAATCTGAACCGATTTCTTCCAAATTTAACAGAGTTCATTCATGTAATAAGATACCTTTTCCTGCCGAATTTCATACTGATCGGATATAAAATAAAGTTTTTACAGCGCTTACATGTCAAATCGGGTCTAACATATATATGGGGGCTATATCTAAATCTGAACCGATTTTAACCAAATAGGGATCGTCCTTGGGCCAAAAGAAAGATATGTGTAAAGTTTCGTCGAGATCGGACCATAATTGCGACCTGTACTTTGATTACAAGAATACATGCACAGACGGACAGACAGACAGACGGACAGACAGACAGACGGACAGACAGACAGACAGACGGACAGACGGACATAGCTAAATCGACTCAGAAAGTGATTCTAAGTCGATCGGTATAATAAACGATGGGTATATTTCTTCTCCTTTTGGGTGTTACAAACAAATGCACAAAGTTATAATACCCTGTACCACAGTGTGGTGTAGGGTATAATGACGGCCCTCCGATTTCGGAATAGAGCGTTAAAAATCCTTTTATTTCATATACACTTCCGCCATATCTGTACCCCGCACTGGGTGTGCCTTGACGATCATTGCTGAGAAAAAATTGTCACGTTCTTCGCGTACAAGACTTCAATCTTCAAATAAGTATCCATGATTGTTAAGTGCACCACAGCAGTACGCCCGAAGAACATAGAAATGAATTTCAGAGGTTTAAACTATTAAAAATGCCAAAGACAAATTGAAAAAAGTGAATAAAATTTCAGCGATTCATTATTTGGTTACGGCCCTCTGGTTTTTGGATTCACCAGGTCAAAAGCCATCTGGGATAATTAATTCAGCTCAACCTATACATAACTGTCGATGTGCTCCGCGAAATACACTATCAAAAATAATTCACGCAAGTTTAACAAAGGTTTGGGAAGCTATAGTGGTGGTTCCATTAAGAGCTCATCAACGACACCTATATAGATTTATATGTACTTCAAGCCGCTATAACCGCTTCTTTAGTGTTATTTCATTACTTAATGGTTCAGATTTTCCCTCACATAAATATGCCCTGGGGCCAAATCACGGCATTCGATATCGAGAACTTTTCGATCGAAAATTCATTTTAATTTTGTTAATAAGGAAAAGTGAACAGTAGAATTAATTAAAAACTATCCAGATAAGCTATATAAGAATGTGTTTAAAAAATCGACTCGTATTCGACAAAAACTATACTTTTTTAACTATAATAAAAAATACATTTCGATCGTAAAGTACTCGATATCGAATGCCGTGATTTGCCCCCTGATTTTATATACACCGGGTGGTCCATCTAGCGATTTCTCTTCTTTTTTTCAGCGATTTGACAATGGCAGACTTTTCTGTGGGGTACAGTGAAGGACCGATTTTAGGCGAACAATCAAATAATTGTTCAGACCCTTATGGCAAATGTTTAGCAATTAGTGAGATAGAGCCAGAAAGCGACCCAAAGTCTTGCTCCACTGCGAAGCCAGACAGGGCAACCACATTACTGAAATCGTGTTCCATAAATCTGTGGTCACAATCGATAACCGCTTACGTCGACTTAAGAAAGATTTGACTTATGTATATTATCATATTCTACTAACAATAATTATTTATGTGAAATCCTCATTTTTCTAAAATTTTTCTTTATTAATTTTTTTTATAAAGATATTAATAAAAACACATTGGAAATTTAATGGTTTGCTCTTTCCAATAATGCATTGAAAACAAAACCACATTCTCTGAAAAAAATATGCGAGTAAACATTTATTAAAACTCACACACTGTTCATCATTTTCACATTCAAGTAAACAATTTTTTTCCAATTCCTCTCTGACACTTTTCCCTCTTTCAACACAGCTTGACATCAAGTCGCCACTAAAGTTTTCTTTTTGTTTTGCAGAAGTATTTTCATATATTGTTTTCATTTGCACATTCTATATTCTTGCATCCACAATGATGACATTTTGTTAAAATTTACATAAGGACAATAAACAGAAACAAGTTTTTACACGTTCTCCTTGTTATCATTGTAAAAACATAAAAAAAAACATTTCTTCAAATTGCATGAAGATTCGCTTAAAAATTATATCGCATTGCTTTGGCGGTTTTTAAATTTTTGGCAAATTTAGAAATTAAATAAAAAATAATATTATAGCCTGATTCGACTTCCTAAAAATACATAAAATAACAGCAAAAGAACAAAAACGTTAAAAAGGAGTGTAAGGATATTTATCATCCAGTTGCTACAAACCAAAAGTGCAACACATCACAGAAAGGACCTAACACCCCAAGTATTTTTGGTGAAAATTCGATTTGGGCCATTTTAAGTCATTTGAGAAATGTTCGTCCGTCGGTCTGAATGTATGTCTGGGCACTATTTCCACGCCCCTTTTGGTACCTCCCACACAAATGGGCTTTTTAGCACCAAAAGTTAACAGCTTATATGATTTTATAGTACCGAGAGTCCACTGAAAAGTGGACGTAATTGGCACGCCACTTTTAGTACCTACCACACAAATGGACTATTTTGCACAAAAAAAAAGTCAACAGCTTGTAACTTTAATACTAGTGCATACATTAAAGTTTTTAAATTGATAATAATTTAATTAAAAACAGAAAAATAAATAAATTTTCGAATGAAGAGCTAGGTTAGGTTAGTTTAGGTTGTAGAGAGGAGACGTTTAAACGTCTCATGTACATGGACATACACTGTAGCCAGTGGTTCGGCCTGTTGTGCGCTCCTTATTTATGATCTTTTATACATCACGAGTTACAGAAAATCGGTACTAGGCACGAATTTTCTCAGTATCTTCCAGTCATATCCTCTGAGATGAGTTAAGTCTGGCAATATGTCGGACCCGAAATATCGGGATCTTGCATGTGTGAAAGCTGGGCAGTGACATAGAAAATGTTCCATCGTTTCGATGTTTTCCCTGAATGTCCTGCATTCGTCGTTTTCTCGAGTTTCCCGTTAGAACACTTACACCTTACTTACCTCGATCTTGTTTAGTTTCAGAAAACTACTTGTTTTCTTCTCATTAGGGTTGCCCCACAGTATCTTTGTAGTTGCTCCTACTGTTGCGCTATTCCACACCGTTTTGTCGGTCATCCCTGCCTAGTGCTTCGGCTAATCTTTCGTGTCATCGATAGGTTTCCAATTTTCCTAGTTTATTACTCGAAGCAAAAAGCGAAAGCGAAGTTCTCTGCACTTTAAAGTTAAGCTGTATGCCCGTTCACCCCGTTGTGTCTTTTGCTTTCAACAACGTTTCTCGATTTGACCCTTTCCGATGTTATTGCTTTAATCGCCATTTGGCTATCTGTGAAGATGTTGGCATATTTAGGCTTTGTGGTATTACTGAGCCAGTTCACACACTCCGTGATTGCTCGAAATTCTGCTTGAAATACCGTGTTATGGTCAGGGAGACGGAAGTGAAGTTCGTCTTCTGGTTCATCAATAAAAAGTCCCGGACCCGTCTTTCCTCCTAGCTTGGACCTATCCGTGTAGCAGCTGGTTCCCACTGGTACATGGGCCATTGTTCCGTTTTCCCAGGAGCGTCTGAATCACAGGTAGCTGTAAGCCACACTTCAGGAATGCGGTCGGAGATGTCTGCTGTTTGAATGAGACCAACTAGAGATTCTAAATCTTCTGATGGTACGACTTGTGGTCTCAATTTATCCATTCACCCATCACTTGTAGACGTCTTGTTGTGAGTGCTGCCTCATATTTAACACGGGTGTCAATTGGTTGGATGTGCAGTATAGTCTCCAACGCTCTTGTTGGTGCAGTTCTAAATGCCCCGCTTATGCCTACACAGCACATATGTTGAATTTTTTGCTTATTATTGGTCTAATCACGCTCGTGTAAAGCCAGTGAGTCATATTTGAACGTAGTCCCCATTTTGAACCTATAGCTCTTCTGCACAACGACCAACATCTTCGGGCCTTTGTAACTCTTTCTTCAAAATGATCTTTCCATTAGAGTTTCTGATCCAAGATTACTTCCAAGTATTTTTCCTTTTTAGTTGTAGCAATTGTCTTATTCAGGAATCGAGGCCGGGTAAAACGTGGGATCTTCGATTTCCTTGTAAATAGACATATTTCTGTTTTGTCTGGGTTAACATTTCCTCTTGGCTGTGACCAGTTATATGCTATGTTAAGTGCCTCCTTAGCTCTTCGGCATAATGGATGTATGCCCTTTGGAAGTATTACAGGGGCACACAGGGTGGCTGATATGTAATGCAACAAAGAAAAGCGCTATATTTTTTTATTTTTTTTTTAAATTTTATTGTTCAAAAGCAAAGAATGTCGGAAATAACATAAAATTTTAGAAACAGTTTGTTGTAATTGGCCACCTTTGGAACGAATAGTGGCCTTCAAACGGCCGACAAAGCCATCACACGCTGCACGAAAGTGGCTCTGCGGTATTTTGGCCCGTTCCCGGCGAAGCGCCGTCTTGAGATGATCGATACTTTGGTATTTTTTAGTGCGAACCTTACTCTCTAAAATGCCCCAGGCGCAAATTCCAACGGATTGAGATCCGGAGATCTTGGCCCCATGGACGATGAATACGAGCGGGGAGCGACCATCGGCCGTTACGGCGGCCCACACCATTACCATCGGCGGCGCTTGAGTTCTGGTGGCCAATCGAAGGTGTACATTTTCAGCTGACCTCTTTGGCAAGTAAACCCGATCATTTTGTTTGTTCACAAACTTCTCAATTTGGAATGGCTTCTCATCGGAGAAAACCAAATTCGGTAACTGGTCACTTTCGTGCAAGCGAAGCAACTCCTTGGCTCTTTCGAGTCGGTGAGCTCTTGCACTTTATGGAACTTCAATGGCTTTAGTCCAAGCTCATTTTTTAGTATGTGTTGTATCCGTTCTCGCGATATGTTCAGCTCACTATCAATTTTTCTACCACTGCGGCGTGGATTTCGATCAAATCTGGCCTTCACTTTTCGGATCATTTCTGGTGTTGTTACCGTTTTCTTTCGTCCACTTTTTGGACGCGATGCAACACTGCCAGTATCACGGTAACGAGCAATGGTACGAGAAACAAAAGATTTATTCACATTTAAATGCTGGAGGTCTCTAACGATAGCCACTTGTGTTTTTCCACCCAAATATAAAGCAATCACACTATCACGCTTGAATTCCCTCACGAATAACTTTTGTTCTGAATGCAATAGATCAAAATGCTTTTGTAAGCTTGTAAACAATAAAATGAACTGTCACTGAAATAAATCTGTCAGCTATCAGACTAGCGGTTTAGAAATGATAGCAACCTGAAGTTGGTTCCAATACATATCAGCCACCCTGTACATCCAAACCTAGCTCCTGTTAGAGCTAGAAACCTAAAATTTTTCACATACATAGACAGTAGTGCTGTTTGAACCACTAGCTACTCATGTAGTAATTTTTTGCCATTGGTCAGTTATAGCGCTATCACAAACTTGGGTATTGTTTTTGTTCCTTCAAAAGAATCTTATAATTTCCAAAGCTAAAATTTTTTAAATATGAAATGCTTTATATGACACATTTATTGTCGAAAAATAATTTTCAATAACCTGACTGTGAAGCAGTGACCAGAAAAAATTTCATTTTTTCACTGATTTTAAAGGTTTCTTAAGAGCTAAGATTATGTACATAATGACCTCAAAGAAGATGCAAAGCAAAAATTGTTCATCTTTTTACCGTTGCGGATCCTAGAAAAGCTAGAAATTTTGCATATGTGTAGACTTGACTGTTTTTGTATCCTACAGACTATAGACATAGACGTTTTTTGACCTTCGTCAGTTCTCGAGCTATCAAAACGTTAATATTATTGTTGTATTTCAGAAGCGTCTTAAATGATACAAAGATAAAATACATAATATGTTATACTACATATACACGGGAACACAATTTTGAATACTAAGATTATAGTCAGATTAGCAGTGACCAAAGTACTTTCCATTCTTTCACAGCATTTCAGATTTTTTTCAAAAGTTGCATTCATACTTCCAATACTTTAAAAATTCAACAAAGAGTTATGAACTTCACATATATGTGCATATACCGATTTTCAAGGAAATGCGTCGTCCGGCCTGCGGACAAGATGGACACAAAAACCGCGACCAAAATAATTTTAAATGTCTTTTCAAAATGTATCGCACGCCAATTACAGCCAATTACAATTTTGGAGTGATTCACCACACTCCAAATGCTTGATTTTGGGCAGTCGTCAGTTCTCGCGCTATCAAAAACGTGAGTGTTATTTTATCCTTATTAGAAAAAAACCTGAATCTTTCTAAATATGTAGAACTATTCTTGGAAAATTTACCCTCTCGATATTATAGCGGAACATTTAGGATAAGTAAATCGGCTGTTTCACGGCTAACATAACCTCATAATTCAAGAACGGATCGTTCGATATTCAAAAATGGTCTTGAAGTTTTTAGTTTAAGCTTTTGATAGCATTGTAAAAAACTGATCAGTACGACGAGAAGGAGCCGGTAGAGGTACTTCGATTGTTGTTATAAACTTCAGTTATTCCAATTTATTGTGGTTAATACAATACAAAGAATTATAATTGAGCGAATTACAGGAAGTAGCACGAGCATGTTCGTATTATTATTTTCATTACATTAACGAATTTGTGCGGAACGAAGTTTGCCTGGCCGCCTAGTTTATCCATAGAAATAAAAAATCGCATTTTCCAAACCTCGTATATCACCTTTTGTACATAATAAAATTTCTTCTAACACGTCAAATAATGTTAGTTTTTAAAATCTTTCGATAGTTAAGCAAATTTGGGATGAATACAGGCTGAATATTATAAGTGGCTTTATTAAAATTAACATACAAAAGAAAATGTTCCGATTTGTCTGTTTGTTTTGAACAATATTTTCCGAACTTAATAAGTTAGTTTTCAGAATTTGAATCGAATTGAAAAAAATCTACATGTGGAATTTATTCAATCAAAACATGTAATGTAGATAATTTTCATCAAGGCTGTACAAACCAGGCATGTAACGAGTATTCGCATTCGCATATGCGAACCCGAATTATTCGCATCATTTTAACATTCGCATTCGCATTCTCAAAAACCATCATTGGATTATTCGCTTTCGCTTATTATATTTCAGTATTCGCTTCCATTTGTTAAAAGTGCTAAATCTCCCTATTCCCTTCACACAATTTGAAGATATTAATACAAATGAAAACCTCTGCCACTTCTCTTCAAAACAGTTGAAAAAATATGTTTGTCCTTGTGGTAACAGGAGGTAAAAATATGGAAAACATTCTCAATACTTGAATATCCTGTAAAAGTATCAATTCAGTTCCTTTAATTTGTTGGTACTAAAGGGTCAAACTATTATTCGCATTCGCTTTCGCAAAAAAATCACTTTCGTTACAACCCTAGAACATACACAGCCGACTCTATTGGCGTCAATATACTGCGGTTCGTATGATATACGTATATGTCTGACTTTTACATTACTCATACATCACGGTGTGCTAACAACTTGTTACTGTGTACATTAGGGTGATGACTTTTTGATTTTTTTTCTCAAAAATTATTTCCTGTTGCACGAATGAATGAACATTTGCCTATTAATGACTAAAATAACGTTTATTCCATTTAAATATTGAAAAAGGTCACACACAAACCACTTCGAAATGATATTTTTGTGAAAAACTAAAATTTTTTTTAAATTATATAAGTCCAAAACGGAAAAAGTCTTATAACTTCCACATAACCTATGAACAAAATGAGACATTGATCATAGAAATCGGTGAACATCTTTCGCTATTATCTACAATTAAGTGAAGGTATCTCATTTTGAATCGAATATATGTTGACGACTTTTTTATGATTCTCATTTTTTCTATTTTTTTTTTACAGAAACCACAATAATTGCGGTCATTATTTCGAAAGTTTTGAAAAAATTAAAAAAAAAATTTAAAAAAAAATTAAAAAATTGCCTAAAATACTAATATATAAAAATTTTAACATCATTTTGTGCGTGAGTTTTTTTTCATCGAATTACTTATATGTCAGATTTTAGCACAAATATATTCTACTGTGAAGACAATCAGAGTTTATTATCAGAGCAATTTCTTCGGAAAATGCCTTCTTCTCAAACTTACGCCATAAATATTAATCAATCAAAATTGTTTCTCCAAACTAATTTTTAAGAGTAAAAATGTTAAAAAAATGTTAATTGTATTTTAAGGTAGGAGAGTGCTATTAAACATAATGTGATTAAGTTTGTATTTTGTTCTGTACATTTAAGATGGCCCACAAAGAGAACCACCTTCGGTAGACCAAATTTTAAACTGTGTGTTTCTTGCCAACCACCAACCAGGCAATGAAGCCGACCAAAATTATCGGCGGCGGCGGCGCATTGGAAAATACCGATCGGCGGCGGCGGCTGATCAGCTTATCCGATCAAATTTCAACAATCGGCTGAGCCGACAAAGTTCCAACAAACGATGGCGCACGAATGTCAATCTCAGGCAAAAATGGCGCTTTAAGATATTTACAATTAGATGACAAAACCTAAAATTAACACAAACATTTAAGAAAAGTTAAGGAAGTTTTGATTTAATGTCGAAAATCAGTTCAATAAATGCCTACTTATTAGTCTTTGTTGTGAAAGAGAATTTATTGTGAATGACATACCGCATGTTGTTTTCTCTCTAGAACGACGTAGACTTTGTAAAAATTGTTTCGGCCGCTCAAGAGCTATTGTATTTTCCGTAAAAACCAAAACACGCATTTCTTTAAATAAATGATAGCGAGATTAATTTAGAAACTTTTTATAAATTTTTATGCAAAAATGAACTTTATTAAAATTTCTGACCCTATTGTATTACTTAGTAGTCACTTTCTTAATTTTCATGGTTGCATAAAATAAATCGATTAAACTCACTAAATAATGTTCGGCGGCTGAGTTTCAGCCGATGTGAGCCGCTGATATCGGCGGCGGCGCCGGCTGGAAATAAATAGCCGGCTGTGGCTCCGCCGATTTGCGCAGCGTCGGCTTCATACCCTGCCACCAACAAAAGAAATTTTATCAAAATCAGACACGCTAATCAACCGCACAATGCATATAGATTTGTAAATATACCCTACACCACACGGTAGTACAGGGTATTATAACTTTGTGCATTTATTTGTAACACCCAAAAGGAGATGAAATGGAGTCATTTATTATTATTCCGATAGGTACATAATAACTTTTTGAGTCGATTTTTCCATTTCCGTCCGTCTGTCTGTCCATACATTCAAAGTGCACTATGAAAAGTTTTTTAATCTGGAATTTAACATACTCCAAACGAATATTTTTTAACATTTCGCTTTTGGAAATACTTTTTATTACATCCAAACAATGTCACATACTTAAGTTATTATTGTAATTATTGAAACCATTGACGAGTCAAAGACTTTAGTTATGATCTTGTAATTCGTCGTTATGAATAGCAATGACCATTTGATGCCTTGAATAAACAATAGGATAATATCTTTTTAAAAGAAACTGAACTGTGCGAAGTTTAATGTCTGAGATAAATACACTTTCATTGTTCGTAAGCCGTCGTGCTGGACAAGCTTTTTAGGGCTTTTAATTGTTGTAATTGTTGTCATTAACCTGTTCGAATAATTTTTGAAAATTGTGATTTAGTTCAAAATGTTTATGGAGTGTTGTATAGACGTCAGCTAATAGAATAAATATTTTGGTATATCTTAAAAGCGCTATGAATACAATAGACTATAGATCCGTACCCTGGAAAAAGTAATATGCCAATCAGCATTTATCAATTTGTCTGAATTCTAATGTCACCTGTAGAGTGATCAAACCCGGTTTAAAATAAACCGGCCCACCGGTTTTTTGCATCCACCGTCCCCGGTTTTTCTCAAAATCATGAATTTCGAACAACCGGTGCAACCGGTTTTTTTCGTTTGTTTCCATCGGTTTTCCGGTTTTTTTATTATCACTAAAATATTAAAAATTATTTACAACTTTATAAACAAAATATCACAAATTAAGATAATAATATGAAAGATCTCCTTATATGGCCTAAAAGGACTCGGCAACTTTGCTAGAATCCGAAGCCATTCACCAATTTCTATACAAATTACCAAAATGTAAAGAAAATAAATGATTCATACGCGCAGAAGTTATGTGAAAAGTAAACGCATTCGCTCACTTCCAAACCGAAACAAAAACAAGTAAGAAAATTTCAATTGGGTAAACCGACTAGTGTATACTCTTATATATTTATATACTCGTATATACCCATCTGCACTAAAGTGTGTATATAAAATATATATGTATAAAGATTTAGTACCTCTATTAAATATTCTATTTAATACCCCGAAATATTAATATTTTCTTGACTGAACTACATAAGGGGAATTGCATGTCAAGTGAGTTAATTTTTAAAAGGGATGTCTTCTGTCGGGATGAAAATTGCACCAAGTAGCCCTATCAGATAGTAGTTATGAGACACAATTCCAACGAGATCGGTTAAGGACTTTCCGAGTTGGAGGGTGTCAAATATTGACATTTTTGTCAAACGGTTCTTTTCCTCATCTGAAATGCTAAAATGTTTGGTTGAACGTTAATTTTTTTTCAGAGGTTTATATTTATTTTGATAGATCAACAGGTCCCATCCCATTAATAGGTCACAAAGCTTTTAAAGGAAATTATCTAAGCTTTCTTTTGAGCAAAAAAAATCAAAAATTAAAACATAGGTTTTTACCAAAATTTCAAAAAAGTTTAATTTTGCAAAAAAGTAATGAAAATATATTTGCTAATTTTTTTAAAAGGTTGAAGAAAAAACTGTCCATAACACTTTTGGAAAATGTTTCTAAATACAATAGCTAATTAGTTATAAGTATGAGATAAAAGGACCGTTTGACTCAAATGACAATATTCATCACAATCCAACTCATAACTACTATCCAACAGGACTAAATTTGGTGCAAGATTCCTGATCAGAAGACATCGCTTTAAAAATTTAATATTAAAAAATTTATTTATTTTATTAAAAAGGAAAATGTTTTTCAAACGGCAATTTTCATACTGTTTTGTTATGCAGAAAAAACCGGTTCTACCGCGTTTCCCGAACAGGGACATCTGGATATCTATTGCGCGACATGTACGGGTACATAAGGTTAAACATTTGAGATAAGATTACCTCAGTAATATGTCTAAACACATTTAAATGTATTAAATGCTTAAAAGAATTTCTTGTTTGCTAATTAACGTTAATTGACGTTAAATCCCATAATCAATACAGTCTACTTTTCGGAAAATGTGTTTATAAAGACTTTTTGGGTTTCCTAATTGAGTTCCCGTGACAGCTTGCGAAAACAGACACCAAATTACAAGAAGACAAAATACTAAAAAAAATACAATATGTATGTATATACATATGTATGCTATACTAGCGGACCCGGCGAACTTCGACTCGCCTCAGTTTACGCCTTCAGATAAACTTCTGAGTGATAATAAAACACAGATTTTTAAAATTTCAATGCTATTTATTAGAATGGTATCGAAATCAGTAGAGAGCGATATGATAAACGATGTTTTTTGATTTGTTTTCCGGCGCAAAAACAAACAACGAAGACGGTTTCCCAACACGCGTACAGGCAACGAACAGCTGACCGTGGGAATAACAGGAAATTCGAGATAAATACCACAGACTTCCAACGATTGGCCTTGTGATTTATTGATTGTAATCGCAAAAGCCAATCGTACAGAGAACTGAATCCGTTGAATTGGAACGGAAGATCAGTTGGAATAATCGGAATTTGACGGATACGGTCTTCCTCTCCTTTGAATTTCGCTTTATGATCGTCGCTTGAATCACATTGTTCATCAGTTTCAGTTGCACAATTTCGGATGGTTCAGATTCCGCAACATGATTATAATCGATCCCACCTTCAGCTGTAAATTATGCGGCGGAGCACCTGGCACATCAAGCGAGTTAAAAAATTCCATCGGATAGTTTGTCGCTTCATCCTCTTCGGTCACGCTGTCAACGGATTTGTACGAATGCAGTTCTCCAGCGATTTTACTTTGAATAAACAAATTAAAGCTTTCGACGTCCTTATTCTTCGCTGCTAATATTGCCCGTTCACTAATCCAATCGAGATTTTCATAATTTTGTTCAATGCCTGGGAACACTTTGGTGATGAGTTCCTACTTCGACGATGTGAACTCGCAAAAATTTTCCGGGAACGATATCAATCCAGTAGAAACATCAACAGGAATTTGGCCATTGCCAAGCGCCAGCAGTTGTCTCGAGAATTCAAGAGTCGATGAGTCGTTCTGCAACGCGACTCTCATGATCATGGTTAATTTCTGCTTCTTGAAATGACGCCACAAAGTCGACGATTTCGGGCAGCAGTAGATTTCGGGATGACGGGAAGCGTTTGACGAAAACCTCCGGAGAGCAATATAATAGCCCCACCAAATTGTCTCGAATTACCTCGTAAATCCTTCATCGTTCTGTCAACTGCCTCCAAAGCTCGTTTATGCGCCATCGTGCATTCATCCCAAATGATGATTCTGCATTCTCGCATTAATTTCGCTGTCGCCGAATAAATAAATGCCCGCAATCCACTAAGATAACCTAACTTTTTATACTCAAACATATTTTCTGAAAAAATTATGGAATTGATAAATATCGCATTGAATTTTAATTGATCGTAATATTTGTACCGTTTGCTGATGTGATACGCGATATATGACTATCCGAAATCAGCGTAATAATACGAAAACTCGAATGAATCGCAGCAAGAAAAATATCACATTTGTTTAATAGAAAATGGCCTTTTTGTTTAATAGAAAATGAATAACAATTTCGATTGAAAAAGACAGAGGTAGATAGGAACAGTAGAAATATCTGAAGAAATAACAATTTTCGATTTTTCCAATTTTCCCATTTTTCTAGAGGATTTTCCCAAAATTTTATTTCGTACAAACCTTCTCCTGGTAATTAAAAACAACTGAAATAAAATTTGAGCCAAATCGGCCCAGCCGTTCTCAATTGATGAATTACTGTACATACAACAAATGTACGTTTGTTACATCATTTATATATATATAGATGTATATCGTCACCTGAAATCCAAAATAACGTAACTCACATGTTCATGATTTTTCAGAAGAAGCAAACACAAAGTAAAGCAATTTTAAGCTTTTGACCAAATTTAGTGGCGTACCTTCTGAATTAAATAAAATACAATTTTATGAATCATTCCGCTTTTTTAATGACCTTGTAACGCCATTTTGAGTATCGCTCATAAAATGGTCAATTTTTGATATTGAACTCCAAAATTTTGTAGGAATGTGTAGTTTAGCCTAATAGACTATAATTAATCATAAAATTCATTTTGATTTTTTTGATGTTACGTGATTTTTGATTTCAAATGACGATTTACGTTTTTTACATTGTCAATTAAACAATATGCAACAAATTTTTGTTTGTTTTCGGGATCTAAAAACTTATGTAACCAAAACAAAATTTTTTAACCTTCATGTGCTCGGGATTGTAAACTTACTTGGGCGGTCGGATGACTACATTGTAGCAATCATCGAGCTTTAAGAAATAAACACTTAAAAAGTGATCCAAATCCACGTTTCTTTTTCAAAAAATAACAAAAATCAGCATATTACTGGTTCATTCGAAAGAGCAAATATTACAAGTACTTAAGGAGCACGATTATTTCATTCATGTGGAATTCCCCGGCTGGTTTTACAAAATTTTGTCAACAAAATTTTGCAAAACATTGGTGAATTTTTCGGGTATATCTCAAAAACGACTCGCTCGTTATTCGCCTTAAGGGGCTGCATCGTTAATTTATCGTTAGCATAAAATAACTGAACGATTACCAATGTTGGCGCGCAAAAGATTGATAGAAGCCTAGGGTTTGTGCCATGGCGCGCCATCCTGCTGAAACCAAAGATGGTCCATATCTTAAATTTCAATAATGTATGTATTGCTTTGTTTCTATTACATTATTGCAATAGACAGAATGTAAATGAAACACACAGACCAAAATTGAATAACAAAAACATTAAAAAATGTACCACTAACATTTTTGTAATATTACATATTACACCAGTGTTATGCGCAGCCTTTCGGCAAAAATGTTGTTGCATAGCGTAATGGGAATTTCACTTTCACGTAGAGACAGTGGTTTAGTAACGGTCGTTAAAACAACTAGAATAAATTAATTTTTTTTTTAAATCGCTATTTGCTGACAGGAAAAAAACATACAAAAATACAACAACAAAATGTTGATTCATTTTCTTAAAGCTAACGAAGAAAACAATGCCTATCTATAGATAAATGTATAAATTGTGACCCATATTGATTTTGTTTGGGTGGTACCAAAAGGGTCGTGGCCCATTTGTCAATAAACTGTGGGTACTAAGAATCATTCCACTGTACAAATATTCAAATATATAACACATGTATACACACATTTTGGTGCCGATACTTTTTGAACTGTTCTTTAGTAAATTCGATCACCTGAGTACGAATATGCAGTCGGTTTTTGACTAGAAGCTCCCGTTTTCATGTTATGGGGTAGGGTGTTGCAAACCTGACACCACTTAAAAATACCCAAAATAATTGTGAAAAGAAGAAATTAAAAAATTTTTTGTGTGTATTTTTTGTCGTGTATTCACCACATATATAACAAAATTGATCGGGATGATTTACACAGATTCTGTGGCTAAACTACATTTTTGAAAATTAGCTCTCAATCACGTACAGTAAGATGACATTATTTTACTGCAATTCCTTATCATATATATAAAATAAGATAAGAAAATGAACACTACCTGCTACAGAGAAGAAAATTATGTAAATACACGTTTGTTACGTGTATATCAGAAAAGCATATGCACAATTTAAATACATAGTAGGGTAAATTGGATATTTCTGTAACTCAAAAAGTAGAGCTGCTAGGGAAAAATGGTATTCAGTTTTGAAATCCGCGTTAAAAGTAAAAATGAAATCAAGGCACCAAAAAATTATTTATTTTTTGTAGACCTGTGTAATCATTATACTGTATAAATATTTAAATATTTTCAAATATTTGTATGGACTGGACTCAAAGATTTAAACCCTTAACTTTTTGTGCTAAATTACCCCTTTGCATGGGAGGTACCAAAAGGGGCGTGGCAACCGCGCCCATTTATCTCAAGGTGATATCGCATGATAAACTTATTCTATGTGTAAAATTGCGGAAGACTCCGATATGTAATATAGATGTTAAATAAATAATCAATATTTCACAAATTTTGTCTTTGATCTTAATCTGAGAGAGAAAAAATATTAACACACACAAAATTCTGTGCTCACAAGCCAGACAGACAGACGGTCGGACGGAGGAACATTTTTTAAATGTTTTAAAATGGCCCAAAATGGATTTCCTCCAAATATTCTTGAGGTATCTTAGGTCAATCCTTCGAAAAGTTACACCTTTGGTGTAACATATACTGATATACAATACCCTTGTAACTATAGTGGGGATATAAAAACACGATTTTTTTTTTTAATTTCTCTTACTTCTACCTAAGGGGATATAATTTATACATTTATTCATAGATTTTTTCAAACAGGTATTGTTTTCTTCGTTAGGATGCTAGCAAGTTTTAGCATTTTTGCAATATGACATCTGCATTGGGCAATATGTCATTTTGTACAATAGGTACATTATTTTATTTATAATGCACAAAGTTCCTACTTGAATGCGATTTTTTTAACAGTTGTAGCCCACATACACTGAAAAACAGTGTACTGAAAATCTTTGACATTTTATAACCTTTTAAGATTTGGCCCCAAAGACAAAGTCTATTAAAATAAGTACATCTTGTACGACAATAAAAGTCATTAATCATCTTTAAATCATGGCATCAAACGTTTGTGAAAGAATTACGCCTTATACTTCGTCAAAAGACTTCACATATTTAAATCTATTACGCTTTGTGCTTACATTAAAAACCTAAAATGATTTAGATTAAGTACATTCGGTAATCGTAAAATATTTTTTATTTAATTATTTGTTTAGGCGTTCATGGTAAGTTTGATTATTGGCTTCTTTATTAAATTATTATTTTTAAAATGAGCGCCCCAGTAGGTGAGTTGGTAGCGAGCTCGCCTATGAGTTTGGGGGTCGTGGGTTCGATTCCCACCAGAGGCTCTGGTCTGTCGCAACAAAAATTTACAAGCAACATGGTCTTTGTCACCCGGCTTCTCCCTGGACCGTAAAATTAGAATATAAATTAACTTTGTATTGTAATTCATATAAATAAATAAATAATAAATAAATATTTTTAAAATATTTGATTTCGACTAGGAGAATATTCTCGTTACAAATCAGTAACGATATAAATACTAAAAGAAAATAAACGAAAATAAAATATGTAATGTTTTATTTATAAGAGTTACAAAAATTAAGATGCATATATTTACATTACAATAAATTTACTTAGATATAAAATCCAATGGAATCCTCGTTCGAATAATTTTGCTGCAGATTAGTGAAACATCATCGCCACTAAAATTTGTTTGTAAATGGAACACACACTGCCGACTAACAGCCTCCGAAATTCTTTCTATTAATATATAATTAAAAATGCCCCTCGCACAAGTGCATACAACCTTTCACTTCCACCGATTCACCAGAACTGATTCCAAAAAATTCCAAACAAACATCACTGTAACTTTCACTATTATTCTCAATTTTGCGAACAAAAAGAATCTAAATTGTCCTCTCACAGACAAAAACGATATCTTAATGTAGAAGATAACTTATACCTAATTCAACGATAACAATCAGGATTGAAAATAAAGTGTATATTGTCTTTAAAACATGACATAAGAATTTCTAAAATTTCCAGGAAAAAATCTTACAAACTATTAAAATGTATACTTGAGTCAATGACAGTACTACAATCAATGATTTTTTATTTTATGACGTAACGTTAAAGTCAACATGACATAGTGTTATGGACATCTTATCATAGAAGTAAGGAAAGTTACTTTAAACGTATGAAAATTTCTTTGAAATTTTGAATAAAATTTTTAAATTGAATAAAAATTTGTTGTTCCAAGAAAGACAGATTAAATCTATGATTTAAGGGCAAAATTGTTTTTAATTTCAGGTCAATATTTTTCAGTGTAATTTCCTTTAATTTAAATAGTATCCCGGCTTTATCGAGCTTAAAAAAACTTACCATTAAATTTTTTTCGTGTTTAGGACACCATGTTACACCAGAAAATGCTACCCATACCCCTTCGACAAACAAATTTTAAACTAGTGTAGTTTGTCTCCTAAGGCGGACATAATCGTCAATTTAACTTGAATACTTTAAGGACAAACGGATACATTTTGACTACCAGAGTTTTAAATAATTTTGTTAATTTCTTAAAGTTTTGCATTTAGTGTGTATATGCAATAATTTGGACTTATTCTTTTACTCTATAAACAAATGTGCAATATATTGTATAGCATAATTCTCAGTCAAAAAAGTGGTATCCCCTCCTTTGCGGTTTCCTTGTATTTTCCAATGACACAAATCTTTTTTGTACTTATGAAAAATAATCTGTTGTTTACGGTTTTCTGTGTATTGCCAATGTGGAGGAAATTAAATCACAAAGAGAAGGGAAAAGTAAATTGACCACAAAAACACAAAGCAAAACTCAGTGAAAAGGCTCACAAAAGTGATTTCGATTCTCAAGAAATTTAATTGTAAACGAACCGATGCAAAGGACACAAATAAATCTTCTGGTTATTAGGTCGGAGTACACTGTTATGATTTAATGACTGCAAGAGTAATTCCGCTGGAGACCAGTCAGTAATGGCAAATGTTGGAGTAGGAGTAAGAAAAGTTCAGTTGTGTACAGATACTCTACACAATTCTTCATGTGGTTGGTTCTAGGTAAAATAGGTACTTATCTGGAACAATGTATAGTAATCCTGTGGTTTTCCCAACCACTTAAGTAGATTTATGACATTTTCAACTTTTTTGTAGAAGTGTATTAATTTGTCAGGGATCTTTTGACTGGTATCTACTATTTGAGAAAAGGAATAATTTTTGGACATTTTATGCATTTGAATGTGTAACTACCATATAAAATACTAGAGAAATCAAATATTGTATACGGTCCCCTGAACATTTAGATTTGTATACCCTACACCACACTGTGGTACAGGATATTATAAGTTTGTTTCATGGCAGATGTTTGTAACACCTGAAAATAACACAGCTAGACCCACCTTAAAGTATACCGATCGACTCAGAATCACTAGCTGAGTCGATTTAAGCATGTCTGTCCGTCCGTCTGTCCATGTAAAGTTGTTCGTCGACTACAGGTCGCAATTTTACTCCGATCGTTCTGAAATTTTGCAGTTTAGAGTATTTCGCAGCTGTTAAGATCGCTATTGAATTTGGTTGAAATCGGTTCAGATTTAGATATAGCTCCCATATATATCTTCCGTCCGATTTGGCCCTTTAGTCCTATAGAAGCTGTATTTTACATCCAATCGTTTTGAAATTTAGAATGGTAGAGTTTCTTGATCCATGAACCAACACTACCGAATTTGAAGAAAATCGGTTAAGATTTAGCTATAGCTCCCATATATATGTTTCGTCCGATTTGGCCATTTAGTCCTATAAAAGCTGTATTTTACATCCAATCGTTTTGAAATTTAGAATGGTAGAGTTTCTTGATCCATGAACCAACTTTGCCGAATTTGAAGAAAATCGGTTAAGATTTAGCTATAGCTCCCATATATATGTTTCGTCCGATTTGCATTGCCGAATTTGAAGAAAATAGGTTCAGATTTAGCTATAGCTCCCATATATATGTTTCGTCCGATTTTGCTCTATAGATCCAATCTTTTTTATACCCTACACCACACTGTGGTACAGGGTATTATTTAAGTATAAAATGACCCAAAAGTAAATTTATGTAAACAATTTATACATGAATTACAAAATTTATATATCAGAGTTATTCAATATTACGAGAGTGGTGTAGGGTATTATATAGTCGGCCCCGCCCGACTTTAGCCTTTCCTTACTGGTTTCATTTCATTTCATTTATTTACAGTCAATGGAATTACAGTATTCCTTACAGACTATGACTTATATCTAAAAATAAATTAAATCTAATACATTTGAAAGCATCGGGCGGGGCCGACTATATAATACCCTACACCACTCTCGTAATATTGAATAACTCTGATATATATATTTTGTAATTCATGTATAAATTGTTTACATAAATTTACTTTTGGGTCATTATACCCTCACTTTAGTGTGACGAGGGTATATATCATTTGCTACGAAAAAAAGTGTAACACATCGAAGGAGTGATCTAAGACCCTAAGTATGTTCGGCGGATATTCGTTTTGGGTCATTTTAAGTCGAATGAGCAATGTCCGTCCGTCTGTCTGTCTGTCTGTCTGTCTGTCTGTCTGTCTGTCTGTCTGTCTGTCTGTCTGTCTGTCTGCTGGCTGGTGCGCACGATAACTCTCGAAAGGAGTAACCGATCGACTTCAAATTTGGTATGTGGTAATATTTTTTTCTATCTCCGGCTAAGTTCGAAGATGGGCCATATTGGTCCACTCCTTCTAGTACCTCCCCCACAAAGTGTTAAAATGTTGTAAAATATTGAATCTTTAATAACTGCTATACTACTTATTCGAATCTTTTGAAATTCCACACATAGTATTAGTTTATTAGTCGCTATCAACTCGAGAAAAATGGGCGAAGTTACCGCGCCCCTTTTGGTACCTCCCACACAAATGCACCATTTTGCACCAAAAGTTAACAGCTTATAACATTAATAACAGTGTATAAAAATACTTGAAATTTTGTACAGTATTATGCTTTTATATTGCCTACAGTCCAGGGAAAAAAGGGTGTTGTTGCCACGCCCCTTTTGGTACCTCCCACACAAAGGTACCTTTTTACACCAAAAGTTAACAGCTTATAACATTAAAACCAGTGTATAAAAATACTTGAAATTTTGTACAGTGTAATGTTTTTATAGTGTCTATAGCCCTGTGAAAAATGGGCGTTATCGCCACGCCCCTTTTTGTACCTCCCACACAAAATGCCCAAATCATACTACAATTTAATATCTCATAACGTTTTTACCAGTGCACATAAATGCTTATAATTCGGCACTGTGCAATGAATTTAAAGTATCTAATGTTCAGCGAAAAATAGGTGTATTTGATAAACCCCTTCTGTTACCTCCCACACAAATTGACAGAATAATTCGAGTAATATTCAATATTACATTACTCACAAAGTGAGGGTATACCTTAGTCGGTTTACCCGACTGAAACTTTCTTACTTGTTTTATACTTAAATAATACCCTGTACCACAGTGTGGTGTAGGGTATAAAAACGATTGGATCTAAAGGGCCAAATCGGACGAAACATATATATGGGAGCTATAGTTAAATTTTAACCGATTTCGTTCAAATTCGGCAATGTTGGTTCATGGATCAAGAAACTCTACCATTCTAAATTTCAAAACGATTGGATGTAAAGTACAGCTTCTATAGAACTAAAGGGCCAAATCGGACGAAACATATATATGGGAGCTATAGTTAAATCTTAACCGATTTCGTTCAAATTCGGCAATGTTGGTTCATGGATCAAGAAACTCTACCATTCTAAATTTCAAAACGATTGGATGTAAAATACAGCTTCTTCAGGACTAAAGAGCAAAATCGGACGAAACATATATATGGGAGCTATAGGTAAATCTTAACCGATTTTCTTAAAATTCTGCAATGTTGGTTCATGGATCAAGAAACTATACCATTCTAAATTTCAAAACGATTTGATGTAAGATACAGCTTTTATAGGACTAACGGGGCAAATCGGACGAAACATATATATGGGAGCTATAGCTAAATCTTAACCGATATTCTTTAAATTCGGTAGTGTTGGTTCATGGATCAAGAAGCTTTACCATTCTAAATTTCAAAATGATTAGATGTAAAATACAGCTTCTATAGGACTAAAGGGCCAAATCGGACGAAACATATATATGGGAGCTATAGTTAAATCTTAACCCATTTTCTTCAAATTCGTCAATGTTGGTTTATGGATCAAGAGACTCTACCATTCTAAATTTCAAAACGATTGGATGTAATATACAGCTTCTATAGGACTAAAGGGCCAAATCGGACGGAATATATATATGGGAGCTATATCTAAATCTGAACCGATTTCAACCAAATTCAATAGCGATCTTAACAGCTGCGAAATACTCTAAACTGCAAAATTTCAGAACGATCGGAGTAAAATTGCGACCTGTAGTCGACGAACAACTTTACATGGACAGACGGACGGACGGACAGACACCTTAATACTTTAAGGTGGGTCTAGCTGTGTTATTTACAGGTGTTACAAACATCTGCCATGAAACAAACTTATAATACCCTGTACCACAGTGTGGTGTAGGGTATAAAAAGGAGAGACAAAACCTGTCTTCTGCTTTCAAGTGTTTTTAACGATATTAATCTGCATTTTTCAATATAAATGTATAGAGTGAAGATGTATAGAGTGTAAAATGTATAGAGTGAAGAGCAAACTTTATAAATCTTTTTTGTACATTCCCAATTCTAGTAATGTACTTAGAACAGAAGGGACTCCAGATAAAAGAAGCATATTCCAGCATTGAGCGTACTAAAGACGTGAAAATAAGCTTAAAGTATATGGATACCGAAATTGCTTGCAATTTCTCTTTAAAAACGCAAGTAATGAATAAGCTTTAGGGATAATACGATTCAAATGGCCGACAAAAGTAAATTTTTCGTCAAAAATAACACCAAAATCCAAAACTTCATTTGAACTTTCAATTCTGAGTGAATTGATAACGTAATCAAAACAGATACGATTTGAACACCTACCAAATGAGACTTTACTGCACTTAGACACATTTATTTCTAATGAATTTTCAGAACACCACTGGGAGATAGAATTCAAATCACTTTGAAGACGAAACGCATCAGCAATCGAATTAATACGCAGAAAGATTTTTAAGTCATCAGCATACAGTAAAACCTTACAAAATTTAACAGAAGATGATATATCGTTAATGAATAATACAAAAAGTAAGGGACCAAGAATACTACCTTGTGGCACACCAGATGTAGCTTTATAAGCATAAGATTTAGAAGATTCAATAACTACATAGCAACTCCTATTAGATAAATAAGATTCAATCCATTTTAAGAAAACGGAATGAAGCCCAATTTTATATAATTTCTTAAGTAGATTTGAATGAGAGACTTTATCAAATGCTTTTGAAAGATCAATGTAAACCGCATCAACTTGAAAGCCTAATTCAAATTTAGAAATACAATAATGCGAGAAAATTGCGAGATTAGTAACAGTAGAACGTCCTCGAGTAAAACCATGTTGAAATGGAGATATGATGTTTTTTGTAGCAAAGTACATTTTATAAAACATTATATGTTCGAATAGTTTTGAAATATTACTTAATTTAGAGATTGGTATATAATTAGAAATATTATCCTTAGACCCTGATTTAAAAACTGGAGTAATATAACTTACTTTCCACTTATCAATGAAAATACCATCATTTAACGATTTATTAAATATGTATAGTAAGGGGATAATTAAAGTTGAAGCACATCCTTTAATCAATGATGAGCATAAGCCGTCATTATCAACTCTATATGTACTTTTCAATTTAGAAAACCCTTGGAGTATATCAGATTCAGAAAGATCTACTGCGCCAAAATTTAAAGGAGAATCTGCAAAAAGATTTGTATACGCAAAAGTATTGCCAGAAGAAACAAAAGTTGAACTGAAAAAATCAGCGAACAGGTCAGCTGTTTCATCAAGTGAATCAGAAACCTTTTTTTTGAAAAACATTTTAGCTGAAAAGTCAGAACTAGTCTGTTTAGAATTAATAAAACTCCAAAATGATTTTGGATTATTCTTAATATTAACCTCAAACCCTAAGATATATTGATTCTACAGAAACTTATTTAGGAAATTAAATTCCCTTAAATAGCGCTCATACATATTCTTGTCATTTAATTTTCTTGTCATTTAAATTATTAGATGATTTCAAACGTTTGTAAAACTTGTTCCTAAGATTCTTTGGTTTGTCAAACCCTTTGTATGCCAAGGCAACTAATAAACTCTGGGCTTTAAAAGAGGAATATTACATAAACAAATTTCATTAATAACTCGTATAAACAATTCATAGCAATCAGTAACATTATGACCATGAAAAATATTAAGCAAATTAACATCATTAATTAAATTATTAATTATATTATAATTACATTTTTTAAAGTCAATACTTGTTTTAGTTGAAACTACTTTAGACAAATTTTAAAATTCAACGGTTAATTCCAATGCTTTGTGGTGCATGTCCAATTTACTACTAGTTTTAGTTGAAACTACCTTAGAAAAATTATAAAATTCAACGGTTAATTCCAAAGCTTTGTGGTGCATGTCCAATTTACAAAAGGGATTCATACATTCATTAATGCAATATTTCAAATCCTGATCAATGAAGACCAAATCCAATATTTTATTAAGAATATTAGGAAATCTATTAATTTGTACCAGATTTAAGCAGTAAAGGCTGTCAATAACATTAATTTCAAACAAGTTATTGATATTAGACGGAGTCATAACCTCAAGGCTTGGATCAAAAGACCATTTAACTTTACTTAGATTAAAGTCACCCAATGCGATAAATCGTCTATCATCAATAGCTAAATTAACTATGTTTTGAGTGTGCAAATAATCAGAATTATTAGGCGGAATATAAGATACAAGAATATACGAGTACAAATCTCCATTTGAGCCTGACAAGTATATGCACAATTGATCAATTATAGAGTCAGAATTATGCAAAGCGACGAAATTATGGATTTTTTTACAGCAATCAGGACACCACTTTTACAATAGTCTCTATCTTTACGAAAAACTCTATAAATATTAGAGTCAAAAATCTCCTCATTAACGAAATCCTCATTCAGCCAAGTCTCCACCAGCACGATAACATCAAATTCAGCGTTAGTTGATTCAGTATAAACGTGTTCCAACTTCGTCCTCATTCCACCAATATTTTGAAAATAAATATTAAGCTTGTGAAATCTATCAGCTATAATATTCAAGGGTGGATCACAACTTGGGCTTGTTTTTGAAAAAAAATGAAAGATCTAACACGTACATCAGTTGGCCACAATGAAGGCTTAAACAGATGATTATAGAAATTAGTATCCTTTTTAATTAAGCGATAACATTCTAGATTATTTAGACCAACTTCAGTGTGTTTATGAACATATTCCATAATTTGATTCGGCGTCACTGTTGGCTTAAAAGCAGATATATAGACCCATTTCACAACACGTTTACGTCTATTATTTTTATTTCGAGCTTGATTCAAAAGGTTTATTGGGTTACCCCCACCTGCGTCAGAAGAAACAGTAGCAGCATAATTTACAGACACAGCATTAGCAGCTGTGTCCAAGTACACTTCACGTAGAGTTAAAGCATTCAAACTCTGAGTATTCGCATTAGAAACAACATCAATTACATCAGCACGTCGACCAGAGAGAGCAAGAGCATTCACAACATCATCAGCACGACGATCATGGAGACCATTACCATTTACAACAACATCAACAGCATAGTCATTCACTGGCGTAACAACAGCAGAAACAGATTGCGATGATAAACAGCGGTTACCATCATTAAGAATAGTAACAACATTGAGAGCATCAGTAGCAGCAGCAGCAGGAGCAGCAATACTTGTAGCAGTAGAAACAGCATTAGGAACAATAACATGAGAATTATCAGCGGAATTCTCAATAGTTATTGAAGCGCCAAAAGGCAATGCTGATGTAGAGCACGGAGGGGAATGACCGACACCAAGTTGAAGGCCATTGTCAGAGCACAGCTTAGAAATCAGGAGTGTTTGTTTATTTTGTGTAACACTTTCACTCTCATTTTTATGAAAGTCGTTTAAAAATGAGACGAACTGAGATTTAAGATCTCTCACCTCATTTGACAGCGTTGAAATAGCAACCACCAGGTCATTAGAAGCAATTGCGCAATTGTTACAATTAAAAACAATATTTTTGGACGATTTTAATAGTTTATATTCCACATCACTTTCAAATCCAGCAGACATTTTGTGATACTTCGAACAGGATATTTTGCATTTGACAAAGATATTACCACTTAATGCTTTAAAGCATTTAGAACAGACCGATTTAAGTGGAGAAGACATTGCAAAACAACTTGTTCGGACAAGTTTAGAAACTGGACATAACATAAGTTGTCATTTTATGAAAACAAAAGAACTGTGATAATCTTCATGACGTTGCCTAATTTAACAAATAAACGTCGCTGCCTTATCTTCGACGATAAATTATATTGAAGAACAATTCTAATTGCAAAAGTGCATTTGAAAAAGGAATATGTTGCAGAATTGGTAAAAATTGAGATGGAGTAAGCTGTGCCGCGTCTGCAGTTGAGGAGGCTGTGGTTTTTATCAGAGAGATGTATAAAACCAGTTGAAAGGTCATTCCTGAATAATCTGCAACAATCTTTAGAAGATGTTTGCGAGAGGGCACATTTCGATTTGTGTGAAAGGCAACTAAGGTTACTGTTCTATTGGAGTCACCCGATAAAGTAAGGTGTAATCCGAATATCAATGGAAGGCTAAGTAAGAAAAGACTAAAGTCGGGCGGGCGACTGTATGATATCCTCCACTATTGTGTGCCAACCTATTCTCGGAGAAATATGAAGGGGCTACATCAAACCAATTTTTGCAGGTTAAATACAGTAAATTTCTAAATTTTAGGTATATCTGTATCCTTCATAAGGAAGTTATATCAAAACATGGACCGATGTACTCAATTTTCTCTAGCGACGAATTAATGAAATATAAAGTACACATGCTTAAATTTCAGCATGATCGGTTAAGAAAAGCCTTCTTTAGAGCATCAAAAAGTCTAATCGGAAGCCAACTTTATACGGGGGCTATATCCAAACGTGGATGATGCTAAACATTTTCACTGGGGAAGATTTAGGGCATTGTAAAGTATAAATGCATAAATTTCAGATTTATAAATTGATGCAGTATGGAAGGACTAAAGTCGGACGAAGCTTAAAAATTTTAAGTAAATACATTTCAAAAATGTGGAAAAAATCCTAGAAATGTTTATATGTTTATCCATTATTTTATAAGTTGTGACCAAACTATTCATTCTTAAGGTACTGGTTAGTTAAAAAAAATACGAGGGACACATGGTGGAAGAATTTTTCGTCAGCCTTGTTCATGTGAGATCTTTCCACGAAAAATAACTGCCCACAACTTTTGGAAATGCGATTTCAAGTTTTTTTTTTGTTTTTTGACAGCGTTCATCGCTGCCCGTGATATAATGAAATAACACAAAACACGCGGTTATAGCGGCTGGAAGTGCTTACAAATAAGTGTAATTGATGTGCTCTTAATGGAACCAACAATATTTCATCCCAAACCTTCGTTAAACTGACGTGAATATTTTGATAGTGTATTTCGGGGGACACATCAACAGTTACAGTATCGGACAAAAGATTTTGGACTAACTTCATACATCTATTCAATCACCAAAATCTGAAAAAGTATCAATGATGTATTTCAAAAATATTAATTATTATCTATGAAATAGCATCAATTAACCAAAAAATAACAATTTGTATTTGATACATATATTTCACAAAAAAAGTCGAAAATTCGCACGACAAAACGTATTGGACTATGCATTTCTACTAAGAGTTTGTAAAAAATCATTTTGTTATCACGAAAGGCTTTGTTATCCCTGCATTTAAGCAATTACATTGTTTGTTAATGGTCAGAAATAGCTTATTTTTATCTCCACCAACACTTTTCCGATTTATCTCTTTGTTAATAATTTCCCAAAGATTTACACTGGGATTGAGGGTTGATCTGGCCACTGGCCTCAGGGAAGCATGGCATTCTCCAAGATTTCGCTGCACCTGTCCATAATTCCGTTTATTTTATAGAGGGGTCCATATGAAATTCAGTTTTAACTCGGTTCAGATATGGTGGAATTTTATATACAATCAAAGGATTTTTAACCCGCTACTCCGAAATCGGAGGGCCATTTTTTTGAAGACAGTTTTGCCCAAAGTCATGTAAATTTTTTATGGGCTCCAAAGATTTGGGGCCTCGGTGGGGCAAAAAAAAAAGATCATTTTGTCAGGCTCATATCTTGCAAACATTTGGAAATTTGATTTACTCTATGAGGCAAAGTTGTAGCTCTTGTCATAACAAAAAAAAATAATCTTCAACGTCAAAATCGCCTTTTTACCTTTTTACACTTGTTCAGGTCCATAGGTAGCAAACCGTCAAAAATTCAAGGAAAAAATTTACCTATGATCTCAATAAATAACTTTCTAGAACATATGAACTTCCTAGGAATGATTCTTAACACCGTTTAGGTAGCGCTTAGGTAGCCCCAAAAGTGAAAAATTTCCCAAAATTTTTTTAATTTCATTTGTTTTTTCTTTACATCAACTTTGAGATACGAGTACTATGCAATCTATTACAAAAATAATAAAAAAATATTCGTGTTATGTTTATTATGTTGATGGTCCTGGACTTGTAAATCGTGCTCTCATAAGTTGTGGATCCAAATCATCGTCCGAATCTGACTCTGATTCAGAACTAATGGTGTCCACAGGCACGATGCTTCCAGACTGCCCTCCATCATCCGATTTTTATACCCTACACCACACTGTGTTACAGGGTATTATAACTTTGTGCATTTGTTTGTAACACCCAAAAGGAGAAGAGATAGATCCATTGTTTATTATACCGATCGACTTGTAATCACTTTCTGAGTCGATTTAGCTATGTCCGTCTGTCTGTCCGTCTGTCTGTCCGTCTGTCTGTCTGTCCGTCTGTCTGTAGATGTATTCTTGTAATCAAAGTACAGGTCGCAATTATGGCCCGATCTTGACGAAACTTTACACATATCTTTTTTTGCCCAAGGACGATCCCTATTTAATTTGGTTAAAATCGGTTCAGATTTGAATATAGCCCCCATATATATGTTAGCCCCGATTTGACATGTAAGCGCTGTAAAAACTTTATTTTATATCCGATCAGTATGAAATTCAGCAGAAAGAGGTCTCTTTCTTTCACTGTTAAATTTGGAAGAAATCGGTTCAGTATTCAGGAAAAATCGGTTCAGATTTATGTATAACCTCCATATATATGTTCCTCCTGATTTGGTATCAACGCGCTATAGAAGTTGTACTTTACTTTCGATCATTAATATTTTCCGGAAAGATGTTTCTCAATTTTTATACCCTACACCACACTGTGGTACAGGGTATTATAACTTTGTGCATTTGTTTGTAACACCCAAAAGGAGAAGAAATAGACCCATCGTTTATTATACCGATCGACTTAGAATCACTTTCTGAGTCGATTTAGCTATATCCGTTTTATGGCCCGATCTCGACGAAACTTTACACATATCTTTTTCTTGGCCCAAGGACGATCCCTATTGAATTTGGTTAAAATCGGTTCAGATTTAGATATAGCCCCCATATATATGTGAATATAGCCCCCATATATATGTTACCCCCGATTTGACATGTAAGCGCTGTAAAAACTGTATTTTATATCCGATCAGTGCAAAATTTGGCAGAAAGAGGTTTCTTATTACATGAAGGAATACTGCTAAATTCGGAGAAAATCGGTTCAGATTTAGATATAGCCCCCATATATACGTTACCTCCGATTTGACTTGTAAGCACTGTAAAAATCTTATTTTATATCCGATCAGTATGAAATTCGGCAGAAAGAGGTTTCTTATTATATGAATGAACACTGTTAAATTTGGAACAAATCGGTTCAGATTTAAATATAGCCCCTATATATACGTTACCCCCGATTTGACATGTAGGCGCTGTAGAGACTGTATTTTTACATGAATGAGTATTCGGGGAAGATCGGTTCAGATTTATATTGATTGTTCCTCCTGATTTGGTATCAAACCGCTATAGAAGTTGTATTTTACTTCCGATCATTAAAATTTTCCAGAAAGATGTTTCTCAATTTAGGAACGAATATTGCATAATTTAGCGATTATCGTTTCAGAATTAGATAATATGTTTCTACCCATTTACCAATTATTCCAAATTATTATGGCAATGGCCCTTATCGCATTGTTAGGGAGGTGTAGGGTATTATATAGTCGGCCCCGCCCGACTTTCTGCCTTTCCTTACTGGTTCTTCTTCAAATACTTCATTATCATCATACAGGGTGATCTTGTGACTCCACCAACATACATGAAATGAATTAGAAAAGAAATCAAAAAAAGAAATCAATAAAATTAATATTACCTCTGCAGCAAAGCGTCGAGTTTTTTTTGCCTTTGTACCGTTTTTCCATGGGCATTGTGGTTTTGTGAAACCGTTCTCCTTTCCCATCGGATTCGGTAGGGAGTTGTTTGATAAAATCGTCAAAATTAAAAAGAATAAAATACAGCTTTAATGTCATGGATGTGCCGATTTTCTCAAAATAATACAGAATTTCTTTCACCCATTCTCTTGCCTCCGGTTCCGTATCTCGATCCCCTCCCAAGACTTTGGTGCATACACGCTGAAGTTAAATACATGCCATTGAATGATTATCATCAAACGATGATTCAAAGTTGCTCTTGAAAAGCTTTCTAATGTCAGGGTCATTAAGTACGCCTGTTAAATGAATACAAAAAATAAAGATAGAAAAGAAAACATTACCATAGTGTAAATAGTACAATGAGGTGAACAAAAATTCAATTTAAATTTACCACAATACCTTTTATAATTTTGTCATCGCTACGCTTTGGGAAAACGCTTTTCAAATAGACGGACGCGTTTGGACAATTTACAATTCCCACTTCGATGATTTTTTTTAACAATTCCCAATTTTATGTGGAGCGTTGGTAACAAGATGTCTTGAGTATTGTCAATTAAAAGTACATTCTTCAGTTTATGTTGTTTCATTTGTTCCTCCACACTTCCTCTTGGTGTCCACGAATTACATTGGTATTAATTCAGAGGTGAGGGCGAATCCCAATTATAAAGAAAAATCGATGATCCCTTGCAAAATGTTGATGACCTTCAAATCACAGCAAATCTTCCATTTATTTTCGTAGTATTTGATTTTTTCATTATATCTTTCAATGTTTCATAGCTTTATTTCATGTTAATATTGCTAGCGGAATGGAAGGTTTTCGGTTCGACACATGCAACAACACTGCTTTCAAGCTTGAAAAAGAACCATCAATAAATAATTTCCACTCACTAGCGATGTAGTTCATTCCTATTTTTACTACCAAAGCTTTTATATCGTTGCAGTAAGCGAACAAATTGTCATCATTTAGAGTGTAGAGTAGACCGGGTCACCAAAAAGTTATCAAATGTGAGGCGGATAAAGCTTAACTCGAGACAATTGCAAAAACATTTTTTTTTAATTTTTTCCGAGCCCGCGGATTCGGCTCAAAATCGTTTTTTTATCGTATCGGGTCACCAAAAAAGTTATAAAATGCGAGGCGGAATATGAAAGCTTACCTCGAGACAATCGCAAAAACAATTTTTTACATATATTCCGAGCCCGCGGAATCGCCCCAAAATCGTATTTTTATCGTAACTTTTTTGTTTGCAGCTAGATTGTCACATGCGATACATCAATGTATTAGTCTCGACGAGTACTACATTCCCTCATAGATGTCGCCTATGTACACGCTGAAAATCGCATCTGTAGTATATTGTCCTAAACATATTCGGCTTGAAACGTATATATGTTTAGAGTACACTTTAAACATATAATATTTGGTACACACAAAAATTACATATTTGGGAAGATGTTGTTCTATACAAATCTTTGTTTACAACCCAATATATTTTTATTTGGGACTATTATTTAAAAAAAATATTTATTTGCATTTAAATATTCAGAAATATAAACATTTTGTTTAATTTTTCATGAATTCAAAGTAAATTTTTTAGAAATTGTTAATGTTGGTAAAATAATAAATAATAATAAATGAAATCGTATAATCTTGGATCAAAATAAATAACTTGGAGGATTGATAACTAATGATGACTTGGAATACTCAGAAATTTGAAATGATTGATTTGGTATAGAAGTTAATGCTGCACATTGTATCATAACTGTGAGATACAAATCGAAAACAAGGAAAAATTAAAACTGAAATTCCAAAAAGGTCAACAAAAGTTTTGATATTTTTTAAATAAAATATATTTAGAGAAATTCCCAAACAATAATTTTATTTGTATTTAAACACATATTTTATTTGAGAAATTTAGTTTGCAAATATATTTTGTTATAATATATTAATATATGTGTTCCAAATATATTTTGTCGATTTTCAAATAATATTTATTTGCTAGAAAATACATAATATTTAAAAATTTGTGTTCCAAATATATTTTCTTTCGTTTCAAACATATAAAAAAAGGCGATTTTGCCCCGTGTACAATGTCATTTTCTAATGAAGACATAACATTTTTGTTTTCGAATAAAAGTGCGTAGACCCAAAGTAAAATGTTCATGGTTTTTAAGGCGATTTAATCCTATAGAAATTTTTTTTTAATTTTACACGCTGAAAAAAAATCGCTTCTGTAGTATATTGTCCCAAACATATTCGGCTTGAAACATATATATGTTTAGGGTAGACTCTAAGCATGTAATATTTGGTACATACAAAAATTGTGTATTTGGGAAGATGTTGTTCTAAACAAATATTTGTTTACATCCCAATGTGTTTGCTATTTGTGAAACAAATATTTATTTGCATTTAAATATTCATAAAATACATAAATTGTGTCAAATTTTTCAGTAATTCAAAGTTAAATTTTTAATGTTCGTAAAAAAAATAATAATTGAAATCATATAATCTTGGGTCAATATTAAGTACTTAGAGAATTGACAACTAATGATGGCTTGGAATACTCAGAAATTTGAAATGATTAATTTAAAACAGAAGGTAATGCTGCATATGGTATCATAACTTGAAGGTACAATTCGAAATAAAGGAAAAATTGAAACTGAAATTTGAAAAACTCAGCAAAAGTTTTAAATAAAATATATTTGGAAAAATTCCTAAATAATAATTTTATTTGTATTTAAACACATATTTTATTTGAGAAATTTAGTTTGGAAATATAATTTATTGTAATATATTAATATATGCGTTCCAAATATATTTTATTGATTTTCAAATAAAATTTATTTGCTAAGAAATATAAAATATTTAAAAATTTGTGTTCCAAATATATTTTCTTTCGATTCAAACATATCAAAAAATGCGATTTTGCCCCGTGTAGGGGTAGAAATTGCAGTAAGTGCAGTGTTCATTAGAAAATGAATTTTTACATGTACATCTATTACGCAAATGTATTATATTTAAAAAAATGTAGTAAATTTAAAAAAAAATTGCGAATGTCTCGAGGTAAGCTTTTATATTCCACCTCGCATCCGGGAACTTTTTTTATTACATGGGGGCCAACCCGGTTTAGTGTAGAGGCTCTGAAATTCAGCTAGCCGTTTGCGGTACGCCGGTGCCTATTGCTTTAAAAACGCTGTCAAAAATATGGCAGGTCGCTGCGATAGTCCTAATATGGCCACAATGAAATATATTTCCATTTGTGTTATTAGTTGCTGTCCATTTCTTCCCTGTTGGGGCTCAGAATCGGTATCAAATGGATCTTCATAAGTAAGACCACTTGCTCTAGTCATTCCTGTAAATTCTGTCCTAGTATCTGGAGTTAGCGGCCTTGTTGATACAAAATTTCAAGGTGCAAGCACTGGTAGTGTGGCTGTTACAGTTGCTTTATAAATTTTGTTCTTCTCCGCATGTCGATTTAGACATGTGTTATATATGCATGCATAGAAACTGGACGATTAATCCAGATTACCGGCTTACAATACTTCATACTATGTTTGCCTCTACTCACCCATGCCATGAGTCGAAAAACAACTTATATGCTCTGTAGAAATCACTAGTTAAATGATTCTTTTCCTTTTGAAATCTCGTAAAACTTTTTTTCTGATTTGATGACCGCAAACGAAGCAAAACAAATCAATATTTTCATACTGCTTATTGAAATTATCAGTTGCTAAAGTTGTGTGCGAATTATGCTGCAGCACTTTCTCTATAACTTTCACCACTGAGCTCTCGTTGACGCCGCGCTCGATGTGAGCGTCGTGTCGCTTTTATATTGTATAGCTGGACCCAGTCCACTTCATTGCCCAGACTTCAGACTTCAGATTTCCGATCCCGCTCATTTTTGGACTAACTACGTAGACTGACACCAAATATGTATGCACAAAATTACATTGATCTCTCTAACAAATTGCTCTTTTCGAAAATTCACATATTCTGCTACTAGATGCATACACACAAAATTTAAGCTCTCTAGCTTAAAAATTTTCTCAATATCAAAATTTGACCCATATGGGCGGGTCCACGCCCACTTGATATATCGAAAATTCAAATACCCTATTTTCAGCACCCCCTACACATGTACATTCTGTGAAAATTTCAAGAAGATCGGTCCAGCCGTTTAGACGCCTATATAGGACAAACAAACAAACCAACAAACACACATTCTTCTTTATAGATATAGTTGCTGCGTCTGCCCTGTATGATGTTAATGAAGTATTTGAAGATTATACAAAATACAAATATATTTTTGAAATAGATAGCATAGTATCTCAATGTTGAAGTAAAGGAAAAAAAATGCAATTAAAAAATTTCCGGAAATTTTTCACATTTGCTGCTACTTAAGCGCTACCTAAACGGTGTTAAGAATCATTCCTAGGAAGTTCATATGTTCTAGAAGGTTGTATATTGAGATCTTAGGTACATTTTTGTAGTTGATTGTTTCCCCAAATTTTGAACTTTTGCTATTTTGACCTTGAAGATGAAGTTTTTTTTGGATTTATTATGTTCACAATTTTTGTTCTTTATGACAAGAGCTACAACTTTGCCGCAGAGAGTAAAGAAGTCAAAATTCCGAACGGTTTGCAAGATGTGAGCCTTTGCAAAAATGACTCCGAGGCACCAAATCTGTGGGGTCCCATAATCAAGAAATGTATGGCTTTGGACAAAACTGGGAGACACGGGTCTTTTTTTCCATGACTTAAAAAATTACACACAGTGTAATTAAAGGCCACAACAAATATTATTATGTATCTCACAAAAGAGTTGCACCAAAAAATACTCTCAAAGAGATCTTAATATTCAACGCCCATCAATACATAGGCATTTTGTATAGAAATTTTGTATCAGAATATAATTAAAAATTAAGAAATTTCAGTCGGGTAAAACGACTAAGGTATACCCTAACTTTGTGAGCAATGTAAATATGCTCTGGTATATGTTCTAAAATTGTAAGCCATTTAATTTTGGTATATAGATATTGGCTTTTTTTGTATGGGAGGTACTAAAACAGGCGTGGTGATAACTACCTACAAGACTGTAGGAATTTAAAAAATTAAAACTGTGTAAAAATTTTGAGTATTTATATGCATTGGTATTTACGATATAAGCTGTTAACTTTTTGTACAATATGGTAGGTTTGTGTGGGAAGTACAAAAAGGGGGGTCATAATGACGCCCATTTATCGATAGACAGTAGGTACTATAAAAACATTACACGATGCAAAAGTTTAAGTATTGTTATATATTCATTGGTACTAATGTTATAAGCTGCTAATATTTGGTGCAAAATTGTACAAAATTTGTGTGGGAGGTACTAAAGGGGGAGTAGCAACTTCGCCCATTTTTCACGAGGTGATAGCGACTAACAAAGTAGTACTATGTGTGGAGTTTCAGAAGATTTCGATAAGTAGTATAGATGTTAATAAAGAAGGTATATTTTACCAAATGTTAACCCTTTGTGGATTAGGTACTAGAAAGAGTGGATCAATATGGTCCATCTTCGAACTTAGCTTGAGATAGAAAGGAATATCACCACACACCAAAGTCAAAGTTTTAAGTCAATCGGTTAGTACTTTCGAGAGTTATCATGCGACCAGCCAGCAGACAAGCGGACGGACATTGTTCATTGGACTTAAAATGGTCCAAAACGGATACCCGCCGAACATACTTGGGGTCATAGGCCACTCCTTCGATGTGCTACACTTTTGGACCGTAGCAAATGATATACATATACCCTCGTAACACTAAAGTGTGGGTATAAAAATGAGTTATCTATTGGCACAAGAAGTAAAATATGGGGGCTACATTTAAACATTTACCGATATGGCCCAATTTTAATAGACGTCGTCTCTATTCGAAGAAATGCCTCTTTCACAATATTCGTAAAGATCGGTTCATATTTGCGCACTGCACTTTGATCACAAGAATGTATGGACATGGCTAAATTGACTCAAAAAGAAATTCTATTTGTTGGGTGTTACAAACAAATGCAAAAAGTTATTATACACTGTACCACAGTGTGGTGTCAGGTATAATTAAGGGTATAACCACTTTAACGAGTACTGGTAGAAGGTCGTTTTATGTGACTTTATAATATATCAGGTACCACAGGTGATCTGGTGCCCTAATAATCCCCATTTGACATCTAAATTGTATACAGCTAATTTGTTAGCGAATCTTTATGAAATTTTAAAGAAATATTTTAACAATGTTAATAAGACAGTATGGATCTTTACCAAAATACACGTTTTCACCACAACATTCATCTGGCTAGCCTTAGTTGCTTTAAACGGAGTGTATGTACCTAGGAAAACTCTTAATGCTAATGTAATAAAGTCTAAGAACACATATGCATATGTACTCGTATATAAGATGGACGGAGACGGAGAAGGTTAAAAACTTTTTTCTGTTTATTGTCTTTATGTACATTTAAACAAAATGGCATCACGCTGTGGTTGCAACAATATGGAATGTGCAATTGAAAACAATATGCAATTCTGTAAAACAAAAACAAAACTTTTGTGGCGACTTCATGTCAAGCTGCGGTGATAGAGAGAGAGAGTAATTGGAAAAATATTGTTTACTTGAATGCAAAAACTATGAGCAATGTGTGCGTTTTTATAAAAGAGCATATTTTTTCGGAGAATGTGCTCATTGTGGGTCCTTTTTAAATTTTCCTTTAAAAACTTGAAAAAAAATAATAAAACTATATTTTTTCCTGTATTCCATATCCAATCAGTACGAAATTAGGTAGAAAGGGATTTCTTATTATATTAAGGAACACTTCTACTAGCAAAATCAAGTGGGCGTTTTTGTTTTTTTAAGGATATTAATGGTTTTTTTCGTGGAACCCGTCCATGTCACCCACTAGCATGTAAAGCTTTACGAATAGTGCTGGAACTAGCATTGATTCCTGATGTTTCTGAAGCTTTTATGGAAACTTAAATGCCACTTCCTGCTAGATTTTGACTAATATTTAGTCGATTATTACTTTTACAGTATTGGGCACCAGTCAATGACTGAAATTATTTCACGTAGTATTTTACCTTCATTGCGAAGTTTTGTGATTAGTTCACGAGTATCGAGATATGTTTGCCTATCCACTATAGAAAAGGAATTAAAATCGATCTACAAAACTTGAAACTTCGAATGATACTTATTAGAGATGATTCATTTCTGAAACACCATCAAAATTCCAACGGTACGTACTCTTGGAGACTGTTATATGTATATGGACAGATGTTGTCCTGAACAAATCTTTGTTTTCGTCCTATAATTTTTATTTGGGACTTTCATTTAAAAAATAAATATTTAGTTGCATTTTATGTATTACGTATACCTATACGTATTTTTCAATATTTTACTGACAAATATTTTATAACTTTGTGGGCTTTTTTGCGATTTTTAAGGCACTGGATGCACTTTTATCGGTAGCTTTGTAGCATTAAATTATTAATTGAGCCAACTTGACTAATCGAATGATGCAGAAGTTCTTATTTTTGCGTTACTTTCACGTCAATTTCTCAGATTTGAGTCCCCAAATCATGTGTTGTACTGTGTAATTAAACTGTGCTTGATGGGTTGATAACAAATCTATATATATATATATATATATATATATATATATATAAAAATGGAAAAATGTTTGTATGTATGTATGTATGTGTTTTATAGAAGCTTAAACCACTGGACCGATTTTAAAATTTTTTCTTTTGTTTAAAAGCTATTTGGTCTGAGATGGTTTTGGAAAAAAAAATTTGCAAATAGTGGGCGGGGAAAATGTGGGCGTGGCAAATCGTTTGTTTGTCTGTCTGTTTGTGTGTTTGTTCCACTGCAGTTCTGCTGGCAGTCTACGTCAGTGGTCCAAAAATGGACGGGATCGGAAATATTGGGCAACGAAGTGGACCGGGTCCAGCTAGTTATGAATAAATAGAAATTAAAAAACCGACTTGTACAACAAAAGTTATTGCTCCTTATGAAATTTTAAATTGTAAAGCCCCCCATACACGAGTACTGCCGCAGGTACGGCAATATGTGTGTATTGGTGAATTTGACACAACATGAGAATGTAATGGTTGCAGTATGAAAATCAAAATATTTTTGATTTTCAGAGTGAACACATATCAATCAGATGCATTTTGTTTATCATTATATGCCAGATTATTGGAAATTTTATTATAAGTATGTAAACAACGAAAATTTAAAAAAAGTTTTGTGTGAAAAGTGAAAAAAATGGATAAATTAAATTTTGATTGATATGTGTGTATCGAAAATGTCAATCACACACGTACACAAGGGGTTCATCGGCATGAACTGCGGCAGTACTCGTATATGGGCGCCTTAAGAAATAACTCGAAATCAATGAAATTCAAATTTGAAAAGACTTTTTAAACAAAATATATTTGGAGAAATTCCTAAACAATAATTTAATTTGTATTTAAACACATATTTTATTTGAGAAAATTAGTGTGCAAATTTATTTTGTTGTAATATATTAATATATGCGATCCAAATAAATTTTATTAATTTTCAAATAACCTGTTCTTGATCAGAAATATATAATATTTAAAAATTTGTGTTCCAATATTTTATCTTCTGCTACAAACATATAAAAAAATCGATTTTGACCAACGTATGTTGTATATTTTTTGCTTTTGTAAAACATTTGTTGTTGTATTTTCTGCTTGAAACATAAACATATAGTTTAGGATACACTCTAAATATATAATATTTGGCACAAACAAATATTATATATTTGGGTAGATATTGTTCTAAGCAAATCTTAGTTTCCACTAAATAATTTTTTATTTGGGACCATTATTTCCGAAATAAAAATTTATTTGTTTTAAGTATTCAAAAAAATACATCTATACCTTAAAATTAATGCAAGTTTCCCAGTAATTCAAAGTTAATTTTTTAGAAATTTTAAATCTTTGATGACGACTTGAAATATTCAGAAATAAATGAGTGCTTTAAAACAAAAGGTAATGCAATTTTTAACTGTAAGAAAAATTCAACAAAGTTTTAAATTATCGTAAATAAAATATTTTTGAAAAACTCTCTTAACAATAATTTCATTTGTTTGTAAACACATATTTTATTTAAGAAAGATAGTTTGCATAAATATTTGTTGTAATATATTAACATAGCTGGACCCGGCCCACTTCGTTGCCCCAGATTGAGATTTCCGATCCCGTCCTCTTTTGAATCAATCACAAATCCTGCCACCAAATACGTATACATAAAATAACAACACACTCGCTAACAAATTGTTCAAGATATCTCAATTCCAAAATGTGTCTTACATGGACATGGACCCATTAGTCTGATCCCGCCCATTTTTTAACTAATCACGTAGACTGCCACCAGATACATATACACAAAATTACAGCATTCTCGCTACTAAATTGTGCAAGATAGCTCAATTTTTGGTTATATGGGCGGGGCCACGCCCTTTGGTCAGATCCCGCTCATTTTTAGACCAATCACGTAGGCTTCACCAGACACATATACACAAAATTACAGCACTCTCGCTAACAAATTGTGCAAGATATCTAAATTTCAAACATTGGCTTATATGGGCGGGGCCACGCCCATTGGTCCTATCCCGCCCATTTTTGGACCAATCGCGTAGATCGCCAACGGATATATACGAACAAAATTCCAGCTCTCTCGATAACAAATTGTGCAAGATATCACATTTTTAAAATTTGGCTTATATTGGCGGTGCCACGCCCATTGGTCCGATCCGGCCCATTTTTGGACCAATCACGTGGACTGCCACCAGATACATATTTTCAACATTGCAGCATTCCCGCTGGCAAATTGTGCAAGATATCAACATTTCAAAATTTGGTCTATGTGGGCGGGGCCACGCCCATTGGGTCGATCCCGCCCATTTTTGTACCAATTAGGTAGAATGCCACCATATACATATACACAAAATTCAAGCACTCTCGCTAACAAATTGTGCAAAATATCTCAATTTCAAAATTTGGCTTATATTGGCGGGGCCACGCCCATTGGTCCGATTCCGCCCATTTTTGGAAAATTCACATAATCTGCGACTAAATGCATACACACAAAATTTCAGCACTTTAGCTAAACATTTTTCTCAATATCAAAATTTGACCTATATGGGCGGGTCCACGCCCGCTTGATATATCGAAAATTCAAGTACCCTATTTTCAGCACCCCCTACACATGTACATTCTGTGAAAATTTCAAGATGGTCGGTCTAGCCGTTTAGACGTCTATACGGAACAAACAAACAAACGAACCCACAAACAAACCCACAAACAGACAATTTTTAAATTTTATTGTTCAAAAGCAAAAAATGTCGGAAATAACATAAAATTGTAGAAACAGTTTAGATTTGTTGTAGAAATGAAGCGAGGAACCTCCTTTTTAAGCCATTCTTGGTTGACGCGTGCTGAGTGCGATGGTGCTGAGTCCTGTTGGAAAGTCCATGGTCTGCGGCCGAAATGTTTGTCTGCCCAGGGCTTCAATACTGTCTTTAGGACGTTTTCCCGATAATATTCGTCATTTATTTCGACCCCATGGTCGATGAATACGAGCGGGGAGCGACCATCGGCCGTTACGGCGGCCCACACCATTACCATCGGCGGCGCTTGAGTTCTGGTGGCCAATCGAAGGTGTAAATTTTCAGCTGACCTCTTTGACAAGTAAACCCGATCATTTTGTTTGTGCACAAACTGCTCAATTTGGAATGGCTTCTCATCGGAAAAAACCAAATTCGGTAACTGGCCACCTTCGTGCAAGCGAAGCAACTCCTTGGCTCTTTCCAGTCTTACTTTTTTTTTGTGCATCGGTGAGCTCTTGCACTTTTTGGAACTTCAATGGCTTTAGTCCAAGCTCATTTTTTAATATGTGTTGTATCCGTTCTCGCGATATGTTCAACTCACGAGCAATTTTTCTACCACTGCGGCGTGGATTTCGATCAAATCTGGCCTTCACTTTTCGGATAATTTCTGGTGTTATTACCGTTTTTTTTCGTCCACTTTTTGGACGCGATGCAACACTGCCAGTATCAAGGTAACGAGCAATGGTACGAGAAACAAAAGATTTATTCACATTTAAATGCTGGAGGGCTCTAACGATAGCCACTTGTGTTTTTCCACCCAAATATAAAGCAATCACACTATCGCGTTTGAATTCCATCACGAATAACTTTTTTTCTGAATGCAATAGATAAAAATGATTTTGTAAGCTTGTAAACAATGAAATGAACTGTCACTGAAACAAATCTGTCAGCTATCAGACTAGCGGTTTAGAAATGATAGCAACCTGAAGTTGGTTGCAGTACATATCAGCCACTCTGTATATAGATATGCACTCCAAATAAAATGTACTCGTATTTATTCAGAAATATATAATATTTAAAAATCTCTGTTCCAAACATATTTTCTTTCTATTTAAACATATGAAAAACGGCGATTTTGCCCCTTGTATCATAAAACATAATTTGTTGAACGATACCGGATCTTATAAACTTGTGCATTTTCTTTTAAAGCTCACGGTATATTCTTACATTTTTAAATAAACAACATATATTTGGTATAAGTCTCTTCATTAAAAATTAGTTTAGTGATCGTAAATCAGTTAATAATTAATAAAAAAGTTAAGTCGTTTAGGCGCATAAATGCAAGAAAATCGGTTACTCGTAAATCCATATTTTGGGGGTGTCCGGTTAAATATCATAGAACAAACGTTGTTTTACTCGTCAAGACCTACAAGAAAAATAGTATCGCGGTTTTTGGTTTCGGGACTGTCGCACAGTGTTATGTATAGTTACATCTATTTGATTCTTCCGACTATTGATCTATGAAAGAAAACTGCGCATTTGAAGGTTATCTTTTCAGATCAAGTTAATTGTGATCAAAATCTTCAACTTCTTCTTAGAATAAGGCTTGATGGGGAGATGGAGGTAAGTACTTTGATTACTGGAACGGAATAAATTATTTAAAATTATTATCGCAATGCCCTTTTGCGCATTGTTTGGGAGATGTAGGGTATTATATAGTCGGCCCCGCCCTACTTTCTGTCATTCCTTACGTGTTTTTTTTTGAATAGTGATTAAATTAGAGTTTTCCCAAAAAGTAATATTTCTTAATTGAAGAAATGCGGACCACATGGTAAGCTATATTGTGCGCTTTATGTCAAACAATCATTTTGGGATCGCCGGTAGTTTTTGAGTGTTCAATAAAAGTATAAGATAAGTTGACATTTTTTTTGACGTTGTCGACGTCTTGTTTTGACATTGTGTTTCAAAAAAGATTGTTTTCTGTTTACAGAAAATAAAAACAACGATCTCCCACGATCTCACTATGAAAACTCAGACAGATCGAAAAACAAAAACAAAAAAACAGTAGTCGACTTAGCATACTTTCGAATGAAGGTATCAAAATATGTATTCCGTCCAAATTAGAATCCAAGACTGTCGAAGTCGTGCTTATACATCGCACCTGTTCCACAAAAGGGTAACAACTCAAAATTTCTAAATTTAGATTTTTTGCAAAAAAACAAGGTACAATAGCAATTTCTATCCACTGCAAAAAAGTCCATTGATTTTTCACCTTTTTCATAATAAAAACCCGTTATGACCCTCTCTGTGTTTCCAGAATAACGTCTTTAGATTCAACTAAATAGTTACATTTTGAATTGTCTCCAAGTGTTTAAGCAAATCGGACCGTTGATTTATCATCTAAAGAGTACTATTTTAAGTTGTGCCCTTTTCAATTCGAGTAAGATTTTTCAGTTAAAAAGGTACAACTAAAAACAATACCACTATTTATGTATAAATTTTTTTCAGGAATACAGTAACAACACAAAAAAGTTGTTATTTTTCTGTAATCAATAAGAAAAACCAGTAAGGAAAGGCAGAAAGTCGGGCGGGGCCGACTATATAAAACGTATGCACTTAATTGCAGCACTCACGCTAACAAATTGTTCAAGATATCACAATTCTAAAATTTGGCATATATTGGCGGGGCCACGCCCATTGGTCCGATCCCGCCCATTTTAGGACCAAACACGTAGACTGCTACCAGATACAAGTACACAAAATTACAGCACTCTCGCTAATAAATTGTGCAAGATATCTCAATTTCAAAATTTGGCTCATATGGGCGGGCCCACGCCCATTGGCCCGATCCCGCCCATTTTTGACCCATCACGTAGACTGTCGCCAGATACATGTACACAAAATTACAGCACTGCCGCTAACAAATTGTGCAAGATATCTCAATTTCAAAATTTAGCTTGTATGGGCGGGGCAACGCCCATTTTTGAAAAAGTCATGCAGACTACCGCCACATGCATATGCACAAAATTACAGCACTCTCTCTAACAAATCTTGCAAGATATCTCAATTTCAAAATTTGGCTTATATGGGTGGGGCCACGCCTTTGGTCCGATCCCGGCTTTTTTTGGAACAATCAAGTAGACTTCCACCAGGTACATATGTAAAAAATTACAACACTCTCGCCAAAAAATTGTGCAAGATATCTCAATTCAAAAATTTGACTATATGGGCGGGGCCCTGCCCATTGGTTCGATACCGCCCATTTTTGAATCAATCACGTAGACTACCACCAGATACATATATATAGAATTACAACACTCTCTCTAACATATTGTGAAAAATATCTAAATTTCAAAATTTGGCTTATATGGCGGTGGTAGACTACCACCAGATACATATGCACAAAATTACAGATATGTCAATTTCAAAATTTTCCTTATATGGACGGGGCCACGCCCATTAATCCGATCCCGTAATTTTGGACCAATAATGTAGACTCCCACCAGAAACATATACACAAAATTACAGCACTGCCGCTAACAAATTGTGCAAGATATATCAATTTCAAAATTTAGCTTATATGGGCAAGGCCACGCCCATTGGTCCGATACCGCCCATTTTTAGACCAATTACGTAGACTACCACCAGATATACATATATCCACAAAATTACAGCCTTCTCGCTAACAAAATATGTTTGAATTCAAAGAATATATATTGGAATCAAAACTTTTAAACATTGTATATTTTTGAACAAAATATATTTTATTTGAAAATCAAGAAATTTTGTTTGCAACGCATATATTAATATATTACAACAAAATATACTTGCGAAATGACTGTCAAAAAAATTTTGTTTAAGAGACTATCCAAATACATTATATTTACAAAATTTTAAAACTGTTGACTTTGCCGATGTTTAATTTTATTTTTTTCTGGATTTCGTGTTATAATTTATAGCTAAAAATGTTGTAAGCACCATTTTCTTTTGTTTTACAGTACTAAATACACCCTACACCACACTGTGGTACAGGGTATTATAACTTTGTGCATTTGTTTGTAACACCCAAAAGGAGAAGAAATAGACCCATCGTTTATTATACCGATCGACTTAGAATCACTTTCTAAATTGATTAACTATGTCCGTCTGTCTGTCTGTCTGTCCGTCTGTGCATGCATACTTGTAATCAAAGTACAGGTCGCAATTATGGTCCGATCTCGACGAAACTTTACACATATCTTTTTTGGCCCAAGGACGATCCCTATTGAATTTGGTTAAAATCGGTTCAGATTTACATATAGCCCCCATATATATGTTAGCCCCGATTTGACATGTAAGCGCTGTAAAAACTTTATTTTATATCCGATCAGTATGAAATTCGGCAGAAAGAGGTTTCCTATTATATGAATGAACACTGTTAAATCTGGAAGAAATCGGTTCAGATTTAGATATAGCCCCCATATATACGTTACCCCCGATTTGACATGTAAGCGCTCTAAAAATGTTATTTTATATCCGATCAGTGCGAAATTCGGCAAAGAGAGGTTTCTTATTACATGAAGGAATACTGCTAAATTCGGAGAAAATCGGTTCAGATTTAGATATTTGTATCCAAATTATTATGGCAATGACGCTTATCGCATTGTTAGGGAGGTGTAGGTTATTATATAGTCGGCCCCGCCCGACTTTCTGCCTTTCCTTACTGGTTTTTAATTTATAAATAGTCCATTTGTCAATTTATCAATTTGTCGTAACTCAATATTATATGATTTTTAATAAAATTTATTGATCTGATTTATAAATATTAAACTTAATTTTTTCATTATTTCAAGACTTTCAAGTATGAAAGTACTACCTATTGATTGGACATGTTCTGTCAACAAAAATTTATTTTTTTCAAAAAAAAAATGTTCTATACCATTACTTATACAATCTAATGTTAAAATGTTTTACTAAACGTGCTATAATTCACTTAAAGAATTTCGTCTTTTTCCTTTCTTTCTAAAGGTTTAGCTAATGGTTTGAAAATCGACATTCCATAGAAATATTATACAATGATTATATGTACGTATGTTTGTGTATATACAAACAAAAAATAATACAAACTGATACAATACATCACAGCAAAATACCACATTTTGTTTGAATAGGGGGTGGGTGTCTGTCTGTAATAAAATACATTGCAAAAGATAAGCATGTGGCGTAAATATTGAATTACTCGTATAGAAAAAACGTTTTTCCAGAGGAACCCAATTTTTAACAATTACACTTAGTATTTACAGTAAATAAAAATGCACATGTTAAACACGAAATGAATATTTCTCAAAGCAAGTTTTTTTTAAAGTATGTCTGAAATTTCGTTTTTAAGAAACCCGTTTTTTTACGTGTATAAGTTCTTCCTTTCCACTTGCGAAGATATGACTGAAATTCTTTTGCTACAATCACCACAATAAAGTTGTTGTTGTTGAATTTCATCGAGATAAGAATTAGGAATAATTAATTAATACACAACAGAAAAATAACTAAACTATTTAAGAAATTTAATGATTTCACTTCACACAAAGAAATTATTGTAAATATTTGAATGTAGAATTTTCAGTAATTAACCAGTAAGGAAAGACAGATAGTCGGGCTAGGCCGACTATATAAATACTACCCCACACCTCCATTACAAAGCGAAAATAGGCATTGCGATAAGAATTTGGCAGTGTTCATGTAATAAGAAAACGTACGAAAATAAGTACGAAATTCGGCAGAGAGAGTTTTCTTATTACATGAACACTGGCAAATTCTTATCGCAATGCCCATTTTCGCATTGTTAGAGAGTTGTAGGGTAGGTAGAGATGTACATAAATGTATATGGTGGTTATATACAAATCTTAACCGATTTTCAAGAAATTTGGCTGAGGTCATTACTTCCTAGTCGAACTTTCCTTTGCTAAATTCCATAAAAATCTGCTGAAAATAATGCGTATATATTAAAAGCGTTCGAATTGTAGGGGTAAAAATGAACAAATGCGCGTCGCGATTCATGTTCTATGCGTCATTCCAAGAAAATTTGTCGAAGAACCCATAGCTCAAAAATGAATTTCGAGCCCCAGAGAATCGCGATTCGAGAACAAGACTTGCGATTCCCCTTCGTCGTAAAACTTTTGACCTGCCCTAGCATAAGAACATACCAACTAAATGCCAAATCGGGATGTACATACATATATATGGAACCGAGTTTAAACAATTTCAAAATCGGAGTAAAATTGCGAGCTCTATTTGCGAAAAACTTAAGATGGACAGAAGGACGGACAGGCGTTAAATCGAATCAGCTAGTGATTCTGAGTCGATCGGTGAAACTTAATGTGGGCGTAGCTCCAGTATTTTCTGGCGTTACAAACATCTGGCTCAATACAATGTTACAATACAGTGTACAACAAGTTGGCTTAGGGTATAATGGAAACATCAGAAAATACAATACATAATATTTCTGCAAACTTTCCATGGGCTTACTAACTAAATATTAATCTCCAGATTTTTTCATTCGTTTTTAAAGAATCGTGTATAAAGCCAACGTTTATACAATTTAATATTTGTCTGTACTCCGTTGTTAATAGGATGGTGTAGGGTTCCATCAGACTATAGCCAGTCTCTCTATATAGCCTCTCTTAATGAACATAATTTGATACGGCCCAAAAGTGTAACAAATCGAAGGAGTGACATTAGACCCTATGTAAGTTATGTAAGTAAGGACATTTTAAGTAACTTGAGAAATGCCCGTCTGGCTGTAACGCACGATAAATCTCGAAAGGAGTAACGGATTAACTTCAAATTTGGTGTGTGATAATATTATTGATTCTCTAATAACTTTTACACTACCTACATTAATGCTCTGTTATTCCACTCTAAGTATTAGATTTTCTCTAGTTATCACTCTGAGAAATTGGGAATGGGTGGCCTGCCTCTGTTGGTACCTACAAACCTGCATTTTTGGACGTCTCTTTTGGTACCTCCAACACATAATTGCCAAATTATACCAAAATTGACAGATACATTCGATCGCAATGCCCCTGTAACTTCTGCAGCAAGCACCTATATGTTCTCATATTTTGTACTTAAAATAGCATTTCCAATGACTATAGATGGACAAAAATGAGCAATTTTTCCTATGTTCTGGCATCTCCTACCCGAAGTACCATATTACATTACTCACAAAGTAAAGGTATACCTTACTTAATCGGTTTTCTCGACTGAAATTTTCCTTCCTATTACTTAATCACAGCGTGCGTGCCTTAGGCGATCGAAAGTTGATCTAGATTGACACCAAAAACAGGCTATTGAAGTTTTCATCCCCTCTACCGGCCCCTCTGCTGGGGATCTACAAATCCTATTGTTCTCATCTATTCCCAGGTTGGGGACAGGACAGTACCAGTCCCAGACTGTTCACCAGTCTTAGATTTTCTGGAGTCTATCTGGTAGAATCTTCGGCAACGTAGTGTGACCAGAGCACTTAATCTGGTACCACGGGAGTCAGTAAAGCCCTCGGAAAGCAGATTCATTTCTGACTATTGGTGCACGGGGCAAAATCGCCTATTTTAATATGTTTGAATCGAAAAAAATATATTTCGAACAAAAATTTTTAAATATTTTATATTTCTTAGCAAATAAATATTATTTGAAAATCAATGCAATATATTTGGAACGCATATATTAATATATTTCAACAAATTATATTTGAAAACAAAATTTCTCAAAAAAAATATGTGCTTAAATACAAATAAAATTATTATTTAGGAATTTTTCCAAATATATTTTATTTAAATAAGATTTCCAAAGCTTTCAAATTTCAGTTTCAATTGTTCCTTGGTTTCGAATTGTACATCCCAGTTATGATACCATATGCAGCATTACCTTCTGTTTTAAATCAATCGTTTAATTTAATTTCTAAGTATTCCAAGCCATCAGTAGTTGTCAATTCTCTAAGTACTTTATATTGACCCAAGATTATACACGGAGGAAAACCGTAATTTTTGATATGTTTGGAACGAAAGAAAATATACTTGGAAACGATTTTTTTAAATATTATATATTTGTTAACAAATAAATTTTATTTGAAAATCAAGAAATTTTGTTTGGAACGCATATATTAATATATTAGAACATAATTTATTTGCAAACTGAATTTCACAAATAAAATATGTGTTTACACACAAACAAAGTTATTGTTTAAGAAGTTTTCCAAATATGTTTTATTTAAAAAGATTTTTAAAACATTACTGACTTATTCGAATTTTAGTTAGTTTTTCCTAGTTTTCCAGTTGAACTTTATAGCTAAAAATTTCCTTATTTATAAATATTCCTCTTCATCACTTTTTGGCAATCCATCAATGTCGTTTATATTTACGAAAGATTGTTCGATTTAAGTTTTGATTAAATTTTACAAACATATAAAATTAATAAAAAAAATTTCTCTTTGAAAATCTGAAAAACAGGAAACTTGTCTTTAAGTTAAGGTATTTAATACATTACCAAAATAAATAATTACAATCGAATCCTTGTTTCGGAAATACTAGTTCCAAATAAAAAATATTTGAATGGGAGCATATTTTTGTTTAGAACAATATCCTCACAAACATATAATATTTGTGTGTGTAAAATATTATATATTTGGAGTGTACCCTAAACATATGTTTATTTCAAGCCGAATATGTTTGGGACAATATACTACAGAAGCGATTTTTTTCAGCGTGTATGATTTCAATTATTATTTTTTTACAAACATTAAAAATTTCTAAAAAAGTAACTTTGAATTACTGAAAAATTTGACACAATTTATGTATTTTATGAATATTTAAATACAAATAAATATTTGTTTCACAAAAAGCAGTCACATTGGGATGTAAACAAATATTTGTTTAGAACAACATCTTCCCAAATACACAATTTTTGTATGTACCAAATATTACATGCTTAAAGTCTACCCTAAACATATATATGTTTCAAGCCGAATACGTTTGGTTGCAACTTGGAGACTGTGGTTGAAACAAAAATCGCTGGGAGAGAATATTCTCGGATGTGGAGTTGCAAACCAACCTGGGGTCATGACCCATAGAATGGCAAGGATTTTTAGAAACCAGAAACGCGGAATTAATTGGTACTCGTGCACATTGTGCGTGGGGCGTTGGTCGACGCATATGTTAACCCAGGTGTATGTAGCACTGTGGGGTAAAGCTTAACGGCAGGAACTCACCTAATACAGAATACCTATTGTCCCCTCTGACCGTGTAAACGTTGTAATATAATTACAGGTCGCGATTCCAAACCATTTTGTCACAGACAACATCTTGAATTTTAAACAAAACTATGCAGATTTAGATATATTTCCCATATACATTTATCACCTATCTGACATCTAAGCGCTATAGTAATCGTATTTTCCAAATTTTTTACGAATGAATACTGTAAAATTTGAAAGAAATCGACTCAGGTTTATATATTCAGGGTGGCTGATATGTAATGCAACAAAGTAAAGCGCTATATTTGTTTAATTTTTTTTTAAATTTTATTGTTCAAAAGCAAAAAATGTCGGAAATAACATAAAATTTTAGAAACAGTTTACATTTGTTCGAATTGGCCAACTTTGGCACGAATTATGGCCTTCAAACGGCCGACAAAGCCATCACACGCTGCACGAAGGTGGCTCTGCGGTATTTTGGCCCATTCTCGGCGAAGCGCCGTCTTGAGATGATCGATACTTTGGTATTTTTTAGTGCGAACTTTACTTTCTAAAATGCCCCAGGCGCAAAAGTCCAACGTATTGAGATCCGGAGATCTCGGTGGCCTTTGTGCGGTAGAAATAAAGCGAGGAACCTCTTTTTTAGCCATTCTTGGTTGACGCGTGCTGAGTGCGATGGTGCTGAGTCCTGTTGGAATGTCCATGGTCTGCGGCCGAAATGTTTGTCTGCCCAGGGCTTCAATACTGTCTTTAGGACATTTTCCCGATAATATTCGGCATTTATTTTGACCCCATGGTCGATGAATACGAGCGGGGAGCGACCATCGACCGTTACGGCGGCCCACACCATTACCATCGGCGGCGCTTGAGTTCTGGTGGCCAATCGAAGGTGTAAATTTTCAGCTGACCTCTTTGGCAAATAAACCCGATCATTTTGTTTGTTCACAAACTGCTCAATTTGGAATGGCTTCTCATCGGAGAAAACCAAATTCGGTAACTGGCCACTTTCGTGCATGCGAAGCAACTCCTTGGCTCTTTCCAGTCTAACTTTTTTTTGTGCATCAGTGAGCTCTTGCACTTTTTGGAACTTCAATGGCTTTAGTCCAAGCTCATTTTTTAATATGTGTTGTATCCGTTCTCGCGATATGTTCAGCTCACGAGCAATTTTTCTACCACTGCGGCGTGGATTTCGATCAAATCTGGCCTTCACTTTTCGGATCATTTCTGGTGTTGTTACCGTTTTTTTTTCTTCCACTTTTTGGACGCGATACAACACTGCCAGTATCACGGTAACGAGCAATGGTACGAGAAAGATTTATTCACATTTAAATGCTGGAGGGCTCTAACGATAGCCACTTGTGTTTTTCCACCCAAATATAAAGCAATCACACTATCACGCTTGAATTCCATCACGAATAACTTTTTTCTGAATGCCTATAGATCAAAATGCTTTTGTAAGCTTGTAAACAATAAAATGAACTGTCACTGAAATAAATCTGTCAGCTATCAGACTAGCGGTTTAGAAATGATAGCAACCTGAAGTTGGTTGCAATACATATCAGCCACCCTCTAGTCCACATATATATATATTTTTTCCTTTCAATTAGGTATCAGCATACTACAGAAGTTTTGTTTTAAGATCCGATTATTGATCGTAGAACGAACAGTGCCAAATTTGGAGAATATAGGTCCACATTTAGATATCGACCCCATATGCAAAATATATCTCTCAGTGTTGTGTATTGCGAAAGATAAAACTCGTTGCTTGGATAACAGCGAATTTAAATGTAAGTGATTTAGAATAGCTGTATGTATACTTATTCTGCTCTAAAAAAGTAGTGTGGGGTATCATATAGTGGGCTTCGCACAATTTTAGCCTTTCATTACCCGTTTACTTTACAAGTCTCTGAGAAGATGTTTCCATAGTGGTACTTATAAAGATGTAGGAAACCTTTAGTAACACTTTCTGGTGTGATACATTTAACAATTTGTTGATTTAAAAAAATATTAAATGTATCGCCTTAATTTTTGTTAAAGAAAGAGTTGTAGGACTGTGTCTAGTCTCCCACGTTTCCTTTTAGCTCTTTTTACGCGTGAAAATTGCATTATATAGTAAAATAACACGGAGATAAAATACGTTTTTCTCGAAACTAGTTCATCGCGGAATGGTTATCGCCAAAAAAGTATATCTGTGGTCACAAGGCATAACAGCATAACTCGAGTTATGCTCAAACTGAGTTATTAACGCAATAATATTCCCCATCTTCGATTACATACTGTGACACATTGTGGTGATGATCCCTCGTGTAGTTAAATATATAAGGCAGCAAATCTGACTGTGTCACTACATTACAAATGGATTATTATATCGATTCAAGCACTTAAAATGTCTCTCCTTAAAAGTTTCAAAAACAGACATATGCTGTTATGCCTTGTGACCACAGATATATTTATCAGAAAGGATAGATTGTCACTATGTATACATTTAGAAACATCTCTTACAATATTTTTGGTAAAATTTGGCGATGTACGCAGATATATACATAGATTACAAAAAATGCTCAATAAATTGCTCAAATTTATTCAAAATTCTGTTATAGTATGTAGTAATAAAGTTAGTTTTTTTTTTACAAAATGTTTGGAATGGAAGCAGATCCGATTTTCATCTCTTCATAGTTGATTAGAGGCGATGATTCTGAACAAAAGCACATTTGCCGTGTTTGGCGGCAATTTAGGCCGATTGATTGAGGCACGCTGTGTATTCAGTGCGTAATTAATGATGCAGTGCCGATGACAAATAATATAAAAATGTTAGAGTGTGAAAATTCATAAAACCTCAAAAAAAACCTACCCCAATTTTTGCGACCAGAAATAATATGCGTGACGCAATAGAAAAATTTTTAAATATGTCTTTATTAATTATTAGTGTTTGAGTAAAACGATAACATCGACATAGAATTTATTGCTTATGATATAAAACATCAAATTATTATGACTGTAACAATTTTTCGAAATTTCTCTCAGTTTTCTAAAGGAAACAATTCACACAACTTTAATATTAGACTAAAATTCTCCTTACCCAGAAGCTAAACTTTATTATTTAATTCAAGATTGAATGGTTTTGATTATATACATAAAGCAAATAACGTATAGTCATTTCTATTAATCACACTTCAATAAAACGTCCTTCTCCAAACTGTGGACAGATGAGGGCAAAATTTAACGACACATAAAATGTCACAATGACGGGCAACCACAGACAATTCAGAATGTAAGATATGCCACAAACGAAGTGACAACAAATATTACACGTTACTTACAACACAATCATAACAACCCGTAACCAGAAAGTGTTTAATGTAAAAGCTAAATCAGGACAAAGACAACCACATAACATCGTGCAAAAAAAAATAAAATACAAACTGCTGTTTTTGACAGAAACATGCTTGGCCCAATAACTAATAGGCGATATCGAAAGGAATGCGAGTTTGTGTCAGAAGGGGCTTGTAACATGTTTATTTTGCCGTAATAGTATATACTGCAAAGATACTCTGCCTTCCTAAGAAAGAAAGTCACATCAGTACGAAATTCGGCAGAAAGAGGTTTCTTATTACATGAATTAACATTTCCAAATTTGAGGGAAATCGGTTCAGATTTAGACATAGCCCACATATTTATATGTTACCCCCGAATTGATATATAAGCGCTGTAGAAACCGTATTTTATATCCGATCAGTAAGAAATTCAAAAGATAGAGTTTTCTTATTATATGAAAGAACACAGCCAAATTCTTATCGCAATGCCCATTTTCGCATTGTTAGGGAGGTGTAGGGTATTATATAGTCGGCCCCGCCCGACTTTCTGTCTTTCCTTACTAGTTTTTTGTATGCTTTGTTCATTTTGTCTCTATGAAATAAGGCGGAATGAAATTGGGCCCCAATTTCATTTTTTGTCTACTTTTTGGGGCTTATTTTCATCTATAAATTTAGAAACAGGAGAGGCTACGCAAAAAAGATTATCTGCACGTTGCCAACTTTGAATCCTGTCCAAAGAAGAAAGTCCTAAACCAATTTCTTAGTTTTTTGGGGTTTATTTTCATTTCATGCTGTTTTCTTGAAAATAGGCCCCAAATTTGGGGCGCACTTTCATTTTCAATTTGGGGTGCATTTTCTTGGGGTCCAAATTCCGGCCGCCGGCTAAACAGACCAGACCCTCTGGTGGGAATCGAAGCCACGAACCCCAAGCTCATAGGCGAGTACGCTACCAACTCGCCTACTGGGACGCTCAAATTTTGTGTAATGTTTTCCATTACATTATCCACGCCATTACATTATCCACGTCATTTCCATTACATTATGTACGTTCCTCACAAAATGGAGGCTCTATGAAATAAAACCCCAATGAAATAACCCACAATGAAGTAACCCCAAATGAAATAAGTCCCCAAACTTGGGGATTTATTTCATTATGATATAAGTCCCCAATTTCAGTCCCCAATAAATCATCACATAATGAAATTAGGCCCCAAACTAGAAATAAAAAAAATCACCATTTCTGGGACCTATTTCACAATGAAATAAGACCCAATTTTTAGAGTAAAACTACTCCCGATTTTTTTATTTTTTTTCCAATATTTTTTTCTGCACGGAAACAGAACAATGTTCGGTGCATATTCCCTGCAGACAACACATATATTCATTTTCATTACAAGATGTATTGAAGAATTGTTCTTCGAATTCTTTATCACTAGATTCTTCTTTAAAAATATCAGGGATCATATTGACACATATATTTTTTTTTCCACAATCCATGCGCGGCAGAAAGGTGGCAACCGCAATTTTACCCTGGTCTAAAAAATATTGCTTATTCCTATTCCTTTCCACGATGGATCTTTAACTCATTTTTCATAAACGAGTTATATTTGTTGGTCTAATAAGGTCCACGAGTACTATTTGGCAGTCTTATAAGGTCCACAAGTAGTATTTGGTAGTCTCGTAAGGTCCACGATTAATATTCGGTAGTCTCATAAGGTACACGAATAATATTTGTTAGTCTCATAAGGTTCACTAGTACTTTTCCTCTTTTTTGATAAATTTACATAATTTTCACACAACATAGCAAGATGTCTGCTTTTGAAATATTGTTCGTTACAGATAACTAGTACAAACTTGAAAAGGTGTCCGTCTTTCTCCACCAACAGCTGGAGAACAGAAGATATCATCCAAGTATCTTGGTTATGGGCTCTAAAATTCTTGCTGCCCACCTACGTATATATGTCAAAAAAACATTACCTTGTGCATCCAGTGACTTTCGAAATATTATAGAAATTGCGTGAATACGCCTTGACTGTCAAGTAATGCAATTTTTTATCTAATTTTCATGAATGCGTCTCGTACTTAATGTGCTACAAATGAAGAGCAAGCTCTTTATGATAGTGCCATAACGCGTTTTCTGAGGATCGTATGAACTGAAGCAGCTCCTGTCGCTTTGTCATATTTCACCTTACGGCTTGACAAAAATTAAACAATTTTGCATTTATAAGAATTTTTTAAAATTTGTGGACTCACTGTGGACAGGTTTCCAATTTAATACATATGTATGTTGAGGAAAAAATTGGTATGAAATTAAGAACATCGTGCGAATTTTTTAATTTAATTTTTTTTTCTACAAAAGTTATTGCGAAGCAATTCTTTGAAGTGCAGCCGAAGATGTATGTTTGTTTCGCCTTTAATGAAATCATGCGCAATGATTGTGGTAGTGAAAAAGATGGTGAAAGAAAGCATATGGGCATGTCCAACGAGGTGTCATCCGCAGCCAAAACATTGAAAGTCTATAAAAGTATGTTGTTTTACTATTTTTTATAGGGAATCTATCAAACATAACTAAATTTCCCAAAAACTATATTTATTCATAACACATTTTAAAATATTTGAGTGCAAATTCGAATAATTGCAAAATTGATGTTTTAAACATTTGTATTGCATGTTATGTTCTGGGTAATGGTCTCTCTTTTAAATCTTGATTTATATTTAAGGGATATAAGAAAAATAATATTTGTCGTGAAAGTAAATATATTAAAAATCATTTATAATCAACCTTTGGATGTCTAGTTACATAAAAAGTAAAAAAATAAACATAAAAAGAACGATGGAATAAAATGTCGCATGCGACATGTCGCGTGCGAATGTGATAAAAATTAAATAACAAATAAACTACTTAATATTTTTGAATAAAATAAAAAACAGTATTAAGATACATGAATCCATAACATTTTAAAATTATTAGTCGCAATAAAATATTCCTTCTGGTTTCCCTAAAATCAGTATTTGATTGGTTCTGTTTTTGTCGCGTGCGAATTACATAGTTTTTTGTAATTATCTTGAAAACGAACAATTGGGCAAAATCAACCTTAGCACCAATTATAGTGCTAATCAAGAGCTATAAGTTTCGCCTTTTGTCAAAATGAAATAATGTTTTGGCATAGGTTTTTTCACTTTGAATGCGTACGAATGTCGCATTCGACATTGGAGAAATGCCCATATGAAATGCCCATGGTAACAATTAAAAAATTTGCGCTTTTTTTTATTTATTACCAAATTTTAGATCAAACAAACATATGCTTTCTCTCCCTTCTTTTATTGCGCAACATTCCGAGTAAGGCCATTTTTTTACAGTAATTTTTAATTTTAATTGCGAATTTCTAAAAAATTAAATAAAAAATTCGGAATTTATTTCATTGCAACTAATTATTATTTCATTGTGAAATAACACCCCAAAAGAAGAACTCCTCAAAAAGTGAAATAAAACCCCAAATACAGTTTTTGTTGTTTTCTGTACACGTTTTTGGGGACTTGTTTCATTTTGATTTGGGGGTTATTTCATTGGAGGTTTATTTCATGGCGGCCGGAAGTTGGACCCCAAGAAAATGCACCCCACATTGAAAATTAAAGTGCGCCCCTATTTGGGCCTATTTTCGTTACAAAAACCGATTTAGGAAATTACACCCCAATCAAGAAAACAGCATGAAATGAAAATAAACCCCAAAAAACCAAGAAATTTTCACTTCGTAAATATTAGGAGTACGAAATAATACACGAATACACACATATTTTTTTTAATTATAAATCTTTTCGGGCGTAGTCGGCCTACGGCCTTCGGCCTCGGTTTAAGACTTTCTCCTATGGACAAGATCCAAAGTTGGCAACGTGGAGAAAATCTTTTTTGCGTAGCCTCTCCTGTTTCTAAATTTATAGATGAAAATAAGCCCCAAAAACTAGACAAAAAATGAAATGAAACCCCAAAAAGCAGACAAAAAACGAAATTAAGCCCCCAAAAAATTGTTGTTTGACATGCTATTTTTGGGGCCCATATTCATAAAAATATTGGGGTGTATTTATCTGGGGCCCAATTTCATTCCGCCTATTTAGCCATATGGTCTTTGTAACCCGGCCTTTCCCTGGGCCGTAAAATTAGAATATAAATTTACTTTGTATTGTAATTCATATAAATAAATAAATAAATTACACAAAATTTCAAGTATCTTTATTACTTGTATGAAAGTTATAAATTGTTAAACTGTTGATGGAGCATACAATAAAACAAGTAAGATATTTTCAGTCGGGTAATCCGACTAAGGTATACTACCCTCACGTTTTTAGTAATGTAATATGGAATATTACACGAAATAATCTGTTTTTCGCTGAACAGTTGATACTTTAAATACATTGCACTGAGCCAAATTATAAGCGTTTATGTGCACTGGTATGTTAACTTAATGAACTATTCAATTTTGGTATGATTTGGCATTTTGTGTGGGAGGTACAAAAAGGGGCGTGGTGATAACGCCCATTTTGCACAGGGCTAAAGAGTTACAATGCGAAAAATGTTTATGTATTTCCGTGCATTTGTACTCATGCGATAAGCTATTATCTTTTTGTGGTACCTTTGTGTGGGAGGTACCCAAAGGGGCGTGGCAATATCACCGATTTTTCACTGGACTGTAGGCACTATAAAAGAACTACACTGTACAAAATGTCAAGTATTTCTAAACATTGGTATTAATGTTATAGCTGTTATCTGGTGCAAAATGGTGCATTTGTGTGGGAGATACCAAAAGAGGCAAGGCAACTTCGCCAAAATCATGAAACGATCCTTTTAGTTTCAGTAAATTATTAAAAAAACGAACGCTGAAATTTGATTTGTATAAATTTCGTTGAGATAAATTCTTGCCTAAATTGAATACAAACTGCAAAGTTTCAGCTAAAAAGCTTAATGTGGTGTTTATGGCTTAAACAAGCCTTTTAAGGAGCGACATCTATTGGTGAACTACAATAAGATCTGAACTGATTTAAAAAAATTTTCTGTGATGAATTATTCTCTAAATAAAATACAAACAGAAAAGAAATGACAAAAAAATATATTTTTGGAATATAACTTCAAATGATCATAACTTTTGTCTTATAAGTTTTATCGGATCAATTTTTTCATCATGTAACAAATTCTGCTGCCAATTCAGAAAAGTTGAAGTGAGAGAATTTGGTGCAGATACTGCTCCGATATTAACAAAAAACTAGGACAGGGTCGGTGAAAAAGAGAAAAATTAAATTTTCAAATGCAGATATTTCGGTAACTATACAAGATAACTGTTTGGTGTAAAAAGTTTTGTGTAGAACTCGGCTAGTGAAACGAACACATAAAACGATTTTGTGAATCGAACCAATAGCTCCGCCTCTGTATACAATAGGGGGCCCAAAAGTGTTGTATCAATCGGTTGTCTGGTTAAGAATTGGCAGAATTATTTCGCTTTTTGTTTTAATTACTCCCACTGTGTAATGTGACTGTCATTTAGAAATGTACTATCTTTAACCTTCAACAATTCCTAGCAAAAATGATTTAATATAGTCCCAATGTATTCCTCAGTGTATTGCTTGGTATATAGTGATGGAGGGTATTACACACCCGGCCCCACCCAACTTTAAACTTTTCCTACTGGATTTAAGTACATTGGCCTCATATTTTCGAATACAAAATAATTTGATTTATAAATAAAGCTTTGAGCTTGAATCAGTCAACAAAAATACAATAATGTGAAATGAAGTAAATGAAATGCCTGTGGTGTGAAATGAACGATATACAATCACCCAAAAAATTTATAAAACTTTGTTAATATAGATAAATTTAATTTTTAGGAATTCAAAGAAATTCATGTCTATGACAAAACTGTGTTAAGAGATTTTGTTCTATTCCAATTGTGTGTCAGAACGTTTGTAAAATTATAAACATCTGTATATGACACGTCCATGTTGTTGTGTACATGTTAGCGAAATTTTACACTTTAAGAATTCCAGATTAGATGTCAATATATTTTGTACTACATACATACATATGTATGTACGAGTACGAACCACATCAAAATACTTGAACTAAGAACTGTAATTTTTATACAGAGAAATCAGACATTTTTCTTAAGAAAACCAGTTGAATACCCAACCCAATTTTAAGGTTATTTGGTTGGTAAGAAACATATTTCGTAAAGGAGAAAAATAAGACACAAAATGTTGCAAATCTTAAATACGCTAAGCCATTCACTGTATGTGTTTAGTTTGTTTGTGAGAGACATAACAGTTAGACGAGATTTATTTGTTCGACGGTTTTCTGCTGTGGGACAAAATGGATCAAAGAATTTTCATCAAATCTTGTTTAAACAAGAAAGTTTCAGTAATATGGAATATTACACGAACTAATCTGTCAATTTGTATGGGAGGTACCAGAAGGGTTTATCAAATACACTTATTTTTCACAGAATACACAGTAGATATTTCAAATACATTGTACTGTGCCGAATGTTAAGCGTTTATGTGCACTAGTATATTAACGCTATGAGCTATTATAATATGTTTTATATAATATTATTATTTTTATATAATTGACCATTTTGTGTGGGAGGTACAATGAGGGGCGTGGTGGTATCGCCTATTTTTCACAGGACTATAAGTACTTTTAAAGGTTTACACTATTATTTTTTTTTTTTGTATTTTGGTGCATTGGTACTCACACTATAAGCTTTTAAGTTTTTGTACAAAAGGGTCCCTTGGTGTGGGAGGTACCAAAAGGGGCGGGGCTTCAACAATTTTTCTCAAGTTGAAAGCGACAAATAAACTATTATTATCTGTGGAATTACAGAGGATTCGGAAGAGTAGTACAGAAGTTAATAGATAATCAACATTTCACTATATTTTAACCCTTTGTGAGGGAGGTACTAGAAGGAGTGGACAAGTATGGCCCATCTTCGAACTTAGCCTGAGATAGAAAAAATTATTCCATACCAAATTTTAAGACAATCCGTTATCGTGCACTCCAGCTAACGGACATTACTCAAATGACTTAAAATGGCCCAAAACGGATATCCGCCGAACATACTTGGCGTCTTAGGTCACTCCTTTGATGTGTTACACTTTTGTCCGTAGCAAATGATATATTCCCTCGTCACACTAAAGTGAGGGCATAAAAATGAAATTAAGTGCTCAAAAGCACTTGAAATGTTGATAGTGATATCGTCCCCTCAAAAGTTAAATTGAAAAAATACCGTATATATCCCTGCTTTTAAGATCATATGGTCCAATTTGTGGCTTGTTTACTTTGTAAGTTTTGAACGGTGATATAAACTGACTTACATAGTTTCTTAGCTCACGTGGTCTTTTTATGAAACAATGCTTGTTTAGGTGGGGAGTTTGCCAGCAAGGGAGGTAAGGGCCGGCGAATCGACGAAATCCCTTATATGACAAACTCCAAACGAATTACCAGAATAACGATAGCTCAGGAGTGGGGGCAACGATGTGTGTGTGTTCACGTAGTGACCGATGTTGGCGATGCAGAAATGCAATGGGCGAAATAAATAAAACACAAGAAGTTTAGTTTTTTTTCGACGATAGTAAAGCGTAGCTTTATTTAGTAAGAAAGGGTAAAGAAGATTACCTTTTGTTTACAATGTACAGCAAGATGTACTTAGCGATATGTGATGCGTACCGAACGAAAGTCCATGATGGAGAGAGGTGGCGGAGCAAGTGTCAAAGAAAAAAAAATACTTACTCGTTGAAATCTGCAAATCAAATATTGCAATGATGTAGTAACGAGGAGTAGGCAGATTTCAACGAGCGTTAACGTACGATAAATGTGCCAATCTATGCACCTAGAGAAATTAATGATATCAACAAAATTCAGTAAAATCGTACTTAAACATTCCGGCCACCTTGCAACATCGAGGGGATGCTGCAACTAAAACGAAAGGGTCATTAGGGAACCCCGCGGAGCGAAAGGGCCACTAGGCGCCTCCCTGATGAACGAAAAGGGCCATTAGGGAACCCCGCGAAACGAAAGGTACCCAAAGGGGCGTGGCAATATCACCGATTTTTCACTGGACTGTAGGCACTATAAAAGAACTACACTGTACAAAATGTCAAGTATTTCTAAACATTGGTATTAATGTTATAGCTGTTATCTGGTGCAAAATGGTGCATTTGTGTGGGAGATACCAAAAGAGGCAAGGCAACTTCGCCAAAATCATGAAACGATCCTTTTAGTTTCAGTAAATTATTAAAAAAACGAACGCTGAAATTTGATTTGTATAAATTTCGTTGAGATAAATTCTTGCCTAAATTGAATACAAACTGCAAAGTTTCAGCTAAAAAGCTTAATGTGGTGTTTATGGCTTAAACAAGCCTTTTAAGGAGCGACATCTATTGGTGAACTACAATAAGATCTGAACTGATTTAAAAAAATTTTCTGTGATGAATTATTCTCTAAATAAAATACAAACAGAAAAGAAATGACAAAAAAATATATTTTTGGAATATAACTTCAAATGATCATAACTTTTGTCTTATAAGTTTTATCGGATCAATTTTTTCATCATGTAACAAATTCTGCTGCCAATTCAGAAAAGTTGAAGTGAGAGAATTTGGTGCAGATACTGCTCCGATATTAACAAAAAACTAGGACAGGGTCGGTGAAAAAGAGAAAAATTAAATTTTCAAATGCAGATATTTCGGTAACTATACAAGATAACTGTTTGGTGTAAAAAGTTTTGTGTAGAACTCGGCTAGTGAAACGAACACATAAAACGATTTTGTGAATCGAACCAATAGCTCCGCCTCTGTATACAATAGGGGGCCCAAAAGTGTTGTATCAATCGGTTGTCTGGTTAAGAATTGGCAGAATTATTTCGCTTTTTGTTTTAATTACTCCCACTGTGTAATGTGACTGTCATTTAGAAATGTACTATCTTTAACCTTCAACAATTCCTAGCAAAAATGATTTAATATAGTCCCAATGTATTCCTCAGTGTATTGCTTGGTATATAGTGATGGAGGGTATTACACACCCGGCCCCACCCAACTTTAAACTTTTCCTACTGGATTTAAGTACATTGGCCTCATATTTTCGAATACAAAATAATTTGATTTATAAATAAAGCTTTGAGCTTGAATCAGTCAACAAAAATACAATAATGTGAAATGAAGTAAATGAAATGCCTGTGGTGTGAAATGAACGATATACAATCACCCAAAAAATTTATAAAACTTTGTTAATATAGATAAATTTAATTTTTAGGAATTCAAAGAAATTCATGTCTATGACAAAACTGTGTTAAGAGATTTTGTTCTATTCCAATTGTGTGTCAGAACGTTTGTAAAATTATAAACATCTGTATATGACACGTCCATGTTGTTGTGTACATGTTAGCGAAATTTTACACTTTAAGAATTCCAGATTAGATGTCAATATATTTTGTACTACATACATACATATGTATGTACGAGTACGAACCACATCAAAATACTTGAACTAAGAACTGTAATTTTTATACAGAGAAATCAGACATTTTTCTTAAGAAAACCAGTTGAATACCCAACCCAATTTTAAGGTTATTTGGTTGGTAAGAAACATATTTCGTAAAGGAGAAAAATAAGACACAAAATGTTGCAAATCTTAAATACGCTAAGCCATTCACTGTATGTGTTTAGTTTGTTTGTGAGAGACATAACAGTTAGACGAGATTTATTTGTTCGACGGTTTTCTGCTGTGGGACAAAATGGATCAAAGAATTTTCATCAAATCTTGTTTAAACAAGAAAGTTTCAGTAATATGGAATATTACACGAACTAATCTGTCAATTTGTATGGGAGGTACCAGAAGGGTTTATCAAATACACTTATTTTTCACAGAATACACAGTAGATATTTCAAATACATTGTACTGTGCCGAATGTTAAGCGTTTATGTGCACTAGTATATTAACGCTATGAGCTATTATAATATGTTTTATATAATATTATTATTTTTATATAATTGACCATTTTGTGTGGGAGGTACAATGAGGGGCGTGGTGGTATCGCCTATTTTTCACAGGACTATAAGTACTTTTAAAGGTTTACACTATTAATTTTTTTTTTTGTATTTTGGTGCATTGGTACTCACACTATAAGCTTTTAAGTTTTTGTACAAAAGGGTCCCTTGGTGTGGGAGGTACCAAAAGGGGCGGGGCTTCAACAATTTTTCTCAAGTTGAAAGCGACAAATAAACTATTATTATCTGTGGAATTACAGAGGATTCGGAAGAGTAGTACAGAAGTTAATAGATAATCAACATTTCACTATATTTTAACCCTTTGTGAGGGAGGTACTAGAAGGAGTGGACAAGTATGGCCCATCTTCGAACTTAGCCTGAGATAGAAAAAATTATTCCATACCAAATTTTAAGACAATCCGTTATCGTGCACTCCAGCTAACGGACATTACTCAAATGACTTAAAATGGCCCAAAACGGATATCCGCCGAACATACTTGGCGTCTTAGGTCACTCCTTTGATGTGTTACACTTTTGTCCGTAGCAAATGATATATTCCCTCGTCACACTAAAGTGAGGGCATAAAAATGAAATTAAGTGCTCAAAAGCACTTGAAATGTTGATAGTGATATCGTCCCCTCAAAAGTTAAATTGAAAAAATACCGTATATATCCCTGCTTTTAAGATCATATGGTCCAATTTGTGGCTTGTTTACTTTGTAAGTTTTGAACGGTGATATAAACTGACTTACATAGTTTCTTAGCTCACGTGGTCTTTTTATGAAACAATGCTTGTTTAGGTGGGGAGTTTGCCAGCAAGGGAGGTAAGGGCCGGCGAATCGACGAAATCCCTTATATGACAAACTCCAAACGAATTACCAGAATAACGATAGCTCAGGAGTGGGGGCAACGATGTGTGTGTGTTCACGTAGTGACCGATGTTGGCGATGCAGAAATGCAATGGGCGAAATAAATAAAACACAAGAAGTTTAGTTTTTTTTCGACGATAGTAAAGCGTAGCTTTATTTAGTAAGAAAGGGTAACGAAGATTACCTTTTGTTTACAATGTACAGCAAGATGTACTTAGCGATATGTGATGCGTACCGAACGAAAGTCCATGATGGAGAGAGGTGGCGGAGCAAGTGTCAAAGAAAAAAAAATACTTACTCGTTGAAATCTGCAAATCAAATATTGCAATGATGTAGTAACGAGGAGTAGGCAGATTTCAACGAGCGTTAACGTACGATAAATGTGCCAATCTATGCACCTAGAGAAATTAATGATATCAACAAAATTCAGTAAAATCGTACTTAAACATTCCGGCCACCTTGCAACATCGAGGGGATGCTGCAACTAAAACGAAAGGGTCATTAGGGAACCCCGCGGAGCGAAAGGGCCACTAGGCGCCTCCCTGATGAACGAAAAGGGCCATTAGGGAACCCCGCGAAACGAAAGGGCCATTAGGGAACCCCGCGAATGTATATACAACTAAAACTAGTACATATTTGGTTAGTAAATAAGGAAGGAACGTAAATTCAGTTTCCTAGTGAGCTTTTAACAATTCAATTCAATTTCAATATTATATTAATGATTCGAACAAAAATTAAGATATACGAGGTGATTCTAATATAGTTAGTTGCGATTTCAAAAAGAATTTGAGCTTATATAGACTCCGAAAAAAACCAATGGGTACGATATTATTTGTGGGCGATTAATTCAAAAAGATTCGAGCCGTATAAACCCGATCACGAAAGCGTCTAGTGATAATTAAAGTTTAGATAAATTCAAAGTGCATTAAACGAGGCGGTAAATGTCAAAAAATTGCCAAGAAATTCGAATGTCGAGATGTATTAGGATCGAGTTGATTCGAAACAAATCCAAATTTAGCGATGAGACGCCGAAATAAAACGAAAGGATGCGACAAGTAATGTATCAAAAGCTACAAATTTCTATTCGAATTCAAGTGTGGCGCTCAGACCAAAGATTAAAATTCAAAAATGGCAAAATATTTCTGGTGTTCGAATTATATATTCTACTGCCAGGGGAGAAGTCCGCTGCTGGGTTTGTAGAATAGTTTAAAAGGATGCTAGATGGAATTGGACCAGTTAAAATAACACCGAAAATGGTATTTTGAGCCAGAAGTGACTCGAGAACAATTCGAGGGGGTTCAGTCAAAAGAATTTTGGAATACAAATCAGCACCAAGTAGAACGTCTATTGGGCGATCATCCGGGCAATCAGCCAATCGAAAATTGGCGAGACAAGATTTGAGATTGGTAATACCTGTAGGCGATGGCAACTTGCCAGTAATCAGCGGCAGAACAAGGGCTTCTGTTTCGAGGGAGCATGATGGATCAAACGGCGAAGTTATTTTGAGAGAACAAATTCCTCTTGAATTTCCAAGTTGATTACAATTTACACCGGAAATAGTTGCGTTCGTAAAACGCGTCGCAATTCCAAGTCGTTGCCGAAGGCTGTCCGTAATTATGGACGTCTCGGAAGAGGGATCAATAAGGGCCCGAGCAGGGTACGAAATTCCCTGGTGAACGATATTCACGATGGCAGTCCCCAAGATAACATTACTGTATTGGGTGGTATGATATACCTGCCTACTACTTGTTGGTTGTACGATCGACGAAGGGAAGGAAGTAATTACCGACGAGGTGGGAGTAAATACCGACGAGGTGGTGACACTAGTTTCTAAGGAGTGGCCTGTAACCGAAGGTGTAGCTGGTGGCGAAATAGTTCCCACAGAGCGATGCAAATGTTGACATGGGAAGGGAACGTATAAATAATATACTATTGGCCAAAGAGATAAAGGATCATATATATGTAAGTATGTTTAGGACATTTGATTATCGGTTCGTTCCTAAATTGAGAAACATATTTCTGGAAAATTTTAATGATCGGAAGTAAAGTACAACTTTTATAGCGCTTTGATACCAAATCAGGAGGAACATATGTATGGATGTTATATATAAATCTGAACCGATTTTCCCTGAATACGCATTCATGTAAAAAGACATCTTTCTGTCGAATTTCGTACTGATCGGATATAAAATACAATCTCTACAGCGCTTACATGTCGAATCGGGGGTAACACATATATGGGGCTATATCTAAATCTGAACCGATTTTCTCCGAATTTGGCAGTATTTCTTCACGTAGAAGGAAACCTCTTTTTGCCGAAATTCGCACTGATCGGATATAAAATAACATTTTTACAGCGCTTACATGTGAAATCGGGGGTAACGTTTATATGGGGGCTATATCTAAATCTGAACCGATTTCTTCCAAATTTAACAGTATTCATTCAAATAATAGGAAACCTCTTTCTGCCGAATTTCATACTGATCGGATATAAAATAACATTTTTACAGTGCTTACACTTCAAATCGGGGGTAACGTATATATGGGGGCTATATCTAAAGCTGAACCGATTTCTTCCAAATTTAACAGTGTTCATTAATATTATAAGCAACCTCTTTCTGCCGAATTTCATACTGATCGGATATATAATAACATTTTTACAGCGCTTACACTTCAAATCGGGGGTAACGTATATATGGGGGCTATATCTAAATCTGAACCGATTTCTTCCAAATTTAGCAGTGTTCATTCATATAATAAGAAACCTCTTTCTGCCGAATTTCATACTGATCGGATATAAAATAACATTTTTACAGTGCTTACACTTCAAATCGGGGGTAACGTATATATGGGGGCTATATCTAAATCTGAACCGATTTATTCCAAATTTAACAATGTTCATTCATATGATAAGAAACCTCTTTCTGCCGAATTTCAGACTGATCGGATATAAAATAAAGTTTTTACAGCGCTTACATGTCAAATCTGGGGTAACATATATATGGGGGCTATATCTAAATCTGAACCGATTTTAACCAAATTCAATAGGGATCGTCCTTGGGCCAAATAAAACATATGTGTAAAGTTTCGTCGAGATCGGACCATAATTGCGACCCGTACTTTGATTACAAGAATACATGCACAGACAGACAGACGGACAGACGGACATAGCAAAATCAACTCAGAAATAAATTCTAAGTCGATCGGTATAATAAACGATGGGTCTATTTCTTCTCCTTTTGGGTGTTACAAACAAATGCACAAAGTTATAATACCCTGTACCACAGTGTGGTGTAGGGTATAAAAAGTATTTTTATTTTACACTGTAATACATAGCACATTTGTGCGGCGCTATATATTTTCCCGGTTCAGATAGTAGTAAAGTACCACAGTGTGGTACAGTAAGTATGGTATATTTAATTACCATAATTTCTTTTAAAATTATTTAAACATAACCTACACCCCACTGTTGTACAATTTATTATAATGTTATGCATTTGTTTCTAACACCCAAAATGAGAAGAGATATATAGAATAATCGTTAATTATACCAACCAACGAATGTGCAGGTCACAAATATAGTCCGATCTCAAAGAAATTTTGCTTGGAAAAAATTGCCGAGTGTGAATCTGGACTAAGCAGCTTTCTGGTCGGTTTCGAGTCATTTCCAAGTCGTATTTATAATCATTTTCGAGACATTTTTAGGTCAGTTTAGGGTGGTAGCCAGATCACAAAGACCAATTTAGGTCCCTAGTGTTACCACGGATGGTATCGAAACCAACTTGTTTGCTATACAAAGTTTTCAATAGTACGAATATCTGTACCGGAAAGATCTGTTAAACGTCCTAGAATGTCCGACCTCATTATACCCAGATGTCGTTTGCTCAATGCGGACAGTAGCAAAGCAGTTGCTCAAGGCTTTCCTCTTCTTCCTCATCACTACAGCTCCTGCAGAAGACATTGGACAGTCTTCTATATAATATTTTCCTCTCAAGTGCGATCACATATATTTTGTCCTTCTCAGGCCATATCTTGGCCAGATGTGTCTAGCTACCCTACACGTGTGGATTTGTCATTGAAGTGCCTGATTTTCTCTTGCCTAAGCTAAAGCTTGCATGTGGACAGTGGCGCACCAATAATATGTAAATCAGCTTTGCAGTTCCACGGGATATCCCTTTGTTCATCAGCCTTGCAATTCCTAGGTACCCATATGAGGCACATATATTGGGTCAAGACAATTCGTATTGAAATTGAAAGACAATGCGTCCTTTTTGATATAGGTCCTGTTTCTGTAACTTATTTTCTTTCTTTTGAATATCAGTTTAGAACCAGATATCTTAATATATATGAATGGAATGTGCCTTCGATTTAGCTTATACCCTCTATAGAAGATGTAATTTCCTTTCGATATCCATGAAATTTGGTAAAGAGTATCTTATTTTAACAGTTAACATCTGTGTGAACAATATCGGTTCAAATTTACATATAGCCCCACATAGTCGCATGGATGTGTTCCTTCCGATTTGGCATCTAAGCTCCATAGAAACCATATTTTAGTCAAATGTTGCACAAAGGATTTTTTAATCCGAGAATAAACGGTCACTAGAAGAAAATCAGCATTCTTTGAAATGACTTTATGTTATTTTAATCGACTATGAAAAGGTCGACTTTTAGGTCCGATTAATCGACCTAGTCGATTGAAACGAAATTTGGTTGATGAAAAAGTCGACTAGCTTCCAGAACCATTCACTAATTCTGATATAGCCGCCATATAAATATATATTTCTTCCCTCTAGAACTATAGAAGCAGTATTTTACATATATTCCATAGCCCTCATATATATGTTCCTTCCGATCTGGACTTTTATCACTTCAGAAGCTTTATTTTACATCCAATCGTTTTGAAATTATGCATTCTAGGGTTATTAATTTATATTCCGAAATTACATTTTAGTTAGTTATTTAGAAGAACTTCATTAAATGCCGAAAAAATGTTAATACTTATGATTTGGAAGTACTTATAATGTTATTCCTTTGGAAGTACTTCTTTTATTTTTTGCTGGGATGATGAGCAAAATGTTTTTCGGTTAGTTTTGCAAATAAACTTGCTGCAAATGGAGCATTGTAAATCTGATTAGATTTGCAGCAGCTACAAATACCCGCTTTCCAGCCCCGGAAATAGAAGTAGCATTATTTGAGGAGGCCTCTGAAACTGTGCATTGTGTTCGTATTTCTGTCAAAAGGTGTGCTGAGAACTCTTGTTGAGGTAATCTAGTTCGTTTCATCATATACGCCTTAGCCAAACAAAGTGCTAGTAGCCGCAAAAACTCTTGTCTCCTGCGATTCCGATAAGCTGGATGCCATGAAACATAGATTTCAGAAAAAAATATGTACGCATTCGAAGCGGATATATAAAGTATGTTTGTAAATACAATGTTCGGCCATCGATTTGTTTTGCGTTTTGTGCTATAGGAGCCAATCATTTTATCGGCAGTATCTACGCCACCTAAAAGAGATGAAGTACAGGGTCTCCCATATTCGACGGACCCATCTGGCAACGCCATAACTTTTGACAGAGATGTCAGATCGCTTAATGACATACCGCGTTTGAAGCGTCAGTCCAAGCAGATTTTTACCATGGAACAATACACGCCACGCGAGCGCTCTGAAATAGTTGAAATTTACATTCAACAGAAGAAGTCAAGTCAACGTGCTTTTAAAATATTAAAAAATGTGAGAAGTGCGCCTTCTAAGAACACCATTAAGCGTTTATACGAAAAATTTTCGACTGGTGAGGCTCTTTCTAATCCGAAGAGGCCAAATAAAAGTCGACCAAGGCGATCGGCCGAGAATATCGCTGCCGTACGAGCCAGTGTTGAGAGGTCCCCAAGAACATCCCAAAAACGCCGTTCTCAGCAGTTGGGCATGGCTCGGTCCACTTTACAACGGATTATTCGCGTTGATTTGCATTTGTTCCCGTACAAAATTCAATTGACGCAAAGATTGTTGCCTGCGGACAAGCCTCGTCGATTGGAATGGGCCCAACGAGTCCGTGGGTCCGTCGAATATGGGCAACCCTGTATAAGAAATTTTAGGCAAACAAAAAAACTAGCATACCTTTTGTTGAATTGTAATAAGAAACAATCTCTGGTTTTTTCTTCAATCCACTCTCATTAACTGCAGCTGTCTTGTGCATTGTACTAATCAATATCGCAGCTTTGTTTTTGTGGCTGATATACGACACAAATGTTGCAATGTCATTGAAGGCAAATGTAGACTTGTACAAAGGGAGTTTTTTTGACATTCAGCAATTTCGGAGGAATGTAAGTTTTATTTTTTGGAAAAAAATTGTCGCCTGTTATATTTTTCCCTTTCAAGCCTTCTGTGAAGTCAAATACAACGCGTTCTCCTTGGTTCCTTTCAGGCTGTGCATTTCTAGGTTTACCAAGGTATGGTTGTATTTCCCACACGTACCCTGACTTTGAGTCCGCCGATAACCAAAACTTCAAACCATATCTTGCTGGTTTTGATGGCATAAACTGTCGAAAAGAACATCGCCCCCTGAATGCAACAAGTTGCTCATCAACGGTAACATTTTCGTGACAGTTGTAAGACATTGGAAGAAGTTGTCGCCAAGGAGCCCACAATTGACGAATAGGAGCAAATTTATCGCTACTACGCATTTGTCGCCGACTCGAAACATCATCGAAACGGAGTGCACTGGTAATCATATGGAATGTTTCTTCAGACATAATTGATCGGAAAATGGGGCGACCAAATTTTGCATCAAATAAACCATGAACATCTTAATTTTTTTCCGCTGTTATGATTAATGTTATATGAGATAACTATTTCTGAAATAATAAAAACAAGAATGTACTTACCGACTTATTAATATTTTCAATGAAAATATTTTCTATTGGAGGCGGAAAAAGAAACAGAAAAGCTGACAGCATGTCACTGCATCTAGACACTGCAAATCGAGTAGGTCCTGGTTGTGCTGAGATAATATTCTCAGCCACAGTTCCAATCGGCTGAGGTAATGGAGTTGCACTCCATACCATCTTGTTTTTAGCAGCTAGCTGCAGCTAAGTCGGGTTCCTGTTCACTATCTGTCTCAGAAAAACTTGCTTCGTTATCTTCCAAAATATAATCAATATCCGAATCTGAAATATCCGAGTAACTTTCTGCATTGAGCACTTCTCGTATCTAATCTTCGTTCAAATACCCCATTTAGTAAAAAACACTATTGAAAGCGACACACATCATGAACAAAGCACTGCAAATTTTCGTGCTTCTTGGCAACAAAAATATAAAAAGGGGAATCCCACAATTGTTTTTTACATAGGCTATGTTGAGTAAGGAAAAACTGCAAAAAGAGAAACCCAACAACTAATTTTGACATTTGCTGTGTTGAGTAAAGAATAAATAATAAATATGTAGGAAGTATTGAAACAAAATAGATACAACGAATAAGATTAAATTGGTATTTTGTATGAAATTGCAGTAGGGACAAAAGGTCCCTTAACCTAAGATTCGTAAGTTTTTTCTAACTTAACAGCAGGGATATGTAGTATGGTACTTTGACCTCATTTATATACAATTAACGCACTTTTAGACTAATAGAATATCATCTGGATGTAGCGTGATTATTTCACCAGATATTAAAATGACAAGAAATTAAAAACATGGATTCTCTTCTAAAATATATATATAGCGTGATACTTTTTAACAGAAAAAACACAGAAAATTCAAATTGAATGGGGAATGTTTATTATCACTTGAAAGAATATTCTTTGGCATTTATTTTTTGAAGATTATGTTTATCAAATGTTGGCCGCTGCTACGTCTCAGATGGTCCATCCGTTGTGTCCAATTTTCGATGACTCGTTCGAGCATTTCGACTGGCAACTGGCGAATGACACGCGTAAGCGTTGTTATGTCGTAAGTCTTTCCATGATGAAATGCCAATCAATAATTAACAAAAATAACAAGACAGCATGACACGACTCATACGTTATCTGTCAAAAAAAGGCTATTGAAAAAAGTATCTCTACTTGGATCACCCTATATTTATCTTCCAAGAAGTCTAACAAACAAACAAAAAACTCAACTAATCGAGATAAGTGGGCCAACATAAAAAACGATTATCGTTTTTATAAAAAGAAAATTTTATAATTCCGTAAAATCTTTAAAAATTAAAATATCTCATTTTTTGTAATTTGTACGTCTTGACACCAGATATAGAGGCTAATTATAATATTATTACATTTGTAAATATAAAGCCCACAATTCCGAAAACAAATTAGAAAATCCCCCAAAAAAGGGATTTTTCCCCAAATCTGTTATACTAAAAGCCGTGCTCAAAATTCCTTTTGCAGTTTGTCGTATAACAAATTACTACATAAAAAAATTGCAAAGATTTTCATATCCAAGCTTTGCGATTGTCGAAAATGTAGCCATGTTTGGAAATTTTCGTAAAAAATTGTGTAATTTGGAGAAGCGTGGCAACACTATTAATATAAATTTTTGACTCGTTTTTTTCTCGAAAATATTCTCCAGGTAGTGTCCTTTAAGATGAATAGAAATATCTTGTACTTTCATTTTATAAATTCGTCTGTATCTCCAAAATACTATACAAGTTGACCTCGATTAACACGGGGATACGTTCCTGGAAAAAGTCGTGTAAAGCGAAATCGTGTTAAGCGATACAAGAAACCAATGTAAAAAGGGGGGTTACGTTCCATACCCGAGGTTGCCAACTTTGAGGCCCTGCATCTCCACCCATGTAGACCACAGTGAACCCACACTCAAAACTTAACTTCTCTAATACCTCTTCTAGTTTGTTCTGTGAAATTTGCCGGAAACACCCATAATCCGGATTAACGGGAAACAAATTTTTTTTCTTGCAAAGGTATCTTCGATTTGACTTCATCATGCTCTAGAAGCCAAATTGTACAATTTACAGATTGTAGGATATTTTACAAAATGTTCTCAACGTTTTAAATTCTCCGTTCAAACACACGACCGGTCTACTTCATCAAGTAGTAATTCCTCAGTTCAAGAAAATTATATTTCTCGATTTAAATTTTCCTGCAAATTAACAATCTCCCTTTAGCGTTTACATTAAAGAATATTGTGTGAAAGTGACACAGAATAAAGCAGTTTAAGACTTTTGCCACAAAAAAAAAATTTTTAGAGAATTTCTCATTTTTGTTCACTTGTGTGTCGTGGCTATTGGTTATCAACAGCTGAAAGAACTTTCGACTTTGCAAACATTTTATACACATTCATTGGAACATTCAGAGAAACAGAAAAGTTATTTCTATATCCTTGAAGCGAATACATAAATGTGGTGATACCTTCTAATATTGCTTGCATTGTCACATAGCATACGTGTCAATAACATCACATTTTCTCAATGTTGAAACTTTTGTCCTTTATGCAGGTTTCTTCGCCCATGGGATATTACATTCTACAATTGCGTCTGCAGTTCAGGTATCAGTGAAGATACAAACGTTATTCCGTTTTACTTTTATTAAAGTTAACTAATTCTTTTTATTTTGACATACAATTTGGAAAAATAGAAAAATAACAGAGAATGGTAGGAACAAAAGAAGTATTTCAAGAAAGGCTATAGTCTGGTCGAGCAAAGTGTCTGCTCTCCTGTACCACTCCAGAAGGAGTGGTTTAACATTGTCCATCCTCTAAAGTAGGACAACGAAAATATTAACACTCTCACAATGTTTAAATTTTAGCCAGATCATTGGAAAAATTCAAAAACAATGGCCGTTGTTCCCCATTTTTATTAGTGGTGATTATGTGCAATATAAAGAACGGGTTTTCCAGCAAGAGGTGTTATTTTGAATCACCCGGTATCTCGGTAGTTGTCACTTTTGAAGCTTTTATTCTTTGACAGTTGACAAGCAGAAACTACGCCACTACTTAAAATGGAACGATACACGATTCAACAACGCATTGAAATTATTAAAATTCACTACAAAAATGGTGAACATCTTGCAGACACAGTTCGCAAAACTAAAGCAATTTTGGGTCGTCGTGAAGCACCTTGTCGGACCGCAATACAGAAATTGGTGGAAAATTCGAACTGTTGGGACAAGTTAGTGATGTGAAGAATAAAACCCGTGCACGTCGCTCAAGAACAACTGAGAATATTGCTGCTGTAGCCCAAAGTGTTGAAGAAAACCCAGGTTTGTCCATTCCTCGTCGTTCTTTGGAATTGGGCATTCCACAAACGTCATTACACCGTATCTTGCATAAAGACTTGGGTCTTAAGGCCTATAAAGTTCAGTAAACACAAGAACTCAAGCCGGCCGATCATCAACAACGTCGTGTCTTTGCTAATTGGGTCCTTGAAATGCATGAACATGATTCGGAATTCCTTCGAAAATACATCTTGACTAATGAGGCCCATTTACACCTCGGTGCCTACGTCAACAAGCAAAATTGTCGCATCTGGGTCTCGGAAAACTCAAGAGTTATTGTTGAGAAGCCTCTCCATCCTCAACGTGTAAATGTTTGGTACGGTTTATGGTCTGGCGGGGTCATTGGACCTTACTTTTTCGAAAATGAGGTTGGATGAACAGTTACGGTGAATGGATTGCGCTATCGAGAGATGATTAATGATTTTTTATGGTCGGAGTTGGATGGTATTGATCTGGACAACGTCTACTTTCGACAATACGGCGCTACGTGCCATACAAGCAGAGAAACCATTGCTCTGTTACGGGAAAAGTTTCCGGACCTTGTTATCTCTCGAAGAGGAGATCAAAATTGGCCACCAAGATCTTGTGATTTAACACCTTGCGACTTCTTACTTTGGGCCACGTGAAAGATAAGGTCTACGCCAAAAGCCCAGCGTCGATTCAAGACCACAAAGATAGAATTCGTGAAGCTATCGAGGACATAGGGCAGCCACCTTGCGATGTGGTTATGGAAAATTTCATGAAAAGGATATGGTCCTGTAACTGTGGTCGTTGTGGGCATTTGGCTGAAATAAACATCCGAACATTTATCTCAAAAATTGGCGTTTTTCTTTGAATAAAAAGATAATTTTATGTCGATCAGTATAATAAACCTCTCTTCACTTTTTAGACGTTACGAATAAATGCTCAATCTTGTAATGCTCTGTACCACGGTGTGGTGTCGGGTATAAAAATAATTATATTTTATATAATTAAAAATTTAGCAGAGCAACGTTTCTTGGTACAAAAATGAAAATAATACTTTTTAGATTTATATATATATATATATATATATATATATATACATATTTCTATCGATTTGGTATCTGGGCACTATATATGTAAGTCTCTTTATCTATGCAAAAAAAATGGTAATAAAATGAATGTCATATAAACCCAATTTTGATATTTAGATATCTTGCTGGAATTTTTGTGTATATTTATCTGGTGGTAGTCTACATGATTGGTCCAAAAATGGGCGGGATCGGACCAATGAGCGTGGCCCCGCCCATATAAGTCAAATTTTGAAATTGAGATATCTTGCACAATATGTTAGCGAGAATTCTGTAATTTTGTGTATATAAATCTGGTGGCAGTCAAAGTGATTGCTCTATAAATTTCGCGGGATCAGGCCAATGATCGTGGCAACAATTTGTTAGCGAGACTGCTGAAACTTTTTGCATATGTATCTTGTGGTAGTCTACGTGATTGGTCCAAAAATGGGCTGGATCGGACCAATGAGCTACCATATAAGCCAAATTTAGAAATTGAGATATCTTGCACAATATGTTAGCGAGAATGCTGTAATTTTGTGTATATAGTATATCTGGTATATATATCACGCAAAGAAAAAATTCGTTTCTGTGAAACGAAATATTAGACAACTACAATTCTCGTTTACGACGACTAAAATTCTTTTGGTCAGAACAAACAATTGCTTACGCGAAGTAAGTTTCTGTCACAACAAACGAAATTTCAGTTCCGGCAAACAAGAATTGTAGTTGTCTAATATTTCGTTTCGCAGAGACGTATTTTTTCTTTGCGTGTATATCTGATGGCAGTCAACGTGATTGGTCCAAAAATTGGCTGGATCTGGCCAATGGGTGTGTCCACGCTTACATGGGCCAAGTTTTGAAATGAACATACAATTATTATTATCGGTTAAAAGGTTGTTGGCCTTGACTGCGTCTGAGGTGGTCAATTCGGAAGGTCCAATTTGGGCGAATCGTTAGAGCATAGCGACTGATATCTCGCAAAGAACACTAGTAATGTTTGCTTCCAAAGAGTCAATCGTAGCTGTCTTATTCCTGAAGACCTCAGACTTTACATACCCTGAGAAAGTAGTCCAAAGGTGTGACATAGCATGATCTCGGTGACCAATTTATCGTAACAAAACGTGAAATTAAGTGTTCACCAAAATTATTTTCTAACAAGGTAATTGTTTCATGCGCTCTATAGCTCGACATCTTGTTTTTTTGCAACCAGAGTACATCGAGATCATGCGCTTGAATTTCAGGAAGCACATAAACCACACCATAACTTTGTTTTTAATGGAGATGATGGTACCTTTTGGTACTCTTCGGGTTGCTCATCAGCCCAAATAGGGTAATTTTGTTTATTAATGTATCCATTGATTCAGAATTGTGCTCCATCGCTGAAGAAAATGTATCGTTAAAGCACGCGATCTACACTGAGTATTTTCGTAATACAACTGAACAATTTGGAGACGCTGTTGTGGCGTCTCCAATGATGACTTGCCAAACAATACTGAACAAAAATGACAAAGCAGTTTACTATGAGTCACGCGCAGGCCATCGCCGATGATTTTTTACAAGCCGGCGCCGCCGCCGATTTTAGCGGCTCATATCGGCTCATATCGGCTGAAACTCAGCCGCCGAATTTTTTTTGGTGAGTCAAGAAGATTTTATTTTTGCAACCATGAACATTTAGAAAGCGACTACTAAGGGATACCTTAGGTTCGGAATTTGCAATATTTAGAGTTAAGTACAAAGCGTAGCGTACAAAGTTTACAAAAAGTAGCTAATGTTAATATAAGATATGGTTATCTTTTATTAAAAAAACGAAAATTACAGCTGAACCGATTTTTTCAAAGTCTACGTTTAAAAAGGTTTGAGTTCCAAAAAAATTGTTTCCCTCGAACGGCGTTTAAAATTCATATGTGCAGAAATAGAAGAAAATCGCCAAAAAAAGAGACCAATCTTAGTATTTCGTCCATAACTTTTAAAAATACTGAGGCCCAAAACCATCGGATCAAGACTCCGGAACGACCCAATTCCTTTTGGCCAAGGATTGTCAACTTAATAACAAATGTATCAACCATTGAAGATTTATTAAACCGATTTTCAATATTATATCAAACTTCCATAATTTTGTGTTAATTTTAAGTTTTTTCCTCTAACGCTAAATATAAAAAAAAAGCCACTTTTGCAGGAGAATTACATTCGTATTCGTGCGCTTTCGATTGTGGAAATCAGCCGCCGCCGCCTATCGATATTTTTCCATGCGCCGCCGCCGCCGAAAATTTTGGGCGGCTTCATTGTCTGGTCACGCGTGATCTGTAAAAAAAAGCATATTGAAAATCAAACCTCACGATGCATCACAAATTACATAAGGCATTTCCATCATGTTTTTACAGAAATTAAGTTATGCACAATATGTAAAATTTATTGTGTATATTTATGTTCGCATCACTTAATGTTCTTCAGTGTTCACTCACGTACTCTGCCACGATTAATTTTTACCCACAACGGTTTTCGGTTTCTTTGTCAGTACGTTAATTAATTGCGTTTTATTTTCAGTGGAATTAAAAAAAGGCTGGAATCCGTCTAAGGTGCTTAACTATTTTGTAGGTACATATAATTTATATTATTTTGTTCATTTTAGAGCTGACAAACTTTTTAAGGATTCATCTCACAAATTTGTTCACTTGAAAACAATTTTAATGACCTTGAAATATATGGAAAGTAAAATTCAACCGCCTTTGTGGTTTTACTGCTGATTTTTAATAATGTAATTATTTTACTTTCTAAAGATAAGAACAATTTTCGGGATGAAACATAAGAATACACATACAAATGGGTTATTGCATTTAAAGAAAACTTCCTTAAATTAAGAAAATATCCCTTAACTATTCATATTTACGCCATATATACTTATGGATTAAGTACGAATATTTACGAGCGAGCTCTATATGGTGACTATAGCAAAGTATCTAATATTTTGGGTGATTTTTATTTTTATGAATTCTTGTCAAAATAGAATACAAACTAAAAAGTTACAGTTATATTGCGTAGAAAACACTAAACCTCCCTAAACCTCCCCTAATTATTTTAAAATTGTTGCATAATTTAGAAAGATTTAGGTAATGTTGTAAGGTCAAGTATTTCAGGAGTTACAAGCGACTGAATGAACAAATCTTTTTGAAAAAAACGTAATATCGCCATCTTTAAATTGCTCACAACTTTTGAACACATTTGTTAAAATTTTTTTTCTTGAAACACGTTTAAAATATTTTTAAGAGAACCATATTTACACAAACATTCAAAGCTAGTGGTGTCAAAAATCGTTCCGTTTGGCATGAAATGACTCATATATAAAAGAGAATGTGTGTTTGGTTGTTGGTATGTACCATATAGACACCCAGCAAAAAAAGTGCAGTTGTTCTAATTTGGATTTTCACCAATGAATTTAACAAGGGCTTGTCGCGCCGGGGAAGTACTTATTTGTCACCACTAATTTTAAAGCACTGTAAGATTTGCCTTTTTGGTGTTATATTTGTTTAATGAATGTATGTACTTCTTATTAACATCTTTGAGTTTAGTGATAATTCTCTTATTTTAAATGAAAACAAATGTTGAGCCATAAATGAAATTTTAATACGCCTAATCTGATCTAAATTTGGAAATGAAACCCATGTTTATGTAATAGAAATATGTATTTTGTTGGTCCTTGAATCCGAATATTTTAAATCCATTACTGTTATATGAAAACAAATGTAGGTGTAATTGTGGAAATGTCCTTCTCTGTTTATACGTACATTTAAAATTGTCAATTTAAAATATTCAAACATAATAAATAAATTATGAAGCCCATGATTTTATTTCAGGCTTAGCAACTTATAAGTTAAAATTAATAGAATTTAATTTCAAGAATTTCATAATGACATCACCAAAAGGAACCACCAAGGCAGCCGTAGATGAGGACGGTCATGTTACACCTGGCAAAGACAAGTCGAGATGGAAACAAACAGATGTGGGAAACCATGGAATGAACTTAAGTCTGAGGCAGCAGACATGCGAAGATGGTTGTGGCCCTATGTTCCTCATCGTTAAGGTCGTATAGACGCCTAATCGACTGGACCAAACATCTTGAAATTGTCACAGAATGTACATGTTTGAAAATAGGGTACTTGAATTTTCGATATATCAATTGGGCGTGGCTCCGCCCATGTAAGCCAATTTTGGAATTTAGGTATATTGAACAATTTTGTAGCGAGAGTGCTGCAGTTTAGTGTATATATATCTGGTGGCAGTCTACGTGATTGGTCCACAAATGGGCGGGATCGGACCAATGGGCGTGGCCCCGCCCATATTAGCTAAATTTTGAAATTGAGATATCTTGCACAATTTTTTAGCAAGAAGAGTGTAATTTTGTGCATATGAATCTGGTGGTAGTCTTGAATATTGGTTAAAAAATGGGCGGGATTGGACCAATGGGCGTGGCCCCGCCCATATAAACCAAATTTTGAAATTGACATATCTTGTACAATTTGTAAGCGAGAGTGCTGTTATTTTGTGCATATGTATCTGGTGGTAGTCTATGTGATTGGTCCAAAAATGGACGGAAACGGCCCAATAGGCGTGGCACCGCCAATATAAGCCAAATTTTGAAATTGACTAAATTCATAATTTGTTAGCGAGAGTGCTGCAATTTTGTGCATATGTATCTGGTGGTAGTCTACGTGATTTTTTTAAAAATGGGCGGAATCGGACCAGGTTGCTTGGCCCAGCCCATAAAAGCTAAATTTTGAAATTGAGATATTTTGCACAATTTGTTAGCGCGAGTGCTATAATTTTGGGCATATGTTTCTGGTGGTAGTCTACGTGTTTTTTTTAAATGGGCGGAATCGACCAATTGGCGCGGCCCCGCTTGTAAAGGGTCCGCCAAATAACTTTTTTTTGAAAATGCTATAAAAAAGAAACTACTGAATATTTTCTCAAATTTCTTTTTTTATTTGAAAGTACAATCCTTCCGGTTAACAATGGAAAATAATTTCATTCAAATTGCTGCCTCAGCTGGCCATGCAGTATCCTACACGATCGGTCCAATTTTTAAGCACATTATCGATTGTGTGCAGCTGTATCTCACCAATGGCTTCACGAATATTGTCCTTTAAAGCGTCAGTTGTCTCTGGCTTGTCGGCGTAACACTTATCTTTGAGGGCACCCCACAAATATTAGTACAACGGTGCCAAATCGCAGCTCCGAGGTGGCCAAACGACATCAGCTCTGCGGCTGATAATGCGTTCTTCAAAAACAGGGCGCAAAACATCGAGTGTAGCTTCGGCTGTGTGGCACGTAGCGCCGTCCTGTTGAAACCAAATGTTGCCAATATCCTCCTCTTCAATTTTTGTGAACAAAAATTCCTTCAACATGGCCCAATAACGATCGCAATTGACTGTAACGGCCACTCCTTGCTCATTTTCGAAGAAAAATTGTCCAATTATGCCTCTGGACCAAAATCCGCACCAAACATTGACTCGTTTTGGGTGTATCGGCTTTTCAATGTATGCGTGCGGGTTTTCTGTGCCCCAAATGCGCCAATTTTGCTTGTTTACACACCCGCCAAGATAAAAATGAGCTTTATCTGAAAAGATGATTTTTTTGTCAAAATCGGCATCATCTGTAATTCGATCGCAGGCCCACTTGTTCAAGCATATACACAACCATATTCGTTCAGAGGAAGGATAAAACTAATTATCTGTCAAATCAGACATGAGCTAAGTGTTACCATTCACGAAATAAGCACTAGTTAAAAAAAAACGTTAGGTAGCGGACCATTTATAAGTATACGCCACATTTTTAAATTGACATATCTTGAGCAGTTTGTTGGCGAGAGTGCTGAAATGTTGTGCATATTTATCTGGTGGTATTCTACGTAACTGGTTTAAAAATGGACGGGATCGGATCGGCGTGGCCCCGCCCATATAAGTCAAATTTTGAAATTGACATATCTTGCACAATTTGTTAGTGGGAGTGCTTTAATTTAGTCCATATGTATCTGGTGGTAGTCTACATGATTTTTATAAAAATGAGCGGAATCGGGCCAAGGGGCGTGGCCTCGGCCAAATTGCAAAATTTGGTAGTGAGAGTGCTGTAATTTGGTCTTTATTTGTATATATCTGGGAGCAGTTAACGCGATTGGTTCAAAAAAGGACGGGATCTGACCAATGGGCGAGGGAGGCCCCGCCCATGTGAGCAAAGTTTTGAAATTGATATATCTTGAGTCATTTGTTAGCGATCTGCGGGATCTGACCAATGGGCGAGGCCCCGCCCATGTGAGCAAAGTTCTGAAATTTATATATCTTAGCGAGAGTACCGTAATTTTATGTATATGTATTTGGTGGCAGTCTTCGTAATTGGTCCAAAAATTTACTGGATCGGAAATCTGAAATCTGGGGCAACGAAGTGGACCGGCTCCAGCTATTAAATATAAATAATAAATTATAAATTATATATTATTTGGTAGTGGGTCATTCTCCTTCTTTCGTTCACTACATATTACACCATCTTCTTCTTTTTGGGAGGCGGTGTTATTTTTTGTCGCTCCCTCATTGTTTTGAATCTTTTTCTGGCTCTTTTTATTTCGATCGGCGGTACTATTGGTAAACTGGTGGTGTTATTACTTATTCCACATCAATTTTTGAGAGTGTCTTACTTGTCTCCATCCGTTCACTACCTGTGTTTGCCTCTTTAGACAGATGTGAATGAGTTTTATGTGATTATATGCCGTGAAGGCCTGAACCACAGTGTGTCACCACGCAAGAGACAGATGAAAAGCGACTGTCAACGCCCCTTCCGGATTCAGCAAAAGCCTCCTCCTTCCGGTTCCATATCTAGGTTTACATTAATATGGATGTAAAACCATACCCATTGGTGAGGGTCGAGGCCTATCTAAAACCTCTGCTGATCTATGGGTCACAGCACCCGATTGCAATGCAACTCCACATCGAGGCGAAACTCTACCCGCATTTGGGTATTAAACCACAGCCACCACGAAACTCCCATAAAGGGCCGTTCCCATCTGATCAGGCTCTATCAACAGATAGAGGGGCTCCTGATCACCCGTGGTACCAGATTAAAGTCTCCGCTCAGACTTCGTAGCAAAAGCTACTTCCAGTTTTTGCTCCATAAAGCCAATGCCTCTTTAGACAGTATATTTGGACTCGATTCATCCCAATCGAGACCTTTCCAATGTTGAAAAAGACTGCCCAGATCAAGAAGTGCGCCATGCCCTTCGCCATGACAAGATTGTTCTTGGATTCTGGGTCTATGCCCAACACTAGGAGAGTTCCCTCGTTATCATCCTTGCTATAGAAGACTTACCACTTTCTCGCGGAAAGTTTTGAATTCTGTTTGCCAATGATGTTGAGTATTTACTCTGATGAGAACTTTCTGGGACATCCCTTGACATATAGGGTCGTTTGAGTTACTCTTTGGGTCTTCGGGGATTTGAAACGTTGTTTAGCTATATTAGAATAAGATGGTGGCTTCATTCCCTTCTTTATGGCTAATTGTTTTTTCCGTGTCTGTAGAGTCTTTTTGTTTAAAGCCTCATCATTAACAGATGATTTGGTCGACTTGATCTGCGTCACTGGATCAACTTTACCGCCCACGATCGATGGACCCCGACTAGAGACTTCCTTTTGTGTGGTTACGTTAGGCTTCTCCGAATTACTGGAAGAAGGCGAGCCCCTTTTCTTCTTATTCACTTTCACAACGCTATGTTCTTCGGGAGACCTGACCATGTTTGTGTTGGAGGTAGAATTGTCAGATTCATTCCGTAATAGATTCTGTCGGTTCAACTTATTAAGTTTCCAATAGTGATATTTTTTCATTCGATGATTCAGAGTCCCCACTGGCTTTTAAAGGCTGGGGTTGCTTAGAGCCCCAGCTGGGTTCTGCTTCATCTGTCTTATCTTTTGTTTTGCCTGCGACTGTGTGTGCTCATCTTTCATTTCCGACTACGGGATCCAAGGCACCAAAGCTCGTAGAAGTTGCATGCTCACGATTGTTCAAAAACGACGACACGTGACTCGTGAGTGATTCAACGCTTGTCGCCGGCACTAGGTTTCCTCTCCCCTGCGACGTAATTTTGAAAACGATATATTTAGATTAAATGAGTCCAAGTGTCAGAAATTTTATGTGAAACTATTTGACTGCACAGTGCCTGACACAACATAAAGGACGAGATATCGGATAAGAGGGCGTGTCTCATGCGACTCCATGATTAAAAACAAATTATAAGTATAGCCATTGCACGAATTCTGTATATCAATGAAACAATATATGCTTCTTGAACTTCATAAGGGCCCTAGACACGGTACTAGACACGAATTTTCGCAGTATCTTCCAGTCATATCCTCTGAGATGAGTCAAGTCTGGCAATGTGTAGGAACCGAAATATCGGGATCTTGCATATAAATACTTAAATTTCAGCCAGATCAATTGAAAAATGCGTTCTCTAGAGTGTCAAGAAGTGACATCGGTGGATAATTTAATATGGGGGAAATACCAAAACATGGAGCTATGTACCCTACTTTTACTAGAGGGCGATTACGCTCAGTATAAAGTATAAATTCTTAAATTTCAGCCAGATCAATTAAACATGTGTTCTCTAGAGCATCAAAGTGTGGCATCGGTGGGGACCTTTATACGGTGGCTATATCGGAACATGGACCGATATGCCTCATTTTCAATAGGGATCGTCCCTAGTGTATGAAATAGATCTGTGCCAATTTTCGTAATAATTGCTTCATCTTTGCGACCTGCACTTTTATCATAATAATACATGGACAGATGGAAGGACATGGTGATTCTATGTTGATCGGTATAATAAACAGTGAGTCAATCTCTTTATTTTTAGGCGTTACAGACAAATGCACAACGTCATAATGTCTTGTACAACTGTGTTTATAAAAATGGACCTCTGACGACCGTTGTTTGTGTGAAGGATTCTGGGTATAAATATACCTAGATTATCAATTTTCCGATCAGTTTAAATTTGTGTTTTGGATGGTGGTAGAATTTTATGAAGTCTAAAAATATATGTGCTATATGAAGTCTCTGATCAATATTCCGAGGTGCCACTATTTTATGTAATTTGAATGAAGATTTGCAGCTTTATTTTTGTTTTTAAAATAATTTGTTACAAAACACCACATCCGTCCACGATTTGCTTTTTTGTACGTAGAGATTTTTCCGGTTATAAAATATCTTGTAATTTATGGTGGAGGGTATATATATTCGTTCCGGCCGAATTTACTACAGTTCTTACTTGTTTATTTCAAGAACAAGTTCGTTTAGTTGAGATTTAGCGCAGTTATATTTGTTCTTATTCCGAAGAAACAGGACAGTGTATTGCAATCACATAGTCGTTTGTTCCTTGTAAGAAGAAATAACAAAAGTACAACTTCGGACGTGTTTCTTTTCAACAACTATAGAACTGTAAACCAAATTTGTGTTAGAGTAATTTAAAATAAAAATTTCAGATTTGTAATAATCTAATCTAATAAAAACATTTTATAATATGCTATGACTACATTTAAGAAGGAGAAGGATACATATTTCCTCGGGATCAAACGAATAATCTATCGAAGAAGTCTTATAAAAACTTTTGCATCATTGGGAAAATCTGTTATGATTTTTTAAGTCATTTGAACTATGTATGCGCCATACATAGCCAATTTCAGTCATATAGTTTTTTTTAATAGAGTTACAGACCAATTTTGCAATATATAGGGAATATAATGATATACAAGTTTTGTCCTCAAATGTGACCCTAATAATCAATTCGCTTCAGTCGACATATGTTATTAGCTTACTCATAAACACGTAGGTGAAAAACATTCAATCAAATCAATGGAACCTATTGAAAATTTCAGCAATTATAAATAGCACAGAAAAACACAAATATTTACTTGTATACTTTTGGAAACAATACTTCATTGTCAATTGAAAATAATTCCCTTTTACTGTGACATGTCGAAATGATTGATTGGCTTTCATAGAATTGTGGCCGTTTGTGGTGTAGGTAAAATAAACTGAGAACCGTCATGGCATAGGAATGGCAGTTTAGGTTTGAAATCTTAAATTAAATGTACGTTGGCTAACATTTGATATGTTGTACTTTTAATGTACTTCAAATGTAAATAAATCATTTGAAACAACTTAAGATAAACTATTTATTTATACACATTTCCGAACAATATTGGAAGTAAATTATTATTTCTTGACAAAACTATTTATTTGTATTACTAGGAATTTATCTGAAACACCCTCCCGATTATTTTCTGGTACTAATATTTCTCCTGAAAGTCACTAAAACTGGGATTTATGAGTTCACAAGAGATGTACCAGAGCTTTTCAAAGAATATGATACCCACATAATTGCAAAAGGTTATTGGGAAGAAAATGTCAATACAGTTGTATCGATTGGTTTACGCTTCTAGAAAAGTTATAAAATTAAAGATGAAAATACTAGTGACTGACACTATAATTTGACCAACGTCGATTTGTAAAGCTAATAAGTTTATGACAATTGTATACATATGTTCGTATACTCGTAGACAAGACAAGTAAGTATTCCAAACAGTTATTTCTTAAAAAAGGAAAGTTTCTTTGGAATGACTATACCCTTCAGTACAGAATAGGTAGAAATCTCTATATATAAAAGAGAATGTCTGTTTGTTTGTTTGTATAGACGTCTAAACGGCAAGACTGATTTTTTTGAAATTTTAACAAAATATACATGTATGGTGAAAATAGGGTACTTCATTTTCAATAAATCAAGTGGGCGTGGTCCCGCCCATAAAAGCCAAAAAATGAAATTGAAATATCTTGCACAATTTGTTAGGTTAGGTTAGGTTGAAGAGAGGATACGTTTAAACGTCTCATGTCCATGGACATACACTTAAGCCAGTGGTTCGGCCTTTTGTGCGCTCCTTATTTATGATCTTTATACCCTCACTTTAGTGTGACGAGGGTATATATCATTTGCTACGGAAAAAAGTGTAACACGTCGAAGGAGTGACCTAAGACCCCAAGTATGTTCGGAGGAAATCCATTTTGGGTCATTTTAAGTCGAATGAGCAATGTCCGTCCGTCTGTCTGTCTGTCTGTCTGTCTGTCTGTCTGTCTGTCTGTCTGTCTGTCTGTGTGTCTGCTGGCTGGTGCGCACGATAACTCTCGAAAGGAGTAACCGATTGACCTCAAATTTGGTATGTGGTAATATTTTTTTCTATCTCCGGCTAAGTTCGAAGATGGGCCATATTGGTCCACTCCTTCTAGTACCTCCCCCACAAAGGGTTAAAATGTTGTGAAATATTGATTCTTTAATAACTGCTATACTACTTATTCGAATCTTTTGAAATTCCACACATAGTATTAGCTTATTAGTCGCTATCAACTCGAGAAAAACGGGCGAAGTCGCCACGTCCCTTTTGGTACCTCCCACACAAATGCACCATTTTGCACCAAAAGTTAACAGCTTATAACATTAATAACAGTGTATAAAAAACTTGAAATTTTGTACAGTATTATGCTTTTATATTGTCTACAGTCAAGGGAAAAATTGGCGTTGTTGCTACGCCCTTTTTGGTACCTCCCACACAAAGGTACCTTTTTTCACCAAAAGTTAACAGCTTATAACATTAAAACCAGTGTATAAAAATACTTGAAATTTTGTACAGTGTAATGTTTTTATAGTGTCTATAGCCCTGTGAAAAATGGGCGTTATTGCCACGCCCCTCTTTGTACCTCCCACACAAAATGCCCAAATTATACCACAACTTAATGTCTCATAACGTTTATACCAGTGCACATAAATGCTTATAAGTCGGCACAGTGCAATAAATTTAAAGAATCTAATGTTCAACAAAAAAAAAGGTGTATTTGATAAACCCCTTCTGGTACCTCCCACACAAATTGACAGAATAATTCGAGTAATATTCAATATTACATTACTCACAAAGTGAGGGTATACCTTAGTCGGTTTACCCGACTGAAACTTTCTTACTTGTTTTATACCTCACGAGTTACAGAAAATCGGTACTAGACACGAATTTTCTCAGTATCTTCCAGTCATATTCTCTGAGATGAGTCAGAGAATACAATTTTTTAGTGACGTGATTGGTCAACAAATTTGCGGGATCGGACCAATGGGTGTTGTCCCGCGTATGTGGGCCAAGATTTTACTTTGTGCATATGTATTTGGTGGCAGTAAAGGTGATTGGTCCAAAACAGAATGGGAGCGGAAATATTGGGTCAGGCCAGTATTATACTTATAAATAATTGAAATATTTCGTAGAGTTTAGATTAAAAATCGGGATATAACTGTTTTTTTTTTTTCAATTTTATAAAGATCTGTTCAAAAATGCCGTAAAGATCTGTTCAAAAATGCCGATGGCTAGATAGAGGTGATATATATAAATCAGAACCAATATTCTTAAAATTTTCCAGGTAACGATATTGGTTCAATAAACAGTTTTCTTGTTGCTTTCATACAATTTTGTTCAGAAATGCGGTTTCTGTAGCTCTTATATGCAAAATCAGGATATATATAGTATATGACCGTATCTAAATTAGGCACTTTGTATTGCGAAGGAAAAAATGTTCTTTATCAAATTTCGTATAGATTCGAGGTAAAATATATGTCAAATTGAGTTACACATATACATGGAAGCTATGTGTAAATCTGAAGGGATTTTAAATACTGAATCGGGATTGTATATGTGAGCTATATATAAATCTTAACCGATTTTGACCAATTTCAGTAGGTTTCGTCCTTGATGCATTAGGATCGAAGTTAAATTGCGCCCTGTACTTATACTTTGCGGATAAGCCTAAGATGGTCGGACAGACGGACGGAACAAAGATGCAACTGATTCTGAGTAGATCGGTAAGGTGGCTCAGGCTCCAGTATTTAGGAACGTTACAAACATCTGGTTCAAAACAAACTTTTTATACCCTTTTTACGGGTATAATTACGGGCAGAATTTAAGTATTATTATCTGTAAAATGTTATGTCGATGATTTAAAAAATTATATCTAAGAACGACGTCTATCTGGGAATTATAACAAAACAAGAACTAAATTGGGTCATTTTTATTGTCAAAATAGAATAATTTTTCATCAGATAAGTATTATAAATTGTGCTTTTATGGGTAAAAACGTATTTTGGAGTGACCTCAAAAGTGGAGCTATATCAGAACATAAACCGATATTGCTCTTTTTCAACACCAATTGACCTGCAACTATAAAAATGACCTGCAACTATAACAAATATTCTCTCAAACTTATTTAGGCCTGAACACCAACATATATGGGATAACATATTGTAAGGACATACATTTTATGCAGACACTTTATTGTACCTGCAAAAGGTCAAAGTTGTGAGTGGAATGCAGTCATTCCGTCATATCTTTTCAAAATTGTAGCGCGCCGCAGCCAGACAGACGGACAAGCATATCTGAAATTGTGTACAAAGTCTCAAAATGGATATCCCTCAAGTCTACATTAGGTCTCTGACCCTTTCTTCTCCTTATATACGAAGTGACATTCTTATTTATATCCTATTATTCGCAAGCTGCGGGAATAATAATGTAATGTTTTAAGGTCATACAATACTAAAATACTTGAACTTTGTAACAAGAATAAAGTTTCTTGTCCTGGATACTGCCCTCCTTAATGACCTCAGAACTATGGTTCATAATTAGTTTGTGTTCAAAGTAAATTGTCTTTGCAATGTATTCCGTTAAGCTTTTGTGTTTAACAAATATTTGATCATATAAGTACTTAACCTCATGTGACCTAAAAGCTCCACCGCAACTAGTTAAGAACAAATAAGTTATTAGGTACACAATTGTGCAAAAACACCATCTATAAAGATACTTTTTTTCACGTATCAAATTCTGAAGTCTTATAATACGAACATTATATTACACAGTGCGACACGATTTACCATATGAATACCATACATATGAATATCAAATGAAAGAAGAAGATTTCTACTATATAGCGTGATCCATTTCGAGGTTCCCTACTTTTTAAAGAAAAAAAACACAGAAAATTCAAATTGAATGGGGAATGTTTATTATCATTTGAAAGAACATTCTTTGGCATTTATTTTTTGAAGATTATGTCTATCAAATGTTGGCCGTGGTTACGTCTTAGATGGTTCATCCGTTGAGTCCAATTTTCGATGACTCGTTAGAGAATTTCGACTGGTAACTGGTGAATGACACGCGAGATGTTTTGCTCCAAGGACTGAATCGAAGAGGGTTTGTCGCATAAACTTTAGACTTTACATATCCCCACAGGAAAAAGTCTAACGGTGTGATATCACACGATCTTGGTGGCCCATCGACCGGCCCAAAACGTGAAATTACCCGCTCACCGAAGTGTTCTCTAAATTAATCCATTGATTGATGCGATGTGTGGGAAACAGAGTATGAAGCCGCCGAGTCAAGCCGCCGATTGTAGCCGCCGCCGACCTTTTTTTACCAGTCGAAGCCGCCGCCGATCTTTGCGGCTAAAATCGGCTGAAACACAGCCGCAACACATATATTTTAAATGTATGAAATTGTAAGGGTTTCTGGCAATCGTCTTCACCTTTGCCTAACAATCTGTCATTGTCCGTACATTTGCGGCACTTTAACAGGGTTGATAACGTTGTCCAATCTGACAATCGTCTATACATGGCTTTAGCATACTTTAAAAATATAATATATCATAGAGCCGCTTAGCGGCATGGAATCGATGATTTTTTTACCTCACAATATCTTACAATTAACTTAAAAGCATCTATTATTTAAAAATAAATACCAGAGCTAAACTTTTCAAGTGTTATTTTAAATGTAAAGATGTATATCATAGACCCACCGTATGTCAACCCACCGTACGTAATGTCGGGTTAGCCGCCTATCCGCCGCCGCCGATCTATAATTTTCAATGGGAGCCGCCGCTGCCAATTTTGGCTCGGCTTCATTCTCTGGTGGGAAGTGTTGTTGAAACCAAATGTCGCCGAGATCACGAGCTTAAATTTTAGGCATGAAATAGTCGGTTATCATGGCACGATAACGGTCGCCATTGACGGTTACGTTCTCACCGGCATAATTTTTGAAGAAATATGGGCCGATGATTTCACCGGCACACAAACCACACCAAGCCGTTGTTTTTTCTGGATGAAGTGGCAGCTCTTGAATCTATTCAGGTTGCTCTTCGTCCAAAATGCGGCAATTTTGTTTGTTTACATACCCATTGAGCCAGAAATGGGCCTCATCGCTGAACAAAATTTGGCTCGAAAACTTCGGATATTCTTGGAACTTTTCAAGAGCCCATAGAGCGAAGCGATGTCGCTTGGGTAAGTCGGGCGGCTTCAGTTCTTGCACAAGCTGTATTTTGTGTGCTTTCAATTTAAGATCTCGACGAAAAATGGGCCAAGTCGTTCCATACGTCAGTCCGAGTTGCTGCGAACGGCGCCTAATCGACTCTCCACGGTCTTCGTGTACACTCTCAGCTACGGCCGCTACATTTTCTTCACTGAGTGCTGCACGTGGTCTATTCGGTCGAATATTATCCAATAATGAATGGGTATCAAGATGGGTGATGGTGTTGCGAATAGTACCCTCAGTAGGCCGATTATGTTGACCATAAGTTGAGCGAAGTGCACGAAATACATTCCTCACAAAACGTGAATTTTCGTAATAAAGTTGAACGATTTGTCGCTGTTCAGGCGTAAGTCTTTCCATGATGAAATGTCAAACAATACTTAACAAAAATAACATGACAGCATGACACGACTCACACGTGATCTGTCAAAAAAGGCTATTAAAAAAAGTATCTCTACTTGGATCACCCGTTATTAACAATTTCAGAATATGTTTTCAAGTATAAAGGATATTTAAAAACTCCCTTAAAACTTTTATCCTTAAAACATTTGAGCAAAAAGTCTGAAAAATATATGGTAAATGACTAAAACTTTCACAATGTATACTAAAATTTCAGACATCTATAGTTAGTTGCACTATGCAAACTAATTTCTAATTTGTCTTTGATACCTAAAAATTTCTTGTTCACGTAGATTGAAGCAAACCAAAACAAACAATTTCGGTAATTTTTTTTTTCTAAAATTCCAATTTTCATGGAATATACCTTTAGTATTTACCACATTTTTTTAGTATAACCTCTATAAAGCCGGGATTTCATTTAAATTAGCAGAGGCTGCAAATGCTGAAAACGTTACTCACATGGCCTCGACTACGACTCCCGGAGTCGGATTTTAAAATGATTCGACTCCGACTCCAGCTCCGACAGTTAACATACATTTCTGAAATTATATTTCTACTAAGACGTGAATTAATTTTGTTGAAAATAAGATATAGCTTTGTTAAAAAACCACAAAACTGTAGGTATTAAATACCAGTAATTAAATAATTTTTTTTATTTATCGACGCTTGACTTGCAACTAATGACAATTCATTCAAAATGGAATCATGATAACGTTTTCAAAAATCACTGCCTCTGTTTTAATACCCGTATACCGCAATTTTTGGAAATTATGTTCGTTTCAGGCATCCAGTTTGTTCGTTACTTATTGTATTCTATACCACACAATGGTAAAGGGAGTTATAACTTTGTTTTATGTCAGATTTGTAAAAAATACTACAGATGACACACTTACAATATACTGTTCGACTCAGAATCACTAGCAGTCGGTCTGTCTGTCCATCTTAAGTTGTTCGTTGAGTACAGGTCAAAATTTTACTCCGATCCTGCTGAAATTTTGCAATAAGAACAGGGAGGAAACCTACTGCAATTGGTCAAAATCGGTTCAGATTGATATTGGCCCCAGATGTAAATATTTCTTTAGATTTGGCCTTGTAGCGCTATGGGAGCTGTATTCCACATTCAATCAATTTGAAATTTAGTAGGGTAGAGTTTATTTATGTAAGAACGCATATTTTCGAATTTGAACAAATTCAGTTTAGATTTAGTTTTATAATTATTATTTATATTTCATATTTACATTTACTTTATCTAAGTTTATTCTGCTCTAACAAGTTGGTGTACGATGTCATATAGATGGCTTTGCCAGTCATTGGCTTTTCCTTTCTGGATTTTTACTCGCTTATGAATAGCGTATAGTCTTGCAAAATTCTTATTTTGTTAGCAGAATATTCATCTTGCTAAATTGATCACATATATAAACAGAACTTTCCTAAAACTGTCTTTACATAATAAGTCGATAATATGGTTGACTTTATTTTGGACATACCAAAGTATTTGGTTAAAAGCTTCATATGTTTTATCTCCCTTTGGATCAGAATTGTTTTCCCAAAAAATTTTTGAGTACAAAAATTCTATCGCATAAATAGCACATTTTGCACAATCCATCTTGGAGTCGGAGTCGACCTAATTTTTCGACTCCAGACTCCGACTCACAGCCCTGCATTACAATGTACACAAATTCAAGTTGTTGTATGCGGAAGAAACGAAGTTATAAGCCATAACCTTTTTGTGAAAAATGATTCATTTGGTACCAAAAGGGACGTGGCAATAACGTCAATTTTTAACGGAACTATAGGTACTGGGTACAATTTTTTGAAAACAGCATAAAATAATTTTTTGTCGGATTTTTTGATGAAAATCGGTATGTGGATTCGGGACGCCAAATATAATGCACAATTTGTTTAGTTTTGCCAAAATTTCATTTTCGTGGAAGATACGGCCTTATTAGTCTGCTTTTGGGCTTTGTTTGTTTTCTATTTTCCTGACGATCTACTCAACAGATTACGCTAATATTTGGGATGGACATCAATAATAATAATTTCCTGCAATTGGTGAAGCGTTGCTAAATTGATTCATTTATCGCGAATGTCGAAATTTTCTTCCAAATTTGCATATTCAACTATTTTCTTCATCTGGATCTAAAAATGTTTTTGTGGAATTGATAAGTAGTACAGATGTTACTAAAGAATTAATATTTCACTAAATGTTGACCGTTTGTGGCGGAGGTACTCGAAGTAATGGACCAACGTGCACCATCTTTAATCTTAGCCTGAGATAGGAAAATATATTAACATATATCAAATTTGAAGTCAATCGGTTACGCGACATCGTTGGAGACCCTTATATAAGGCCTATATCAGACCATAGACCAATGTGCCCCATTTTTACTAAGGATAATTAATTATGTGTAATAGAAAGTATAGATTGTTAAATTTCAGACAGATTAATTGAAAATGTGTTCTGCAAAGCGTCATGTGTTGGGACCTATGTTTGTAGGTTATACCAAAACATGGACCGATGTACAACACGATATGCCCCATTTGCAATACGGATTGCCCACGAAATGCCTATATAAGTGCGACCTGCACGTTATTCACAAAAAACATGGACAGACAGATTGACGGTCAAAATGCACACAGTCATGATAACCTGAACCACAGCGTGTGGTGTTGGATATAATAAATACATTGTTTGTATAACATGAAAAAATGTGCAATGTAGCGTATAAGTTATTTTTGCATATTTAAATAATAATCATGCATCACACTGCACAAAGACTAATTATCAAAAATGCTTGTTTGGATACATCGAAATATTACAAATGATTTTGGGACACAATTCTCAGAACTGGAGGTGCAAGTAGCCCCAATAATAAGAACTTCTGCATCATTTGTTTAGTCATGTTGGCTCAGTTAATAATTTAATGGCCATTCAGGGCTGTTCGAATTTTGAAAGCTTTACACTATGTATAAATTTCAGTACATATTTCTATGCATTGGTATTCACGATATATGTTGTCAATTTTTCTCAAGTGCAACCAATAAACTAATACTATGTGTTGAAATTGAGACAATTCGAACAAGTAGTATAAATGATATTCCTAAAGTGCGGCTTACATCTACCTGTGATTCGTTCGTGTCAGACAGACGCTCCTGGGAAAACGGAACACTAGCTCATGTGCCAGTTTGAAGCAACTGCTATACTGATGGGTCCAGGCTAGGAGGAAGGACGGGTCTGGGACTTTTTACTGATGAACCAGAAGTTGAACTTTACTTCCGCCTCTCAGACCATAATACAGTATTTCATGCAGAAGTTTTGTAATGTCGTCCTCCAGACGTCAATGCCAAGCTGCATTATAGGAGTAACTATTGCCGTATGTAGCCAATAAAAAATACACATAAAACATAAATAGACACCGCTTCTTTTCTATCATCCTTTTACCGGTATATAACCAGAATATTTGGTTTGAAGTTTAACGTCCTGTGTATACACCACAAAATTAAGAAAAGACGTTGTTATACAAATTATTGCCGATCATTGTTATATCAAATATTCAGCTTCAGCCGCCAATCAGCTATTCATTTGGTTCTCTAACTATTCTCTACAGGCTACCTGCAATCAATTGTGATATGTGCCACGTCCTTTGAACCAAAAGCAGACAGTCACAGAAATTCTGTGTATATTTTATATGGGACTTGCCTTTTTAGAATCTACCTTCAGCGCCGAATAACTTTATTTATGGAATCACTTCTAGTATGGCAATGAAATTTCTCCATTAATGTGGTTTACATATTAACATTAATTCTTAATCAACTTAAATTGTCGAATGTTCACATACCTGCATTACATATGTAATACTTGGAAATGGCACAGTTGAAGAGTAATGTGCTTGTATTTAATGTGTCTGGAACAATTTAGCATGTGATTGAAAACGTAATTAGCTACAAATTGGACTGTAATTTCAGTATTTTAAATGGAATAATTAAATATTTTAAATGGAAGCGGATGATTGTGGCTCCGAGTCGTATTTCCCTTGCCTGTCTTTGGTACATATCTTTCAGAAAATGGGTTAAAGTTCAATCTCTTACTTTTTTCGACGAACGGAGTTTACTTCCATGTTTAGACATTTTGAAATTTGAATTAGTTTAAGTTGTAAAACTACCACGTCTCAAGTAACAATATATATTGGCATAATATTAAGAAATGTTATTGTCGAGTTTTAGCTTGAAAAACGACTCGTAACGCGTGTTTTTAGAGTTTCAAAACATTAAATTAAAATGAGGCAACGAAAAATAGTTTTTATATCAATTTAACTGGATTTATTGGATAGATAGCTTTTATCACTAATTTGGGCCATGTGGCCGCCAAGACTGGCGCGTACATGGCGCAATCTCGAACTCCAATTTTCACACACTTTTTGCAGTATTTTCGCCAATAACACTGTGTGGCCACCAAAATGTATCCTCAATGAAACCAGCTTACCCCGCATAATTTCGCCTCGCTAAATCGAATGGCATTAGCCGTTCTTCATGTGACATCGCGTTTTTGAGATATGTAGCCACAAAGCTTGTTAGGTAAACCAAGAGGATAGTAACTGCAGACACAATTTTAGTTTATACGGTTTTGGAATAGATGTTTCATATTAAAGAATAAAATAAAGGAGACACTTTTAAATGTATATCTAAATAATGATATATCAATAGTAGTAGAAATCGATGTATTTTATTCGACAAAAATATTTATTCTAAAAAATCACTGAAAGTTCCCACAAAGATCCCCTTACCCCTGAAAATTCTCCCTAAAAATAATGATAGAAATCGATGTATTTTGTAAATAACGTATTCGACAAATAAGATGTCTTGTAAAAAAGCGTCAATAAGTCAAATCGGAGGATAGTAAACTATAAACACTTTAATTTAAGCCGGATGTATTTTAAAATGTGACTTCTAGCTCAAACATATATTAAATATGGACTATTTTCAATAGAGATTGTCCCTATTTAACAAAGTGTGAATATAACGAAATTCATTGCCTCCACTCCATTTGCGGTCAATTATAGAATTGTGTATTTAAATATATTTAATACGGTTAGATTTGCATTTCATTCCATTAACTCCACTGCGGCTCTGCGGTTCCAATAGTTTCTGCCATATTTTAACTTGAAGTATGAATTAAAAGTATGAATAAATCACTGAAATATAACATTGTTTTCAACAAGTTATTTAGTTAGAACTGTTGTTGTGAATGCAAAAGCTGTCCATAAAATCCTTGCATCTGACATATGGAAAAACATGTTAGAAGGACGTGCTAGAAATTTGAAATTCAAATGAAAATGGATTAAACTGTGATATTAGTGCGCAGCAAAAATAAAGGAAACTAAAATTTTTTCAGCACATAAACCCTTTTTGAAATAAAACAAAAAAAAAAAAACATAAAACTAAAACAATTTCTCCAACAAATTTGGCTTTAATTATGACATTGAAAGCATATCAAAAAGAAACGTTTTTTAAATCATCAGTATATAATAGGTACAGAACGTTTAGTCCCTGTATGATTAAATCTAATACCAATTTATGATATATAACGGGTGACTCATTAGGTTTGATTTTCAATATGCTTTTTTACAGATCACGCGTGACTCATATCAAACTGCTTTGTCATTTTTGTTTACAACCGTTTGGCAGTTCATCATGGAAAGACTCACACTACAAGAGAGTCTCCAAATTTAGTGAATGGGCTCTGGAAAAACGCAATGAAAATCCGGTGTTTTATCGTGAAATTTTGCTCAGTGTTGAAGCACATTTCAGTCTCAATGGATACGTTAATAAACAAAATTTCCGTATTTTGGCTGATGAGCAACCCGAAGAGTACAAAGAGCTACCATTACATCCATTAAAAACAACGGTATGGGTTGGTTTATGGGCTGGTGGAATCATTGGTCCATATTTCTTCTGAAAATCAGAATGTCACTGTCAATGGTAACCGTTATCGCACCATGTTAACAGACTATGTGCTTCCAGAAATGTAAGCGCATGGTCTCGGTGAGCGCCCTTGTTGATATCATTTTGGAAATGATAACGACCTTGTTGAGAAATCATTTTGGTGCTTACTTAACTTCACGTTCTGCTACGGTAAATTGGCCACCTAAGCCAGCTACGATTGACGCTTTGGAAGCCAACATTACTCCTGTTATTCGAGAGATACCAGTCGCTATGCTCGAACGAGACTCCCAAAATTGGACCATATGAATGGACCACCTCAGACGTAGTCATGGGAAACATTTACATGATATAATTTTCAAACATTAAACGCCATAAACTGTTCTTTTAAAAGATTATACAAATTTTATGTTCACTTTAAAATTTAAGTATTTTATTTTACATTATAAATCAAACCTCAATCATTGTGATTGATTTTAGTAAAGAATAGTAACACAGTGGTCTACTCGACACAGTGGTCGAATTTAGTGTAGAGGAAGATCCCACATTGGTCGTCTCCAGTAGCGGATAACTACAAAGAGGAAGACCACAGGCGGAATTTGGCTTTTAGGATGTGATTAAGTAAAATCGGACGGTACGGTTATATATGTACTACATTAAAACCTGGAACGGCGATACGTTTATTCGTATCTCAAGAATCTTAAAGCTCTAGAAGATACATATATGTGGAGGCTAAATAAAAATCTGAACCGATTTGTTCCAAATTTATCCTATATAAAGGGACATCCATTTGCTAAATTTCATACCAATCGGTGGGAAAATGTTGATTCTACAGTGCCTATATTCCAATCGGAGGTATATATTTATGAGGACTATATATAAACCTAAACATATATTCACCAATTTCAATTGGGATCGTCCAAAAACGAGCGTTGTGCTAAATTTCATCACGTTTGAACAAAAAGGACGGCATGCACGTTGAATACAAGGATATATCGAAAAGACTGGTTAAACGGACATGGTTAAACGGACTCAGGAAGTGGGTCCACGTTCAACGCTATATTAATCTCTTCATCTTTTGGGTGTAGGTTATAATAAGAAATTGATTGTTGAAAATATTTTGGAAGCAGCGATAAATGGTTTTAAAAAATTAATTAAAATAAATGTATATGTATATGAGCATACAATTGTTCATCAAGATTTTGTTTTATATGTACAGCTGGAATACTACAAACTGATCAACGTTGTGGTGCATTTTAAGCAAGGCTGTGCAAAAAATGTATGTCTAGTAAACCGACTAATGTATCCACTCACTAGGTGCTTAAAAGAAAAAAATAGCGCAGTGCTAAATTTAATCACAATCGCACCATAAGTTCATCCTGCACTTTAATAACAAAGATATGAGTACATCTACAGACGGACAGACGGACGAATATGGTTCATCATCTGAGCAAGTGATTTCAAGTCGATTAAGTGGCCTTAGGTAGCTCTGTAGTTAGAGCATTAGACTTGGATACCGAAGGTGCTGGGTTCAATTCCCAACCAGAGCACTAGACAAATTTAACTTCAACATTTTATGTTTTCGTTATTAATTTGAGTTTCTGCAGCTAAAAATAATTCACCGGGCGCACTACCTTTACAAAAACATCTGATCACCCAAGTCAACAGGGAAGCTAAAAATAGACATAACATCATGACGACTATTAACAGAAAATGCAGTGCTTCTAGTGGAGAATAGAAACGGTAACACTCAAATAACATCCATTCCCTGCAATTAACAGAGGAATGTCAATTTACAACCGGACAACATTGAGTAGATGAAAACAACATAAGGTTCCCGCTATAATCGGTATATGCCGGAACGAAATCTGTAATAGAAATAGACTTAAGGATTGTCAACTCAGCGTCTTCAAACTGCTATAGCAACAACAAGTTGATTGGTATAATAAACGATGGGTATATATCTTTTCTTTTTAATGTTACAAACAAACCCACAAACTAATATCTTCTATTATTATATAGAAGTTATTCGATATTAAATATGTCACACTTTTTAATCCTTTTTGCCGTATTTCTAAGCGTGTTGTACTACGTAATAATGTACAATTTAAATCTCAATGTACTGTTGAAGAATAATTTATATCGCCATCAAAAACGAAAAAGGGACAATAAACCAAAAAATCTAAAATTGAGTAATTGATAGGCAACTCATTGCTGCAAAATCAAACTCCTGACAAATTTCTAGCATCCTACTATCAAAAATGGTGAATTTATTAACGGAAGTCAAAAGGGCCTAAAAACAAGTTAATTTTCATAGATAAACCGGTTACGAAAGGCAGAAAGTCGCGCAGGGCCGACTATATAACATCCTACACATCCCTATCAATGTACAATATAATTTGGAATAATTGTTTCCTTCCTTCTAAAACATTTCATAATGACGGGATATAAAATTCGGCTGCTATAGCGCTTGGATACCAAATCGGATGAAGCAATACATGGGTGCCATATCTAAATCTAAACCGATTTTCGTCGAATTATGCAGAGTTGATTATTAATTCAAGGAACTTTCGAGGAAACTATTTTATACCCTACACCACACTGTGGTCCACGGTATTAAGAGTTTGTGCGTTTGTTTGTAACACCTAAAAGGAGAAGAGATGGACCCGTCGTTTATTTTACCGATAGACTTGTCATCACTTCCTGAGTAGATTTAGCTATGCCCGTCCATCTGTACAGGTCCCAATTATGGTCCGATCTCAACGAAACTTTACATATATCTTTCGACGCAATTTGACTAAAACTGTTTTAGAGTTACATATAGCTCCCATACGAGTATGTACATCCGATTTGGAATATATAAACTCTACAAACAACATGTTTTAACCGATCTGTATAAAAATTTACAGGGAGAAGTCACAGAGAAACACTTAAAGACAAAACTATATTTGAGGAAAATAGGTTCAGATGTAGATATAGCCCCCATATATGATGAAGTTCTTGATCCAAGTTGATGAAAATGTATTCCTTCCGATTGTTCATCTATGAAAGAATAGTGTTCATTTTAAAGTTATCATTTCAGATCTAGTTTATTATGATCAATATCTTAAACTCCTTCTTGGAATAAGCCTTGATGAGGATGTAGAGCTAAGTTTTTGAATGTTTTCGATGAATGATCTTTATGAACATTTGTACAGTATCGTCTATTAGACTAGGGTCGACCCTTATTGATAATGGGGCACATCTGTTCATGTTTTGATATAGCCCCTCTGGAACAAAACTTTTTCAATTGATCTGGCTGAAATTAAATATTTACACTTTGTATTGGACCTAATCGTCCCTAGTAAAAAAGGGATAGCTCAGTGAAGAAACGATGTGCGTGTGTCAATGGCGCGTAAATAAATAGAAAAATAGAATAAGAAAATAAAATTATTACACAAGCGTTTAGCATTTTCGATAATGGTAAAGGCAGAGCTTTATTTTGTATTTATGATAGCGGATATTAACATATAGCGACGCGCAAGATCCGTATAGATCCAAACGGCACGATAGTAAAACGACAAGAGATGTGCACGAGAGCAGTGCCATACAACGACTTAGTGATGTGCGCGATAGTATCACCAAACAACGACTAAGTAGTTTCAATACGAGAGCAAAAGAGAAAGGGAAGTGTCGAAAATCCACAACAGCCTCTGCTTGCTGGAAGTCTCACTCTACATCCGTACTATGCGAATATCGTCCCGGGAGAGTCGGAGGGAGATACAGCGCAGGAAATTTCTCCTTACAATCCGTGTTGTAGAGAGATTTCCACTATTTTAAATCCCTCTAAAATCCATGCTGTGCGAATATCATCCCAAGAGTCAAAGGAGAGCACCAGACGCTAATAAGCCCTCTCACAAGCCGTACAATGCGAATATAGTCCCGGGAGAGTCGTAGCATAGACTTCTTCACATTCAACAGGTCAGGGTTGGCAATCAACGAAGGAAATGCACAAGCTGGTCAACCTACTTGACAATGTTACGATCTTAAAAAGATATATAAGAGTTACATTTAAATGTTAAACATTTTTTTATATTTGGCAGTGATTTTTCTATCTGGTACTCTTCATAATAAATACAAATTTGGTGGTGCTACTTATATGTCTAATCGAAAGAAAAATATATCTGATGTAAAATCATAAAGAACAGGTATTTGAGGGATATACATATGAACTGTTTATTTTGTTTTACTCAATTCAACATTAGAAAAGGGGGTTAATAAAACTATAATGCCAAAATTTTCACTTAATATAGAAACATTGAAGTCTTGAGATGAACTGCATGTACATAATATAAGTATATATCTATTATTTACATAGCCTTTTAACGATACTACCCTTGGCTCAAAAAAAAGATTGGCGGTTACGCCACTTTCAAAATAAACAGTTTATATGTAAACTTAAACTAGGTAAAAAAAAGAGCTATGATAAATTTCACAACGATCGCACCATAAATACGCCTTGGACTTAGATTAGAAGGATACATATACAGACGAACGGACGGACATGGATAAATAGACCAAGCACTTATCCTTTTTGGGTGTTCATAGAAATTCTACTCTAATGTAAATAAATAGTATTAATTCACTTTAGTATTCAAAGTTCAAGTTTAAACATTTGTACAGTCTATTTGTGTAATTGAGGAAACGAATACTTAAATATATATCTGCGAATTAAAAAATGAATATTCCGAATTTGGTTTTTGCGAAAGCGAATGTTCAACATTAAGCGAATATTCGTAACATCCCAGATAAAATGCAACGATAATTGTAATTAAATGATGTCTGTCTATATGTACATACTCGTATATTTTTCTCCAAAGTACCCTCTTGTTTTACAGTAATCCACCATTCAGAGGAAATTTATTGCGAAATTAAATTACATGTAATTATTAAAACAATGGCTAGCCTTAACTATTTGACGCAATTAATTGGTCTATTCATTGAAAATTGAGAAACAAATGTAATTTTAATAAATTGTCATGAACGACTTACACATTCGTTAAAATTACGATGTCACATACATATTAAACTCATTCTTATTCGACACGGCAAAATTTATATATATATATATCGCACCTGTTCCACAAAAGGGTAACAACTCAAAATTTAAAAATTTTCAGTAGAGGCCAAAAATTGTTTCCGTTAATGGTATATTACAAAAAAAGAATATGTCGTTGCAATAAAATATCATAGAAAAAAATAATAACGCTATTTTCCTTTTTGTTTTTTATTGATTTTAGATAACAACTTTTTGGAGTTGTTACTCTTTTCATGAAAAAAGTGTGTACATAAATAGTGGTATTATTTTGAGTTGTACCTTTTTAACTGAAAAATCTTACTCGGATTATAAATTGAAAAGGGTACAACTAAAAATATTACTCTGTAGATCATAAATCAACGGTCCCATTTGCTTAAACACTTTGAGACAATTCAAAAGGTAACTCTTTAGTTGAATCTAAATACGTTATTCAGTAAACACAGAGAGAGTCATAACGGTTTTTATACCCTACACCACACTGTGGTACAGGGTATTATAACTTTGTGCATTTGTTTGTAACACACAAAAGGAGAAGAAATAGACCCATCGTTTATTATACCGATCGACTTAGAATCACTTTCTGAGTTGATTTAGCTATGTCCGTCTGTCTGTCTGTCCGTCTGTCCGTCTGTCTGTGCATGTATTCTTGTAATCAAAGTACAGGTCGCAATTATGGTCCGATCTCGACGAAATTTTACACATATCTTTTTTTTGGCCCAAGGACGATCCCTATTGAATTTGGTTAAAATCGGTTCAGATTTAGATATAGCCCCCATATATATGTTAGCCCCGATTTGACATATAAGCGCTGTAAAAACTTTATTTTATATCCGATCAGTATGAAATTCAGCAGAAAGAGATTTCTTATTATATGGATGAACACTATTAAATTTGGAAGAAATCGGTTCAGATTTAGATATAGCCCCCATATATACGTTACCCCCGATTTGACATGTAAGCGCTGTAAAAACTTTATTTTATATCCGATCAGTATGAAATTCGGCAGAAAGAGGTTTCTTATTATATGGATGAACACTATTAAATTTGGTTAAAATCGGTTCAGATTTGGATATAGCACCCATATATATGTTACCCCCGATTTTACATGTAAGCGCTGTAAAAAGTGTGTTTTTAATCCGATAAGTACGAAATTCGGCTGAAAGAGGTTTTTTATTCCATGAAATAATTCTGCCAAATTTGAGGGAAATCGGTTCAGATTTAGATATAGCCCCCATATATATGTTACCCCCGATTTTATATGTAAGCGCTGTAAAAAGTGTATTTTTAATCCGATCAGTACGAAATTCGGCAGAAAGAGGTTTCTTATTACATGAAGGAATACTGCCAAATACGGAGAAAATCGGTTCAGATTTAGATATAGCACCCATATATATGTTACCCCCGATTTTACATGTAAGCGCTGTAAAAAGTGTGTTTTTAATCCGATAAGTACGAAATTCGGCTGAAAGAGGTTTTTTATTCCATGAAATAATTCTGCCAAATTTGAGGGAAATCGGTTCAGATTTAGATATAGCCCCCATATATATGTTACCCCCGATTTTATATGTAAGCGCTGTAAAAAGTGTATTTTTAATCCGATCAGTACGAAATTCGGCAGAAAGAGGTTTCTTATTACATGAAGGAATACTGCCAAATACGGAGAAAATCGGTTCAGATTTAGATATAGCACCCATATATATGTTACCCCCGATTTTACATGTAAGCGCTGTAAAAAGTGTGTTTTTAATCCGATAAGTACGAAATTCGGCTGAAAGAGGTTTTTTATTCCATGAAATAATTCTGCCAAATTTGAGGGAAATCGGTTCAGATTTAGATATAGCCCCCATATATATGTTACCCCCGATTTTATATGTAAGCGCTGTAAAAAGTGTATTTTTAATCCGATCAGTACGAAATTCGGCAGAAAGAGGTTTCTTATTACATGAATTAATACTACCAAATTTGAGGGAAATCGGTTGAGATTTAGATATAGCCCACATATATACGTTATCCCCGATTTCACATGTAAGCGCCGTAAAAAATGTATTTTATAACCGATCAGTGTGAAATTCGGCAGAAAGAGGTTTTTTATTACATGAAATAATTCTGCCAAATTTGAGGGAAATCGGTTCAGATTTAGATATAGCCCCCCATATATATGTTACCCCCGATTTTACATGTAAGCGCTGTAAAAAGTGTATTTTTAATCCGATCAGTACGAAATTCGGCAGAAAGAGGTTTCTTATTACATGAATTAATACTACCAAATTTGAGGGAAATCGGTTGAGATTTAGATATAGCCCACATATATATGTTACCCCCGATTTGACATGTAAGCGCTGTAGAACTGTATTTTAAATCCGATCAGTAAAAAAAATTGTCAGAAGAGGTTTCTCATTACATGAATTAACACTGCAAAATTTGTGGGAAATCGGTTCAGATTTAGATATAGCCCCCATATATATGTTATCCCCGATTTGACATGTAAATGCTGTACAAACTGTATTTTATATCCGATCAGTGCGAAATTCGACAGAAAGAGGTTTCTTATTACTCGAAGGAATACTGCCAAATTCGGAGAAAATCGATTCAGATTTAGATATAGCTTCCATATATATGTTACCACCGATTTGAAATGCAAGCGCTGTAGAGTCTGTATTTTATATCCGATCAGTACGAAATTCTACAGAAAGAGGTATTTTTACATGAATGAGTATTCAGGGAAAATCGGTTCAGATTTATATATAACCTCCATATATATGTTCCTCCTGATTTGGTATCAAAGCGCTATAGAAGTTGTACATTACTTCCGATCATTAATATTTTCCGGAAAGATGTTTCTCAATTTAGGAACAAATATTGCTTAATTTAGCGATTATCGGCTCAGAATTAGATAATATGTTGCTGCCCGTTTTTAATTATTCCAAATTATTATCGCAATGACCTCTATCGCATTGTTAGGGAGGTGTAGGGTATTATATAGTCGGCCCCGCCCGACTTTCTGCCTTTCCTTACTGGTTTATTATGAAAAAGAAGAAAAATCAACGGACATTTTTTGCAGTGGGTAGAAATTGCCATTGTACGTTATTTTCTTGCAAAAAAGCAAAATTTAAAAATTTTTAGTTGTTACCCTTTTGTGGAACAGGTGCGATATATATCTATATATATAAAAATGAAACGTGGTTTTCTTCGACTGTTTAAAACTTGAAAACTACTGGACCAAATTTGATACTTCCTTCTGCAAATTTATTCGTAATTGCTCCGCGAAGGTTTAGGAAAAATAAAAGTCGCAAAATTCTAAACAGGTGGCGCTGACCACTGGACCGCTGAGCCTCATGTAAGAGTTAGAAAGCTAAAATTGTGCACTACTATAGATTAGAGTGTTGTATAAACAACTGACTTCTCACACAGCCATTATTTGCCCTGTGGTCAGTTCTAGCGCTATCAATAAATTGAATATTGTGTTTGTTCTTTCAGAAACACCTTATAAGATCAAAAGATAAAATTGTGTACATATGTAGTACTATACACGACAAATATAAAAGCGAAAAATAATTTTTAGTTCTCTATCTGTGGTCAATCGATCGCATTGAAAATGAAGACGATGTCGTCAATTATCCCGTTGAGTTCCTAAACTCTTTGGATTTGCCAGGCATGCCGCCCCATAATACACGTCTTCAAGTTGGATCTGTAATTATTATGTTTCGAAATCTTCATGCTCCGAAACTGTGCAATGGAATCCGACTGATAGTAAAAAAACTAATGAACAATGTGGCAAAGATTTTCAAAGGACAATTACAGGGAGAAGAATGCCTAATTCCGCGAATTCCCTTGACTTCAACAGATTTACCATTCAAGTTCAAACGTCTTCTGTTGCCAGTGAAACTTGCATTTGCGATGACCATAAATAAGTAACAAGGACAGTCGCTGGAAGTGTGTGGGATAAATCTGGAAATGTCATGCTTTTCACATGGCCAGCTGTATGTGGCATGTTCCCGAGTAGGGATACCATCCTCACTCTTCATTTTCGCTCCGGAGCATAAAACTTAAAATATTGTGTATCGATCGGCATTAAATTGAATAAAATAATTAATCATTACTTTTGTAAGACTTCATTAAAAATAATATTGTTTGAAACCAATACTTGATTTTATACTATTTTCAAAAAATAGTATAAAATCAAGCCATGTCGGCTCTCTTATAAATATCAATTAACAATAGCTAATTTTGGATTCAAAAAAAAAAGTAATGCAACCCAAAAATATATTATGGGCAACACGAAGTGTGCTGGGTCAGCTTGTTATATATATTTTCAAACTAATTTTAAGAAATAAAATTACTGTTTAGGAATTTCTTCAAATATATTTTGTTTAAGAAAGATTATTAAAACGTTGCGAATTTTTCTAAATTCATTTTTTATTTTTGATTGATTTCGAGTTATCTATATACATAATGATAAATACCCTCGTCACACTAAGGTGAGGGTATAAAAATGTATGTGTGTGGGTGTGTGTATGCTACGTATGGACTCCAAAATGGCTGGACAGATTTTGATGAAATTTTCAGGGAATCTTCAGATTGGCCTGGCGGTTAACAGAGGCTATATTAGTTCTTGATTAAGGGGGTGTGATGTATCTCCATTCTAAATCTTGGCTTATATGGGCGGGGTCACGACCATTGGTCCGATCCCGGCAATTTTTTGACCACTCACGTAGACTCCACCAGATATATGTATGTATACAAAATTACAGCACCAACTTATGCAAGATATCTCAATTACAAATTTTGGCACATATAGATGTGGATGGGTGGGGTCACGTTCATTGGTTCGATTCCGCACATTTTTAAACCAACCACGTAGACTGTTATCGGATAAAGAAATACAAAATGTAATGGCCATTTATTCAAATCTCATTTTCATACCACTGTGCAAATAGGAAAGTATCTCTCGATAGGTAGTGGAAACATATTTATGAAAATATTCCAAACTGATTTCTGGATACACTACTAAAGAGACAAAACGTCATGGAATATACCATTCCAGATCATAGATACACTTGGTTCCAACTTCGCAAATATTCGCAGTCACACAGCTAACCAGTGGCCATTTGTTTACAGTTGACTCTTAAATGGAATCACACCAAATATCTGTAGAGAATAAACTGTGTTATAATTTACTCTTAAAATAGTAATGAGTACTCACCACTAGTTACTGCATTCTATATATTGAATGGGAAATACCTCCCATTTAAGTTTTTCCTAAAAATTCTTTTGGTTCCTAATGAGGAGAATATCATTTAAGGGAAATGTCAAGCATATTCACATTGTTTATTTTTTTTTGTGTTATGTATTTTGATCTTCTCTTTCGCGAGGTGACTTAAAAAGGTACCTTGTGGAGAGAGGTGTGTGACAACACTATTTCAAAGCACTTTTCAAACTGTAACAACTACCAAACGTAAAGCTGCTGCAATTATATCCTCTAAAAATATTAAAATCAGTGAAAATTTTACTTCATATCAAACAATTTTGTAGCAGATCCTTATATCAGAAGGTATTAACGTGCATATTTTTTGTGAGTAATTGCTTAATATCAGTACCCTTTATTTATTAGGGACACAATAAATTATTCGGGTGTGAATAAAAGGCAAATTTCATAACCTATAGATCTGGTGTTCCTTAGTGATCAAGGTACCCATAGGGTACTCTGCAGTTATAGGATCCACATATCTCACATTTTCGGAAGATTGCTATCCGCAGGGTAAACAAAAAAACCCAGCAGCGTATATTGTAGTTATTGAATGCCAGAAATCGTTTCCGGCGAATCTTAACTTTGGCCTCAGGCAGGCGTACCAGCTACGAAATCTTCGTCTTGATAAATTTCTGCGATCAAGCTACCCACCGGGTACGCTTGTATCGCAGCTCCAAATAACCAGATAAGGGAACATCCAAAAATCTACTAGCAACTCTACACATTTCCCCGCAATGATATAAAGTGGAAATCCCAGGAGTTCCTTCAAACTTTCCCGTGGGAATATTACGTTTAATGGCCGGGAACACAAAAATTCATCGTGTATTGGAGAAATTAATGTGTTAATTTTCATTCGAATCTTTTATACAACATACATCTCGGCAAATCATTCGTTACACAATAGCAAACCATTTGTAACATCATCGTACTGATGCAGAATTTGATTTGCTATTTTGGAATATATTCAACAAATATCCAACACAGCAAACCATTTGTGACGTCATGGTTCCGATACAGAAATTAATTTGTCAATTTTCACTGGAATTGTTTCTGGACGTTATGTTAATTTGGCGCTTTTGGACGTAATACCTTCCATGAAACATTAATATTTGATTGGAAATCAACAACTTTTACAACCACCAAATTATATTTTTTTGGACTAAGATTAAGTATCAATGAAATACCCTTATTGAATAACATTAAAAATTATAGTTTAAACCCAATTTTTCTAGATATGTATTCAACCATCAATGCAAGATACAATTTGATATAGTATTTTCCCCTAAAAGCAGCAAAAACCAACACCCGAAACCTGTCGAAGATCTTCTACATGGACTCATCTGGTGGTAAGTGAGTAAACCCAAACTGTTATAATTATTCATACTTGTCTCTTGCACTGATAAATTTTATTACACTTATATGTTCAGAAATGTATTGTAAAGAGCATATTGACAATTAGCGTAAATCCCTGCAGACATTTTGTCTCAGCTTCTTTGTAATTTTTGTTTATGGATTTACACTCATTCCATATTCATTCACCTTGCTCTTTATCTTAGGGTCTCTCTTTCATATTATTTCTGTTATATTGAAATATTGAGAACCGAACAAACTATCATTCAAATATGCTCTTTACCTAGGGTCTCTTGTATATTTATAATTGTAACTTTAAGTATCCGTATTTTAAGATACAATAATATTTTTTTTCTTAAAATGAATAATTTATAAAGTGTTAGGAAGTTGAATCATCTGAAATGTTAACGTTAAATTAATAATTCTTATTAGCTCGTAATCCTACAATAAATAGAATTATGCTTTGAATAAAAATCCTTTGTCGAGATGAAATGTGAATAGAAATTTTTGATATTTTCTTACGTTGTGATTGATGGAGTAGAGTAAAGTAATGCAGGGGTTCTAGATAAATACATAGGTCCGCTACTAGAACATAGGTTGGTGCGGGTAATGATGCGGTATCTCTCAAAACATCCGAGAGATTAAAAGTAAATATTCCTTGGTTATTATTGTAAATTTCATTTTATTGGACTAGTTTAAAGTTTTTGTTTTGTTTAATTGACTAGTCCTTTCAGTCCTTTTCAAGTTCAGATAATCAAATAAAAAGGGAGTCTTTAAAAATTAATTTACGTAATGGGAACACGGTGAAGAAAGGGAAGGACACGAACCCCCACTCGACTGTAGCTAGCGGAAATGAAGGCTCCCGCAGTCCTAACTCGATCTTCATTCTACGATGATATGAAAATATGCTTTGGTGAAACTTGCATCGAAAAGTCTATTTCGACTTCCTGTACATTACAAAAATTAAAACACTCTCGCAAACAAATTGTTCAAGATATCTCAATTTGTAAAATTTGGTTTTCACATTCTGTGAAAATGTTAACAACATCGGTTCAGCAGTTTAGACTTCTATACTGATCAAACCAACAAACAAACATACGTTCTCTTTTATATATACAGTAGAGCAAAATATACTTGGAAACAGACTGTCACAAAAAAATATAAATTTACACACAAACAAAGTTGTTGTTTAAGAAGTTTTCTAAATATATTTTATTTTAAAAAAGTTTTAAAATGTTGCTGAAATTTAGTACAAATTTTTCACTCATTTCACGTTATACTTTACAGTAATAAAAATTTCATAAGCAGCATTAGATATTGTTTTACATCACTAATTTTTAATATATAGCTATTCCGAACATATAATATTTCTAAAAATTGCACGTTGTACTTCTGTAAAACAGAAAACTTGCCTTTAAATTAAGGCAGTCATGCATTGCCAAAATATAAAATAAAAAAATATTTGAATGTTTTTAGAAGTTTTTTGTTAATGATCGATTTAATTTTTATTAAGATTTATTTATTGAATGTTTTCACATTCGAATTGTTCAGCTTTTCGATTAACTCTTCCTTTCGAAAGAGAGGTTTTTGTGGTGTATTGGAAAAGATAAGACACTGCGCTCTGAAAGCCATGTAAACACATACCCTTATACGTATTTCAATCCTGTGCGGGGATATCATCAGAGGGTCTTATACATGACACAGTGTGAGCTTGTAGTTGTGGCGATCATCACTTGTATATATACCAATCTACAAAGCAATTTGCATATGGGAATTATATACCTACGAAGAAAGCGTACAAATATTTGGTTTAAAACATACAGGGTCTCCCATATTCGACGGACCCATCTGGCAACGCCATAACTTTTGACAGAGATGTCAGATCGCTTAATGACATACCGCGTTTGAAGCGTCAGTCCAAGCAGATTTTTACCATGGAACAATACACGCCACGCGAGCGCTCTGAAATAGTTGAAATTTACATTCAACAGAAGAAGTCAGTTGTTGGCAGATTGTTCCATAGGCGGATTGCGTAAATGAAAAACTGCTGTTCAGATCTGGATCATTTATATCGCATTTGTATTAGTTTTCTCCCTCGATTTGATTGAGCAAATTGTAATCGATGGAATAAATGTGTAGGTTCGCCACTGTTGATTATTTTATGGAGGAATAACAAGCATTTAAAATTAAGTAAGTACATGGATATTCTATCATGACGTTTCTTTTTGTAAGCGTATCTGGCAATACTATTGAATGCCACATTTAATCTGTGTTTATCAGTGCTGCTGCAATTCACAAATAATTCGCATCCATATAGCAGCATTGGCACAAAATAAGTTTTGGCTAGGAGCATTCTAATGTTTAACGGAGTTGCCTCCTGTGCCGCCCACAGGTTACGTAACATGGCGTATGTTTTCGAAATATTACTTTGGATATGACTTGACCATGATAAATTACTACTGAATATTACACCTAAGTTTTTGGCTGTAGGTACAATATTAATTGTCTCATTGTCAATACTTAGTATATATTCGGTTGGGGTTAGTTTGTCCTTCGATATAAATAGACATTTAGATTTTGAAGGATTGATTTTTAAGTGATTGTTTACAGCCCAGTTTCTAACCCTTTCTAGATCTTCGTTGGTTTTTTAAATACAATTTTGTATATTATTAATGTCCGAACTTGCATACACTTGAACGTCGTCGGCATATAGATGAACGTTGGAATTTTGTAATGCTTCCGGAAGGTCATTTACATATATAGTGAACAGTAAAGGTCCAAGTACTGATCCTTGTGGCACTCCATTTTTTAACGTTAATGCACGTGACGTTACATTGTTGAGACAAACCGATTGAGTCCTGTCGGTCAAGTACGTCGAGATAAGCCGGCATGCAGATTCAGAGAAGTTAATCAATGTTTTTAGCTTTGAGATCAAAGTGAAGTGGTCCACGGTATCAAACGCTTTGCTATGGTCAAGTAGTACTAGTATTGAAATCATATTATTATCCATTTTCGATCGAATATCTTCGACGATATCTGCTAGGACTGAGATGCAGCTTCTACCAGTTCTGAATCCAGACTGTCGTTCCGTTAGTAAGCCATTTTCAGTAATAAAATTGTTCATTTGCTTGAACATTATTTTTTCCAAAACTTTGGAAAGGTATGGTATGATTGCAATTGGCCGAAATTCTTTATTGGGCTTCGGCAATGGAATAATTTTTGTATGTTTCCAGGCATTAGGAAAAGTTGATTTTGTCAGGATTGTGTTAAAAATGAATGTGAAGTACGAGAGACATTTCGGCAGTAACAGCTTGATGAGTTTGGGATTTAATGAATCCATTCCTTCCGCATTTGATTTTATTGTCAGAATACTACTTAGAACTTCTTCTTCATTTACGCAACGAAATGAAAATGTATACCCTTCAATTGCATCGCTGTTCAAGGACTGGGATCTTGAAATGAGATGTTCGGTGGGCCGACCATTGTTGACAAAAGCTTCATTAAGAACATTCACATCAACATCGGTTGGATTTGCTGGTTTTTTACCAATGCCAATATTCCTAATAACTTTCCATTTAGCTCCACTATCAATCGCAGCGGTAAACCGTTGACGGTAGTAATTAGATTTGGACTGTTTTATCTTATCAGAAACTTCACGTCTTGTTTTTTTAAATTGCTCATAGAGGAATGTGGTTTTATATCTTTTCCATCTCTTGTATTTTTCATCTCTATCTTTTATTAATCTTTTAATTTCATGGTTGAACCAGGGTTGATTTTTGGGTTTTACTATTCGACATCTCGGAGGGACACACGTATTAAATAAGGTGGTAATGTGGTTCTGCATGAAAGATATTTGGTCTTCAGCAGTTTCGTAGTTATAAACATCATTCCACTCAATATTATCCGTCAAAACACCGAGAAGGTTGTAGTCAATTCTACGGAAATCTCTGTAGGAGAAAGAAATTGGGTCTCTGTTTACATTTAAACCATATTTCATGAATAGAAGGTCGTGTTTTGAAAAGTTAGGCGCTGAAAGCTGCTCATAGAGTTGGACTTTGTTTTTACAGTTTACAAAAAACACGTCAAGCAGAGTATTGCCAGTATTGGTGAAATGGGTAGGATTTTCGGTATTAATTGAATCAAGGCCGAGAGTATTCATAGACTCCAAAAATGTTTTTTCTATCAGTAAATTGTTATTAAAATCCCCAGCAATTACTACGTCGTTATAGTAAACTGATTGCTCTTCAATTGTTTCAATTAAGTCTTTAGTAGTTATATTTTTATTTGGTATATAGACTGTACCAACAAGTATTTTTTCGTTGTTTGAGTCTGCTATATACTCCATGGGGTTTGTGTATTCCGACTGTAGTTTTACGGAACATCGCAATTCTTTACGCACATACATACAAACACCGCCTGCGTGCGATTTTCTGTCTGATCTGAATAAGAAGTATCCTGATAGTTCGTACAGAGAATCTTGGATTTCAACGCAGAAACGCAGATGATATCAACACCAGAGTCAATAAATATGTTGCGAAATTCTTCCATTTTATTATTGAGGCTCTGTGCATTTAAATGTACTATGCCTAAGCCAGTTTTTTGTTTCGCCAGGATCCTAGCCATATTGTAAAGACCGCCAGCGGAACTGTAGCCATTATGAAACGTCAAGGCTTATTAGAAAAAAGCAACGCATATACAAAACAAATGTATTATAAAATAAGTATTTAGGAACAAACTTAATTAATATAATCGCAGTAGAATTGATAAGAAATAGATAATATATTATATAGGATCTAGATAAGTATTTAATTGACATATTGTTCTCCAAATTCATGACTGCCAGGGTCATCATCGAAGTTGACTGTATCAACGGCACGATATGTCGAACGAAAAAATTTAGTTAATTCCTCTGCAGATTCTATGCGGATACCTCGATCACCATCCGTTTGTTTTACATGTACGAACCCGCGTAATGTAAAGACAGCTGATACTTTTCGCTGCTTCTTAAGTTTCATTGCAGCTTGTAAGATTTGGTAGTTATTTCGGGTGATGTCTTCATTGACGAAGAACGGCTTGGCCGAATCAAATCTGCACATATTGAGAGAGAGCTGTGTTTTGTTCTCACGCTTGAATGTTGATATAGTTTTTAGCACGAAATTTTTGTTTACTGGATAAAGTAATTTTACTAAAACAACTCCGTCATTAGTTTTATTGTTAAAATTACGCATTCGTTGTATTGACATAACGTCAGGTGTATTAATTTTAAGAGAGTTACAAAGACACGAGAACAAATCGAATAGATTTTCATTTTCGTACGATGGTATGCCACAAAGTCTGAGATTGCACGATACTTTTGAATTTTCGTAACGGTTCAACTGTTGCTTTAAGACACTTATTTCACTTCTTAGATTGTTAATTGTAGGTACTGATTCTTCAATCTTGTCCACTCTCATCGTAATTTCATGCAAATTCTTTGTGACATTTTGAAGTTTATTTTCAAATTCGGTCATTGCGTTTTTTATTGCTTCATCGATTTTTGCAGTTAATATTTCAGTTTGTTTCATGATTTTCTGTTCAATTAGTTGTATTATCTTAGGCGATTGATTTTTAGACGATATCGGAGTATTTTCCCCGTACTTTTTTTTTTAATTAGGTGTTGAAACAAGTCCTCTTCGTAGATTTGACATTATTGGTCGATTGATTGGACGATTAATTGAATTTAAATTTATGGCAATGCTATTATTGCACGATAGCGAGTTACCCTGTTATCACGGACAATTACCAATGACACTTTTCTGATGCAATGTAATCGTGGAGTAATCGATAACAGTTATCGATCGATTTGCCTTCACTTGGTTTGATAGACAAGGTCAGCTGTTTTGTTTCAATTAGTTGTGTGTTGTGTGACAACTTTCCAGTCAAAGCAAATAAAAGTAAATAAATGAGGTTTTTAGTTTACTTTTAAACAAAGAAAAAAATACTTTTAATCACCACACAAAAAGCTACCTTCAACTTCACAAGGAGAAACTGGCCTGCTCTACGGATTTTCGCGGTTTAAGGATCTGCGGTTACGCGCACGATTTAGCCCGGCAAAAACAATGGAGCACAGAAAAAACACGTCTAAACCGAAGTAAGTTTTACAAACGTTTTTACAGCGTTTACATGTCTAATCGGGGATAACGTATATATGGGGGCTATATCTAAATCTTGACTGATTTCTTCCAAATTTAAAAGTGTTCATTCATATAACAGGAAACCTCTTTCTGCCGAATTTCATACTGATCGGATATAAAATACAGTTTTTACGGCGCTTACATGTCAAATCGGGGGTAACATATATATGGGGGCTATATCTAAATCTGAACCGATTTTAACCAAATGCAATAGGGATCGTCCTTGGGCCAAACAAAAGATATGTGTAAAGTTTCGTCGAGATCGGACCATAATTGCGACCTGTACTTTGATTACAAGAATACATGGACAGACAGACGGACAGACAGACAGGCGGACAGACGGACATGACTAAATCGACTCAAAAATTGATTCTATGAGATCAGTATAATAAACTATGGTTCTATTTCTTCTCTTTTTGGGCGTTACAAACAAATGCACAAAGTCATAATACCCTGTATCACAGTGTGGTGTAGGGTATAAACACAGAAAATTCAAATTGAATGGGGAATGTTTATTATAATTTGAAGAACATTCTTTGAAATTTATTTTTTGAGGATTATGTCTATCAAATGTTGGCCGCGGCTACGTCTCAGATGGTCCATCCGTTGACTCCAATTTTCGATGAATCGTTCGAGCATTTCGACTGGTAACTGGCGAATGCCACGCGTGATGTTTTGCTCCAAGGCCTGAATCGATGCGGGTTTGTCCGCATAAACTTTAGACTTTACATATCCCCACAGGAAAAAGTCTAACGATGTGATGTCACACGATGCTGGTGGCCAATCGACCGGCCCAAAACGTCAAATTATCTGCTCACCAAAGTGTTCTCTCAATAAATCCATTGATTGATGCGATGTGTGGATGTGGATGTGGGATTGATGCGATGTGTGTCGCCGAGATCACGAGCTTCAATTTCAGGCATCATATAGTCGGTTATCATGGCACGATAACGGTCGCCATTGACGGTTAAGTTCTCACCGGCATCATTTTTGAAGAAATATGGACCGATGATTCCACCTGCCCACAAACAACACCGAACCGTTGTTTTTTTCTCGATGAAGTGGCAGCTCTTGAATCTCTTCAGGTTGCTCTTCGTCCCAAATACGGCACTTTTGTACAAGCTGTATGTTTATGCTTTCAATTTAAGATCTCGACGTAAAATGCGCCAAGTCGTTCCATACGTCAGTTCCAGTTGCTGCGAACGGCGCCGAATCGACTCTCCACGGTCTTCGTGTACACTCTCAGCTACGGCAGCTACATTTCATTCACTGCGTGCTGGACGTGGTATATTCGGTCGATCGACTGTAAACGTTGTTCAGGCGTAAGTCTTTCCATGATGAAATGCCAAACAATACTTAACAAAAATAACATGATCTGTCAAAAAAGGCTATTGAAAAAAGTATCTCTACTTGGATCACTTGTTATAAGTGTCAGAATATTTAATATCGACCTATATAGTTTATTTTTGGCTAAAATGTTTATAAGAAGTTACAAATAGGTAAAATAAGATTGTTGAAGTGGCAACAGCTGTTCTTCAACAGCAGCGCCCCTACCTTCACTTCAACAACGATGCAGCTGAAATGCATTGCTGCTAACGCCGCACGATGGGAAAATATGATGAAATATGCACGCATAGGACTATGAAAACAACTTTCAAAAATCAGTTTTTTGGGAATGTTGTTTTATGGTGTATAACATTTAATGAAAATACCTTCAAATTTTATGAAAATATCTCTGGGCGATTCCGAGTTATGACCTTTCAAATTTTGTCTTTTTTACTAATAAATGCAAATAAAATTGCGATGATAAAATGTATATACTAAAATGCTTGTAGAATTATCGTTTCTTGGAGAAATGCGACCGGACTTGTAACATATAATAAGATTATACTCATCTAAATTTTTGTGTATAAAACGTATAGAGTTCTACGATCAAAATTATCGATCTAATTAATATTATTATGATTATATGTGTAATTTTTATAGTTTACTGCTTCTACAGAAACTATAAAATATAGTTAAACGCTTCTGCAGTTTATGTATGTATATTAGGTGGACCGATTATTTTTTGTTTTTAATTTAACTTTTTTCTTATTAACAGTCGACGACCCATTGTGTAATTGCATTAGGGCAAAACTTTAGCTTTCAAAAATATTGCAGACTGCAATTTTATTCTTTTTATGTTGTTTTGGTTTCAATTTCAAAAACATTGCCCGGTTTTGTAGACATTTAACGCACATTTCACAAAAATATATTTGAACTTCAATGGCCTATATATTTAAAACGCAGCAACACACAATTAAGTAACTCAAATAGATTTTGAACTAAATTTTGTCAGCTTTAATATAAAATCAAGATAAATGAAGTTGGTGCGATATTCTGATTTTCACACTAATTTCCACAAAGTCGCTTTTGTAGCCCCACATGGTAACAGTAAAATAAAATCTGGGTACACCAATTTCTTCTCCAAAGAATTCTCTTAAAGATGGTCCAAACCGTAAGACTTTATCTCTAATGGTATAGTCATGAGATAGAAAATACTGCTATGCGCGCGTATTTATCCCTTTTTTCCCATTGTGCGCCGTCATGGTGATGGTAACGCCGCCGTTTTTTAAAGTTAGTTCACGACTCACCCGCTTATGGCACACTGCCAAACCGCTACGGCTTACGGCTCACGGCCAAAATAAAATAAAAATATAAATACATATTTTGTGTTTTTCTTTTTTTAACTCCCGCCACTCTAGCGCGGAGTTAAACAAAGATCTCGCTACCATGTCTTTTAAAAATTTTTTTTTTGCAAAAAATTTTATGGGCATTTTAATTTTTGAAAAAATAAAAAAATTAGTTTTTTTGTTTTACGAAATTTGTAATTGCTCTCGAACGGCTGAACCGATTTTTGCAAGGTTTACTTTGTTTTAAAGAGGATACAATACGCCTTTTTTTCAAAAAATATTTTTTTGCGATTTTTTAAAAACATTTTGTAGAAAAAATTGCTCCCCCTCGATTTTCTTTAAATTTTCACAGAATATTCGTCGCAGTTTCACAAATCCAGAGACTCAATATTTTTAAAAGCTATGGACGAAATACCAAGACTAATCTGACAATTTTCGTCTGTTTTTCCCAAAACATGGCACAGTGATACGAACTCAAAAAGGGGAAATAGTTCGACCGTTTCTTAACCAAACAACCGATTGCGACCAAACTTGGCATGGTAAATAAGGAGGTGTTAGAGAAGTTAAGTTTTATATTTGGGCCCCCTATGTCAGACAGAGGCGGAGCTAGAGGGCCTCAAATTTGGCCACATCGGGTGAAGAAAATGCTCAAGCGCGTTACTGTTCTGGATTTGTGAAAGTGCGACGAACATTCTGTGAAAATTTGAAGAAAATCGAAGGAGGAGCAACTTTTTGTACAAACGTTTTTTCAAAAAAACTTTCGTAAAAAAAACTTTTTAAAAATTTCGAAAAAAAAAATTTACGACAAATGGCGCATTGTGTCTTCTTTAAAACAAGGTTAAAATTGCAAAAATCGGACATAGCTAAATCAACTCTGAAAGTGTTTCTAAGTCGATCGGTTTAATAAACGATGGACCTATTTCTTCTTATTTAGGGTGTTACAAAGAAATGCATAACTTTATAATACCCCGTACCACAGTGTGGTGTAGGGTATATATGTTCAATTTGTAATAAATCGTTTCAGATTTAGATATAGTCTCCCTATATACAACAAAACTTTTGTGCGCCCCAGTAGGTGAGTTGGTAGCGTGCTCACCTATGAGTTTGGGGTCGTGGTTTCGGTTCTCACCAGAGGCTCTGGTCTGTCGTCTGTAACCCGGCTTTCCCATGGACCCTAAAATTAGAATATAAGTTAACTTTGTATTGTAATTCATATAAATTAATAAATATGTGAATACAAAACCTTTATTTTACATCCGATCTTATAATATTTGGCAGAGATGAGTTTCTTGACACGGACACGACAATTGCTCTGTTTGATAAAAATCTGTTGATATTTTTATATACAGTCGAATCCTCTTAATTGCAAACCGCTTAATTGAAAAAGTCGCATACTTGAAACAAAATATTTCACTCCGGTTATTTGAAACTCCGCTTAATTGAAAAATCGCTTAATTGGAATAAGAATAACTCCAAAAAAATTCTCATTCCAATGATATTATCTCCGCCTAACTGAAAATTTTTTTATCAATGTTAAAAATGTATGAATTTTGAAAACGTTATGTAGTTACTAATTTAACATTATTTATAAACTTTTACTTGCATTTTTTGTCATTCGATATTCTGAACCTTTCAAAAATCTTGTGTGGAAATTTATGATGAATCGAAACAAAACAAACGAAGATACAGTTCTTTAAGCAACCATGCATCAACGTGACTCAGTGCATCAGATAACCTTTAAAGCATTTTCCCACAACCCACGCTTTCAAAGTCGGTGCCCCTGATAACTCAAAAACTACTGCACAGATTCTTTGAACAATTCTATATATAATTCGCGAGGTAACGCTTTCGATTTTTTATTCTTCTCTTCAAAGTGTTCGCAAAAATTTTAATTTCTAAAAACAATTACTAAAACTAAAAAATTATAAAAACATTCCTTAAAACAAACGGAATGGAAACTCCGACGAACGAACATTTTTCTCCGATTAGAGCTTGTAGTTACCCTGAAAAAATAATATCAGCGAAGATGATAATTATCAAAAATAATGAATTACTGTGATTTTTTTTTTAGTTTGCCACACTTTTCTGAACATACTGCAAATCTTACAGAGAAGTCTTGTTTGTCCAAGAAAGAATTTTGCTTACAGTTTAACTGCAGTTCAGTCACACTTATTCAAATTATTAAGGGTAGGGGCACCCTTACTGGGGTTGAGTAACAAAATAAAAATATTTCCAACAAGCGAATATGAAAAGATTTGAACAAAGAAGCTGAAAATTCTAAAATCAAAACAAGCCACATTTACTGAGCTCTGTTTGCTGTAAAAGGCTAAATTGTCTGCAGAAAAGCTCAATGGTGAATTTGTAACAAAGAATGGTTGAGTGGAAAGATGGGGTGCCTTGCCTGTCAAAGTAGCTACTGCTACTATTTTGTGAAATTTAAATATCGTCGTTTTGCCAGCCAATAAAACATCATTGATTCAGCAATTTCCTTGGGAGATGTTCTATCTTTTAAATGACACTATCGTATGAGCACTATGGCTAAAAAATTAGATTGTGAATTTTCTGCAGAAACTATTTGCAATTGTACTTCTCGAACGAATTGTACTACGAACTTCTCTTAGTTGCAAAGAAATTGCAATTATCCGAACTTCGGTTAAAAGAGGCATATTTCATTTATCCGAACTTTGCATTATTGAAAACCTCGAATAAATGAAACAAGTGCGCTGAATCCCTATCTATTCGTTGCGATTTCGTAAGATAATGGTATTGAAGCTTTATTTGGCATCCGATCGTAGTAAAATTGGGCAAAGTGTAGTTAATTGATCGACCACGTATTGCTCACCAACTTCAAGAGTGACATAACTCAAAATATAAAATTTTTGAGATTTCCTTACAGAAATGCGAATTTTGTAAATGTTATTAAATAAAATAAAATATAATATGTTATCATATTTCCGATTATTCCAGCGTTTTTAAACGTCTTTCATCATGTTACTTATCTTTTTATACGGACTTAAAGTTACACATATTGATAATTTTCAATTTTGAGTTATATCACTATTGAAGTAAGTGAGCGATATGTAAAACATATTTCTCAATGTTGTGAATTTGACTCGTATCATATAGTCGGCCTCGCCAGACTTTGGTCTTTTCTTACCGGTTTTTTAATGAAATAATATATACCTTATTCATTTAAACTTATGTGATGGGCTGTTGAAGCAATTTGTAATTCATGTATCAGCTATAAACATTGCTTAATTAGTTTAAATTTTAGGTGATCATATTCGTTGTATATAATATATGTATACACTTTATTTGGTTTTTTTTATGAATGTGTGTAATTGCATCCAGGCTTAATTTAATTAGTATAGTTTTTATTATTTTTTATCCTTCCAGCATCACGCCTAAACGGCTGAACCGATTTACTTGAAACTTGGTGGACAGATACGCCAATGCCTGGGAAGTGCCATAGGCTACTTTGATTTTTGATTTTCCGCTAAGTGATTTTCGACCACTTGACCACATACGCTCCTGTTAAAGCTAGAGAGCTGAAATTTTGCACACACATAGACTGGAGTGTTGTATAAACTACGGACTACTCGCTTAATCATATTTCGAACAGTGGTCAGTTGTAGCGCTATCAAAAACTTGCGTTTTGTTTTTGTCGTTTCGGAATTCTCTTATAAGATACAAAGTTAAAACTTTGTATATATGAAGTACTATAAACCGCAAATATATGCGCGAAAAATTATTTTGAATTATCCTAATGTGGTCAGTTTAACTGTGACACGAACAATTTTCATTATTTCTCTGATTTTAAAATTTCCTTAAGAGCCAATGATTTACAAATTTATATGTACAGACTGATCTCAATGGACATGCGAAAACAACAATTCGATGTCCAGTCTTAGGTCAAACCGGACATAAAACCGCGTCTTAAAATTGTTAAAGCCTTTTCAAAATATATCGCTCACCACTTACTGTGATAACCTATCTAACATTGTCAGTTCGGTCACTTCTCCGACTGTGGTAATGTTTAGCAGTGACCAAATCAATTCCCACACTGTCTGCTCTTTAATAGTCCTTAAAAAGCTATAATCCTAATAATGTATGTTCGTATACTGATCTCCAAGGGATGCGATTTTACACCATGCGACTTTTGACCGCTTGACCATTACGGTACCTTCAAGAAGTAGGAAGGTTTAAATTTTGCTTTGGTATAGACTTGAGTGTTGTATACCCTTCGGACTATTCACACAGTCATTTTGACACGTAGTCAGTTGTCGGGCTATCAAAATTTTAAATATTTTTTTGTAGGTATTTCAGAAGCGCCTAAAATGATACACAGATAAAATAATATGTAGTACTATACCCGAGAAATGCAATTTTGAATTCTACGATTGTGGTCAGTTAAGCAATGACCAAAACCATTTTCAATCTTTACTGGCTTTCAAGATTCTTTAAGAGTTTTTCATTCTTTCAATACATTAAAAATCCCATAAATTGCACTCTCATAGACATGAGTGTTGTTTAAACCACGGGCTACTCACGTAGACATTTTTCGGCCAGTGGTCAGTTATAGCGCTATCAATTGTTTTTGTCCTTTCTGAAGCCTCTTATAGGACACAAAGTTAAAACTTTGTAAATATAATAATTTTGAATTCTCTGATTGTGGTCAGTGAAGAATTGGCCAAAACAATGTTCACTATTTTACTTCTAACCCCTGTTCAAAATATATCTCTCACCACTTAATGTGGTAAGATAAGACATACATATATAACGTTGTCAATTCGGTCAAATCTCAGACTGTGGCCAGTGTAGCAGTGACCAATGCAATTTCCACTATTTCTGTACTTTAAAGGGCCCAAAATGGCAATGTTAATACTAATTCAAGCGACTTTTGGCCGCTTGACTGTTGCGGCTCATATAACAGGTAGAAAGCTAGAAACTCCAGTGTGGTATAGCCTACGGACTATTAACATAGTCGTTTTTTGGCCAGTGGTCAACTCTCGCGCTTAAATTATACAAAGATAAAATAATATGTAGTATACACAGGAAAAAAACAATTTTGAATTCTAAGATTGTTGTCAGTAGTGACCAAAGCAATTTTCATTCTTCCACTACATTTCAAAATTCTTTAAGATTTTTCCATTCTTCAAATAAAAATCCCATAAAGATCTGTGGAGCTGCACATATGTATATGTGCATAAAACGATCTTCAAGGAAATGCGTCGTCCGGCCTGAGGACAAGGGGTACACAAAAACGGAGACATAATGTTTAAAAGTTTTTTCGAAATATATCGCTCGCTATATACACCGGTAATATTTAAACAAAAATGTATACGAGTATATCGAAATTTGAAATATACATGGCATATTATGCATTTGTTTCTCAGCCACTTATTTGGTGACCTCTTGACCACTGACCCCATAAAAGTATTAATTTGAAAGTTTGCACACATATCGAACATTTGAGGTTGTGCTTTCATATTTACAGAACTTTTTACTGTTGTCAGTGAATTTGTTTGAGTTTTCGAGAGCATCTGGAGTTTGATAGACTTTCAAGTAGACTGATCCTGGATTTTAAACACATTTTTGATGATCGGCGTATGATCAAAGATTTTAAATACGTATTTTTCCATACATTTTGCTATAGCCAACATTTTTTTTTAGTTTTTGGGTCCTTATTTTTTATTCAAAATCAAAAATAATACTAATGTTTGGATCACTGTTTTCAAAGGCAACCCGGGCATCGCCGGGTATTTAAATGCTAGTTTGAAATATATATTATTTTATACATATCGCAGAATTCCATGAAATCCTTTTTGTATCGCATTTAAAATAAATTCCAACAAATGGTAATCGTATTTTATATTTATTTATTCAACAATGCCCATTTGTAATCATTCTGGTTATTGCATGTGAAAACATTTATTGATGATGCTTTATCACAATATGTACAATCATATTTTTTCTGCAGTAAAAAAAGTTGTGTTATAGTTTCAGTAAATGTTAACATAAAATAACATTAATCTTTTCGTCCCTTAAATGGCAGCGCCAATTAAATATTGGTGTGGATTTCACTGCCATACAACTATTTGGTGGATGGAGGATTGCTTGAAATAAATTATACCTTGGGTGAGTATAAATAAATACTCCCACAAAAATGTAGCTGCATGGTAACATGCAACGTTAATTTTATGTTCCATGTCTAGAAAAACTATATTTACGTTTTTGGGTTGGATTCATAGGAATATTATAGGAAAAAGAGAGTAAAAAGTTATAAATAATCAAAAACAAAACCGAATGTTAAGGCTGAACCAACAAAAATACGTAAATTTTGGAGGCCTCCCTAATGTTAAATATGGTAATTTTGTTGCACTGTGTAATCGAGAATGTTCCGATTTAAAAGTTATTCGCAAAACAGAGTGAAATGTTCACAATAAAAAACAAACCAAATGCTGCAATATAAGTATATCCATTTCTATTTCCTAGAAAAACGCAGATGGAATCAATGCTCTCACTTCCTAGTGACTGTGTTGAATTATTCATATATTTCATATGAAAGAGTGGACAAAACAAAACTTCGCATGTTGTGAGGTCGTCAGTTCTTTTTTATTGGCCACGCTGCTATGGATTCACAAATCTGGTATCACGATATAGGCCACATCCAATGTTAGTTTTTGACATGATATCGGATATTAAGCCGCGCCTGTATGTAGTAATCGTTTTGTGTATCATCAGCTGATATCTGAATAACGAAAATCAAATTTTTATCTTTTATAGGAATGAAAAAATAAGTAAATTTTGTTTATTTTTTCCAAAAAATTCGTCAACTTATAATAAAGTTTCATTTATTTGTTGCGAACATTTTTAATACAAACTTTAATAATGATGTACCTTCGCGCTTCCCACTATACCGATTATTATGGTGCATTTGTTTGTAGCACATAAAAGTAGAAGAGATAAAACCAACATTTTTTGAACCGAAAAATATCTTTGATTTTCTAATCAAAAGATATGCGAATACAAACAAACTATTATCTTCTAATCGGGATAATACAAAATTTCAGCGAGAGAGATAAGAATTGTTCGATTAGCAGGTTTTTAATTTTTGGCTCAAATTGCCTTTTTCCCATCCATACTCGTATAACTAATTACCTACTGTATTTAGAAAATTTTGTAAAATGTTCTTTCGACAGCTATTTCTTCAATATACTCGTATTTTTATTAAAATTAAAAAACGTTTTCTTTTTGTCTTTAAAATCAAAACATTTTTGTTAAAAACTATGTATATATGTTTTTTTTATTCTCAAACGAAAGCTAAGGTCATTTCCTTTAAGAGCTCTGTGGTCTATTATTGCTGTGGCACTCGTTTATAATCAAAATAAAGATAAGAATCTAGGAAACCCGTAAGGAAAGAGAGAAAGTCGGACTGGGAAGACTATACGATTTATAAATTTCGCGAATTTTTAATTTCCGCGGGCTACGTGTATTTGATTTTTGATATTTTTGTAGCGTTATGTTGGTACTCATGTCCCTTACTTATGGTGACAAGGTCTCCCGTTTTGAATGTTTTAATTAATTTTTGACAGCTGTTGTGCTTGTGCTTGGATGTGTTTTAACTTGACTTCGACTTTTGTGTATTTCAGAAAATGGATCAAAGAATCTGCATCAAATTTTGTGTGAAATACAAAATAAAGTGAGCTGACGCATTTCGAATGTTGTCTGTGGCATATGGTGAAGCTACCTTGGACCAAAGCAACGTTTATCGGTGGTACAAAATGTTCTTAGAGGGCCGAGAAGATGCAAAGGACGAACAGCGTGCCGGACGCCCGAGCTCACAGTTTTCTTTGATTGCAGGGACGTGGTGCATTATGAGTTCTTGCCACAGGGTAGTACGGTCAATAAAGAATATTACCTACATGTTATGTGCAAATTGCGTGAAGCAATCCTCCAAAAACGCTCGGATTTGTGGAAGGACAAAATCTGGCTTTTGCACCATGATAACGCCCCTGCACACACATCGTTGCTTGTGCGCGAATAGTTGGCCAAAGACAACACAGTAATGGTGTCGCAGCCACCGTATTCCCCTGACCTAGCCCCCTGTGAGTATTTTTTGTTCCCAAAACTGAAAGGGTCCATGAAAGGACGATTCTACGCTACGATTGAGGAGATAAAGACGGCATCGAAGGAGGAGCTGAACAAGATCACAAAAATGATTATTTGAAGTGCTTCAATTTTTTCCAATTTTTTTGAACATGCTACGTATAATAACATGCACCTCGCTTACAATGCGTAAAGGGCCATTGCGATAATAATTTGGAATAATTTGTTTCGTTTCAGTCAACAAAGTACTTAACTTATTAAAAATCGCAGTACTCTTTCATAGATCAAGAATCGAAAGAAACAAATAAATGTAACTATATATAATCTAAACAAATATTCGTCACCTTGGATCAAACATTTTTCGAAATACATTAGTTATTTATATGTATATGGATGGGAAAAAAGGCACATGCTCATGAAACGTTTTTTTGCTAAATCAGTGAAAGTTGGTAACAATTCGAGGGGTCTGCGCTCTATAAAATAATATTGTTTCAAAACGAATACTGTTATTTGTGTTAAACCATTATTTAGATTCAATTATTTGAGCAAATACCATTTCATATAATTAAAATAATAAAAGGTCTCCATACTAGTACCAAACTGTCCATTCATCTCTATTTTTGGACTGGATATCTTTCCTAGGGTACTTTGGTTTCTGTTATTGGTGTTTCTCTATCACGTCAGGTTTTCGAGATACAAAAAATTTCTTTATTCGTTTTTTACATAAAAAATCATTAGTTTATTTAGAAATCAGTGAATTTTGTATTGATTTTTTCGTTTGTATTGATTTTTCTAGCAATTCTGATGATGAAGCTATTATATCTGCGTCTTTCTCGTTAAATGTAAATCCCGAATTAGATCATTCGGCACAGCTTGAGTCACTTAATGGCGTTCATCATCAGCCTTATACAAACTACTATTGCTGGTGAAAGATATTTCGGACTCACTTCTCGTAGCACTGGGATTGATGGGTAATGGAGCATTTGACATGGTTAAACGCTACTATTATGAAGATTTATAATGAATGTGGGTTTCTGTCAAATTAATAGCTGTGCAATTGTAGTGTCAGTATTGACTGTTTTGCAGTATTGCCAGCATATTTTGTTGGTTCGGTTTCACGTATTAGAGTCCAGCAATCTCCCAGCATGCGTTTGTCCCAAAATCCTTGATAATTTCTTTCTAAATCTTTGTTCGTCGCTCACCGCACCTAGGTATTGTGGAAAAAAATCTAAATGCGAATAAAGAAAATGCATTTTGATTGACATTCGTGCACCTAATTCGTGATAATATAGCAAGATCCATTTCGAGTTTCCCTACTTTAAAAAAACACAGAAAATTCAAATTGAATGGGGAAAGTTTATTATCATTTGAAAGAACATTCTTTGGCATTTATTTTTTGAAGATTATGTTGAGTCCAATTTTCGATGACTCGTTCGAGCATTTCGACTGGTAAGGCTTAAATCGAAGCGGGTTTATCCGCATAAACTTTAGACTTTACATATCCACACAGGAAAAAGTATAACGGTCACACGATCTTGGTGGCCAATCGACCGGCCCAAAACTATTTATCTGCTCAACGAAGTATTCTCTCAATAAATCCATTGATTGATACGATGTGTGGGAAGTGGCGCCTTCTTGTTCAAACCAAATGTCGCCGAGATCACGAGCTTCAATTTCAGGCATCAAATAGTCGGTTATAATGGTACGATAAGGGTTGCCATTGACGGTAACGTTCTCACCGGCATCATTTTTGAAGAAATATGGAACGATGATTCCAGTACGTTGGATCGGGAATCGGTCAATGGCAAGAAGATAGCTCTTAACGAGAGCTAAAATATTGCTCGTGGGTGTCAAGGTCGTGGGTCGACTGGAAAGTGTTTTTTTTTTTTATTTAAAAAAAATGGACTTAGCGCAATTGGCGAACTATTATTTTGATAATAAAACTGAATAATTTATAAACGTTGTTCAGGCGTAAGTCTTTCCATGATGAAATGCCAAACAATACTTAACAAAAATATCATGACAGCATGACACGACTCACACGTGATCTGTCAAAAAAGGCTATTAAAAAAAGTATCTCTACTTGAATCACCCGTTATTTCAATAAGTCAGCAACAATTTGTCTATAGTTTTCACTCTTATAATTGCCGAGAAAACTGTTCACGATGTTCTTGAAAGATGACAAATAACAAATATTTAAATACTGCACCATCTTTGTCCAGAGCCTTGACAAAGTTCTCAAAAAGGCCCAATTTTATGTGCAGCGGCGGAAGAACAAAGTCATTTGGATTAATTAATGGTTTATTTAAAATGTATTGTTTTTCTGGTGAATACTAAGTTATTTTTTGCTACTCTGTTCTGAGGTAATGATGACATGTAGCGCGTCTATCCCATAGACGAAGGAAACAACAATATTTTGTGAAACCTCCTTGCATACCAGTCAAAAAAACCATGGTTGTTGACTGATGTGCGATGGTCTATACTATATATACAAATAAATTTAAATCACACACCTTAAGGTCACCACAGATCTTCCATTTATTATCGTTGTAATTGTGTAATGTCAATATTTCAGTCATTGATTCGTAATTTTCCTTTTGTAAATTAATGGCAGTTTTGTCATATGGCTGGTTAATTTTTTGAAATAAACCATCAACATCAGTACAGTATAGAAAAGAATAGACGATTGAATTCATTAAACCAGTTTTTCACAGTGCTAAAGGATGGTGCCTCATCGCCATACAAAGATTTAAGTTCATCGATGCACACTTGTCGTGATAATCCACGTCGAAATTTGTGAAAAATTATAACACGAAAATGTTCACGAGTTAATTCCATTTTTTTTGCCAAATTGATTTTTTCAAGTCACTGTAAACAACACAAATGATGGTCGTACGTCAAAAAGTCCTGAGTAGGTTTATGCTAAAAAATGTCAAAATTTTCAATGGAAATGTCAGATGGCGCCAGGCAACACTTGGTGTTGCCTAGGCCAGAAATATATATAGCAACCTTCGCAAAAAATGAACAAGACGTGGTTGCCCAATTTGTATGCCTGATTTGAATTCCGCTCACCCAGATTAGTTAAAAAAGCATTCTTCGTTTCTGTAGTAAATTTTTTTCTAAATTTGTAGACCAGTGTAATAAATATAATAATATATATTATATAATACACCCAAACGATGTGCAAATTACAAATTAAAAATCAAAACTAAGTTAAAAAGTAACTAACATTTTTTATTAATACAATTGACTTTTTTAAATGCTTTATATCTTATCATAATATTAGAAGACTTTCCGCACTAGGCATTATATGAAATAAGGAGAAAAGAAACCAAAAATCAAAACATTGGCATTTATAAATGTTTTCGGAAATTACAATACTGTATGAGCTATTTTTATGATTTTTATTTGATGTATGCTCATAAAAATCTTACTAGAAATATTGGAGTAAAGGTAACATCAGTAAAGTTAGTTTCTCCGTAATTATTTTTATATACATACATTAAAAAATGGTGTACGGGAACCATAGTTAGAACTTATCTTAGCGATACCGCTTTGTGGAAATCTGCACATGTTCATCTGGTGGTAGTCTACGCGATTGACTCAAAGTAGGCGTGATCAGACCTGTAAACGTTACCCCGCATATTCGAAAGTCGATGATGTGTTTGGCAGCACTTATCAGAAAACCGGCAACATAGGAAAGATCGGCGAGTCCCCAACCACACGATTACATTATTTGAAGCGGAGTATATATGGCTGATTCCTGTGGAAGACAACAATATTTGGCGCACTTCTGAGGTTATGTCACCCCATTCTGCCAAATAGTTGTTTTTGTATAGATCATTTAAATCAAACTTAAGTGAAATGTCATATTTTGAGTTGTGACGTTCTTTTTCTAAATGAGCGATACGCATTTTAACTGGTAATAATACCAAAAATTGTGGTTTGATATAGCTCCCACATATTTATCCATATATTGCTTGGCAAACGATAGAGGAGTGTGTTGTACAGTTGGCCCTGTCGACTTACTGCTTTCAAATTTGTATTGTGCAATATGACGCATGATTATTATCGAAGCATTTAATAATAACGTATACGCACTGTTGTCCATTTAATATGTATACAATGCAACGATAATTGTAATGAATTGCTGCTTATATGTATACACTAGCTTACCAGGTGCGCTTCGCAGCCCCCATCTTTTATCTATTTTCTGTTTAGGGTACTGTTAAATAGCTATACCTCTTTCTTTCAAAATGACATGATTATTACATATGGTGCAAAATGAAGAATATTTGATTACTTTTCCAGTTATGTTCCAAGAGTTACCCTGACATCATGGTACAATATTTATCCCTTTTCCCACAGTCCCTCTGGACGTTGAAAAACTATTTTTTTTTTGCTTCATACGTTAGTAACTTTCCCCTTGTTTATGTTCCAATACCTACATTCACACCCTGGTACAATATAAAACCATGTTTGTCCCACTGTGTCTATAAAGGTACGAATTTAAAAATCTAAAGTAAATCGCTCCATTGTACTACATTTAACCTTTAGTGTGTCATAATTAACCACTTTGCACGATTGTACAATACTTTAAAATGATATTTCAAGATCAAAATTCGCAAGTTTAGGCCGTATTTAAACATTTTTGTACCCTATCTGTGCCATTTATTTAACTTTTTCCCCACGGTTTAAGTAGAAGAACCTATTTGGAAAAAACAATTTCTTAGCTTTGGTTTATGCTGTAAGAGCTACCTTTGCACTCAGGGACCACATTCAACACCTTTTGCACCACTCTTCCATATTAAACACTTTTTATTACACTGTGCTTCTAAAGTACGAATTTTTATACATATCTGGGACTATTTTGTTCTCTTTTTTCCCCACTTACCACATTTAACCATTTTATCGTATTTACCGTACCATATTTAACCCTTTTTGCTCCACTACACCATATTTAACACATTTTTTCCCTTCTGTAACCTGTTGAGCAATTTTTGCTTGCCCCAACTGCATCATTATTTTCAACCATTTTGCACCACAGTGCTACATAATTGCAGTGCATCATAATTTTAACCTTTTTGCACCACAGTGCTACTAAAAGCATACATTTAAAAAAAACATTCTTATTTCATATTTAACTTACCCTCTTTCCCTGCATCCATATTTTTACCCACTGTACTAAATGTACGCTATATTTTACCCACTGTGCTATATTTAACCTTTTGGGTCCACTGAATCAAATTGAACACCTTTTTGTCTTACTATATTTTGTCCACTATATTTAACCATTTTTGACCCACTGTACCATAGTTAACACATTTGTGCCCCACTGTACCATACTTAACCCATTTTGTTCCACGTTACCATATTTTACTATTTGTGCCCACTGTAACCATTTTTGTCATACTGTGCCATAATTAACCATTTGTGTCCCACTGTTCCATTTTAACACGTTTTTTTCCCCACTGTTCCATAGTTAAAGCTTTTTGCCCCACTGTACCATATTTAACCCATTTTGTCCCACGCTACCATATTCAACTAATTGTGCCCCACTGTACTATAGTTAACCATTTTTGCCCCACTGTGTCATATTAAACCCTTTGTTTCACTGTACCATGTTTAACAGTTTTTGCCCCACAGTACCATATTTAACCCTCTTTGCTCCACTGTACAATATTTAAACAGTTATGCCCGACTGTACTGTATAGTTAACCATTTTTGTCACACTGTACCATATTTAACCCTTTCTGCCCCACTGTATCATAGTAAATAAATTTTTGCCCCACTGTTCCATAGGTAACGCTTTTTGCCCCCACTGTACCATTTTTAACCCATTTTGTTACACGTTACCATATTTTACTTTTTGTGCCCACTGTAACCATTTTTGTCATACTGTACCATAGTTAACCATTTGTGTCCCACTGTACCATAGCTAACACATTTTTTCCCACTGTTCCATAGTTAAAGCTTTTTGCCCCACTGTACCATATTTAACCCATTTTGTCCCACGTTACCATGTACCATAGTTAACCCTTTTTGCCCCACTGTGTCATATTAAACGCTTTGTCTCACTGTACCGTATTTAACAGTTTTTGCCCCACTGTACCATATTTAACCCTCTGTGCCCCACTGTACAATATTTAACACAGTTATGCCCCACTGTACTGTATAGTTACCCATTTTTGTCACACTGTCCCATATTTAACCCTTTTTGCCCCACTGTATCATAGTAAATACATTTTTGTCCCACTGTTCAATAGTTAGCGCTTTTTGCCCCACTGTACCAGTTTTAACCCATTTGTCCCACTTTACCATATATTTACCATTTATATATAACTATTTTTACCCCACTGTACCATAGTTAACCCTTTTTGCACAACTGTGCCCAATTCAACTCTTTATCTCACTGTACAAAATGTTTACCCACTGTACCATATTTAACAAATTTTTTTTTACTTAAACCTTTTTCCCCGACTGTAACTTCCAATCTCTATTTTATGTTCCAAAAGTTAACCTGGAACCATTGATCCATGTTTGACATTTTTAAGCCACTGTACTATATTTTACACTGTGTGCCCCGAAAACTACGAATACAAAAAAAACTTAATACCCCGATCAGTTGTCATGAAGACAACCCTCGATTCAATTTTCACCATTCTAATATAAGGCTTTAAATTTGGTGGTGGTACCTTATTTATACCTTCCTGTCCCACTGTGCATCGAAATTTTTAAAAAAATCACTCCTTGTTCTTGTTTACGTCCCAAGAGCTACTCTCACACCAAATTTCACGATTGTAGGTCTTGCCCTTTGGATTTGGCTGTTGTACCACATTTTTCCCTTTTTACCCCACTGTGTACGTAAATGTTCCAATTTCGAAAAATCCTGTCAATTTCATAGTCTACCTCATAAGAGCTACCCTCACACCAAATTTCACGATTCTAGCTCTTGCCATTTGAATTTGGCTGTTGTACAGCATTTATCTCATTTTTCCCTTTTTACCCCACTGTGTTCGTAAATGTTCGAATTACGAAAAATCCTGCCAATTTCAGAGTCTACCTCATAAGGGCAACCATCACACAATATTTCACGATTCTAGCTCGTGCCATTTGGATTTGGCTGATGTACCACATTTATCACTTTTTACCCCACTGTGTGCGTAAATGTTCGAATTTCGAAAAATCCTGCCAATTTCTTGAGTCTACCTCCTAAGGGCTACCCTCATACCAAATTTCAAGATTCTAGCTCATTTCGTTTAGATTTGGCGGTGGTACAATATTTATCCCTTTTTGCCCCATTGTGCGGCTAATAGTACGAATTTCGAAAAATCCCGCCTTATTGCTCGTCTACGTCCCAAGGACTACCCTCCCACCAAATTTCATGATTCTAGCTTCAGCCGTTTGGCCTGGGCGATGATCAGTCAGTCAATCAGTCAGTCAGTCAGTCAGTCAGTCAGTCAGTCAGTCAGTCAGCCAGTCACGCAACAATTTTATATATATAGATTTTTCCTGCGACATACACTGGTGTTTGTATTCCTTCACTATTTAGAAGATATAATTAAATTATATGTAATTAAAAAATAATGGCGCACCTCAACTATTCGACGCAATTCAATTAACTATTCATTGAAAAATGGAAAAAGAATGCAATTTAATTAAGCTGCTATGAATGGCTTACACATTGATTAAAATTACGATATCACATACTCGTACAATTAAACTCATTCGTATTCCACATAGCAAAATATAAATTAATATATGAGTGAAATAAAAGAATGTGATATACTCGTTCAAATAGCTAATTGGTGTATTGAATTTCATGTACACCCTTTATACCGTCTCTTTATTGAATGGTAACATAACGAAGGTGTGACCGCAGACCTTATTTTGACGAAAATCTGTTTTTTTTTTCGTAATTTAGACGACTTTTTTAGCCAAAAACATAGAATGATGTTTTTTTAATTGTTTTGCAATATGCTTTACATTTTCATTCATCCTTTGAAGATAAAATTAGAAACAAAAAATTCAAGTATTACGGATGATTATATTAACAATTAAATTCTTAAAATCTCCACCATAGATTGCATTCAATGCCATAACAGGAAACCCTCTGGAATTGTGTTATGTTATAAAATAGTTGGAGAAAATTTTAAAGAACAATTATAATTGAGCATTATGCGTAAGAATGGCTTCAGTAAAAATGAATCTGGAACATTAAATTGTTATCCCAATTTAGGGTTTCTTGGTCTGCCAGAAGTCAAATCGAGTAGGACTCTTTGTATGTTACCGACATTTTAGCCCAATTGGTTGGAAGTCAAATCGGGTGGGGTCTGTATCAAATGTGGACCTATGAAATTCACTACAAGTGTGAATGATTGTAAGTAATTATAATCCTACAACGAACATTTTAATTCAATCCGTTACTATTTATTTTTTATAATGTACTAGCTGGACCCGGTCCACTTCGTTGTCCCAGACTTCAGATTTCCGATCCCGTCCATTTATCAAAACATGGCCCATGTAGATAGAATATATTCGTAAGTACGGACAGTAGGAATCACTTAAAAAAATTGTCTTATATGGGTGGACCAACGCCCTCTCAACCATTTATCAAAACATGGCCCATGTAGATAGAATATATTCGTAAGTACGGACAGTAGGAATCACTTAAAAAAATTGTCTTATATGGGTGGACCAACGCCCCCTCAATCAAGAACTTATAAAGCCTATGCCACACTCTAAGCTTATCTGAAGATTCCCTGAAAATTTCATCAAAACCAATCCAGCCGTTTTGTAGTCCATACGTAACATACGCACATCCATTTATATATACATATATAGCTGGAACCGGTCCACTTCGTTGCCCCAGATTTAGATTTCCAATCCCGTCCAGTTTTGAACCAATCACGAATACTGCCACCAAAAACTTCTCCATAAAGTAAGAGCGCTCTCGCTAAGAAATTGGGAAGATATCTCAATTTCAAAATTTGGCTTTGGCACATTGGTCTGATCCCGACCATTTTTGGACTAATCAGGTAGACTGCAACCAGATACATACTCGTATAAACATAATCACAGTACTATGGCTAACAAATTGTGCAATATATCTCAATTTCAAAATTGGCTTCTAAGGGCGGAGCCACGCCCTTTGGTCTGATTCCGCTCATTTTTAGACCCATCACATAGACTTCCACCAGACATATACACACAAAATAACAGCACTCTCGCAAATAGATTGTGCAAGATACCTCAATTTCAAAAGGTTGCTTACATGTGCTAGGCCACGCCCATAGATCCGATTTCGCCCAGATTTGGTCAAATCACATATGCACAAAATTACAGCACTCTCAATAAAAAATTGTGCAAGATATCTTAATTTCAAGATTTGGCTTATATGGGCAGGGCCACGACCCTTATTCCGATCTTCTCTATTTTTGGAGCTATCACGTAGACTACCACCAGATACATATGCACAAAATTACAGCACTCTCGATAACAGATTGTGCAAGATATCTCAATTTCAAAATGTGGCTTACGTGGGCAGAGCGACGCCCATTAGTCTGATCTCGCCCATTTTTTAACTAATCACGTAGACTGCTACCAGATACATATAAACAGAATTACAGTACTATCACTACTAAATTGTGCAAGATAGCTCAAATTTAACTTATATGGGCGGGACCACGCCCATTAGTCCGATCGCGCCCATTTTTGGATCAAACACGTAGACTAACACCAGATATATATGCACAAAATTACAGCACTCTCGCTATCAAATTGTGCAAGATATCTTAATTTCAAAATTTTGCTTTTATGGGCGGATTTCAGATAATGACATCTGGAAACAATTCTTCTATTTTTTTCGCCAATTATAAAATATTTTATTTTGTGCAGAGAATAGATATGCTAATTTATTTTGAAATCGGTAATAATGACCCAAAAAAGGCGTTCGCTTGACATGGAATTAAAGATATAAACAGTAGTTTAGTAATTGTCGTTAAAAAATGATTTTTTTTCCAAAAAATTGTTTTTTTTTGCTGTTTTCAAGAGTTTGAGTATACTAGTTATTGTTATTATTATTGTGGCATACGTAAATTTTTGGAATTTCTGCATAGTGGTGAAACTACAATTACTGTCTGTGAGACTAAGTCATCCTGAAACGGATTACAGCAAAATATACATATAGTTTTAGGACACTCCTTCGGTATTTATGTTGAAAATATATATAAAGAAAAATAGCCCACTTCACTAATGTGATAGCATAATAAGACAAAAAACGTATATTTAAAATTTTCCATGGAGAAATCTGTCATTAAACTAATTTTATATGTTTCCGTTTTCCACTTTGGATAATCTCCTAATTTTAACTGAGCTGTAGACAATGGAAATAAAAAGGTTACAATATGAGAATAGGCATTGAATTCACGGTCTTTATCTCCTCACCTTACAGTGGAAAATATATATCATTTGCTACGAGCCAAACGTGTAACACATCGAAGAAGTGACCAAAGATACCAAGTACGTTTGGTGGAAACTTGATTTGGGACATTTTAAGTCATTTGAACAATATCTCTACGTCCGCCTGTCTGCTGGCACCAGCAATATATGATAACTCTCGAAAAGAGTAACCGATTGACTTCAAATTTGATATCCGGTAATATTTTTCTCCTATTCTTCTAAGTTCGAAGATGGGCCATATTGGTCACTCTTTTTAGTACTTCCCCAATAATGGGTTAACATTTAGTGAAATATTGATTCTTTAATAAAAGCTATAATACTTATTCGAATCTTCTGAAATTGCCCATGAAAAAAAATCGGTACATATTTTTATTTATTTTATTTATTTATTTTATTTATTTATTTATTTAATCGACATAGTCTAGCACAATGAGAATATAATTCTTATCAATAGTAGTGCTAGTGGTACAAATGATTACATTTTACAATAGATTCTAAATTACATAACAATATAAATATAATCTTAGTATTTTGTGAGAATGTTTTACAATTGTAATTGATTTATAATTTTACATGTTATTTGAAAAAATTGAATAACTCCTTTTTAAAGTGCAGGATGTTGCTTATTGTTTGAATATGTGAGGGAAGGATATTCCAAAGACGAACAGTGGGTATGAAAAATTGTCTCTCTGATCTTGAGGTATTAAATCTTGTTTGAATAATTTTTTTTGCCACGATTTGAACGTGCAAATTTTATCCTTTGTATAAGATAGTCAGGTTCATTTGTGTTTATAATTTTGTGTATAAATCTCAGGCTTTTGAGTTTTAAGTAGTTACAGAAGTCTACGTTGAAAATCTGGTATGAATAATGAGATATTCTTTCGCTACGATTTTTATTGAAGATATACCTCGCAATGTTATTATATGCTACTCTTAGCTTTTGTTGATCTGTGTAGCAACAATTATAATAAAATTTAAGACCCATATAAAAGAGTGGGTATCAAGTAAGTTTTCGCTAAGAGCATGCGTATGAATACCATGAACTTTTCCAGTCGTAATAGTTATATGGTTGGACCATGATAATTTATCATTAAAAAATATGCCAAGGTTTGATGAATACGGTACATATTCAATGATTGTTCCATTATAACAAATATTAGCCAGTGTCTGACGGTGACGATTCCTTTTTGATATATGTATACAGGGTTGCCCATATTCGACGGACCCATCTGGCAACGCCATAACTTTTGACACAGATGTCAGATCGCTTAATGACATACCGCGTTTGAAGCGTCAGTCCAAGCAGATTTTTACCATGGAACAATACATGCCACGCGAGCGCTCTGAAATAGTTGAAATTTACATTCAACAGAAGAAGTCAATTGTGAAAACTCAACGTGCTTTTAAAATATTAAAAAATGTGAGAAGTGCGCCTTCTAAGAACACCATTAAGCGTGTATACGAAAAATTTTCGACTGGTGAGGCTCTTTGAAAATCCTCAGGAGATTCAAGAATTGCCTCTTCATGACGAAAAAGTCACAGTTTGGTGCGGCGTTAGTGCGAAAACGGTCATTGGGCCGTTTTTCTTTGAAGTCAAAGGTTTACGTTAACAAGCCAAGGACCGTAGAAGAGCTCAAGGACAACATTCGTGAAGAAATAGCCGCTATTCCGGCCGAAATGTTGGCGAAAACGATGGAAAATGCTGCAAAAAGGGCACAATACGCCATCAACGCCAGAGGCGGCCATTTGAGAGATATCATATTCAAAAATTGATGTAAACAAATCTACTTGGAACAAATTAAATGATTAAGATTGTCAACCGCCAAATTTTTATTTTTTTCTTTGATTTTTTTTAAAAAAACATGGGTCCGTCGAATATGGGCAACCCTGTACATTTGGATTTGGAAGGATTAATGCACAGTCCATTATCATTTGCCCAATGGTTGATATTTATTAAGTCTTCGTTGATGTTTCCAATACAATACTGGATGTCTTTTGATTTAGCTCCAGAGTATAGCTGAACATCATCAGCGTACATGTGTACATTACAATGGCGCAAAGTATATGGTAGGTCGTTTATGTACAGACAAAAGAGCAATGGGCCCAATATGGAGCCTTGGGGAACTCCTCTATGTAATTCCAATGGCATCGAGTGGTTATTATTTGCGAGCGTCCTGTAATGTATGAAGAGATGAATCTGCAGGCGGAATTTGAGAAGTCAAACAACTTTTCTAATTTAGTTAACAGAATAGAATGATTAACAGTATCAAAGGCTTTACTATGATCCAATAGCACCAGAAATGAGTCCATATTCTCCTCCATATTGACCCTGAGATCTTCAACAACGTCAACTAGGGCTGTGATGCAACTTCTGCCTTTCCTGAAGCCAGATTGTTTGTTTGATAATAATTGGTTACTGTTGATAAATTCGTTCATTTGCATACACATTAGGTTTTCAAGAACTTTCGATAAGAATGGCAATATGGCTATTGGTCGAAAATCATTGTTAGATTTTGGGGTAGGTAGAATTTTCGCATTTTTCCACTCCGTGGGGAACATAGATTTCGAGAGAGCAGTATTAAACATGTAAGTAAAGTATGGTAACAAATAAGGCAGAATGTGCTTAAGAAGCTTTGGTTCAAGTCCATCCATACCGGCAGCATTGGATTTTATTTTCAAAAAGCTGGTAAGAACTTCATCCTGGTCAACGCATCGAAATGTAAAATCATTTTCTCTGCGAACATTGCAGTAGCTCGAATAAATATTTGTAGTGTTATATGTAAGATTCTCACCCACAAACTTTTTGTTCAATTCATTAACATCAACATCCACGTTATTTGTAGGTTTTTGTCCTATACCGATTTTCCGAATTTCTTTCCGTTCGGAAAATCGGTATAGGACAAAAACCTACAAATAACGTGGATGTTGATGTTAATGAATTGAACAAAAAGTTTGTGGGTGAGAATCTTACATATAACACTACAAATATTTATTCGAGCTACTGCAATGTTCGCAGAGAAAATGATTTTACATTTCGATGCGTTGACCAGGATGAAGTTCTTACCAGCTTTTTGAAAATAAAATCTAATCAGATATTCACTTCTGATCAGATATTCTATTCTGATCAGATATTCACAAAATACTAGGATAGGGTGTGGGAAAATGAAGAATTCAATTGTCAATTGCAAATAGCTCGGTAACTATATGCGCTAACTTCGGTTAGCAGACGAATGTTGCAGGTGCTTGAATATTGTGTGGCCAACTTTGAGGGCCATGTGTACCATAGGGGTACTAAACTAAAAACAACGGTCGTCAAAGGTCCATGTTTTGAAAATAGTTCACTCCTGAAACAATTTATTTACTTATATATTTGTTTTTGTTTTTGATTGTTTGATTCAAAATCATACACGTAAGAATCTTACTTAATATGAGTATTTTATATTATTTTCAATTTTCTTTCAGTACATGATGGTGGGTATGTCAGAATCTGCCGAAATTAACGGCTCTTTTTTATGTTTTAAAATCGTTCCTTGTGATATCGACTTACATAGATTACTTAGAAATTTGCATAACGAATTTGCCTTAAACATACTTGGGACCTAAAACCACTCCTACAAGAATGAGTGTAAAAAAACAAATTGAGACTAAGACCGATAAAACATGGATTCTGAGCATTCCATCAGAATTCTTATCCAACATCCGTGATGATTTTAAAACTGCAACTTTGTCCACCAGAAAAGTTTAAATTATTTAAAGATAACTTGTGAATGTTAACACGGCACGTTCGCAGTTGTTATGTCAATTTTACAATGTCATTGTGAAATAAAGTCAGATGGTAATGCTCTTATTCCCCTGCTGTGTAAAAGTGAGTCTCGTCTAGTTAATAACAAAAAAATAAGGATCATTGCAAAACAACCGCTGCGAAAATAGTTGTTAGAAATTCCACTCCAACTGTTTTTGCAAAAAAAAACGTCAAAAGTAAACATAGTTCAAAGGAAACACAGGAAGAAAAATATATAACCTAAAGGAAAAATATTTCCTTAGTGATATAATTTAAAAAATAAACTTTGATCTCGATTCGCAAAAGGAAATGTTTATTTCGAAATTGTTTCAATTCAAATCAAATCTTGTAGGTTGTGTTTATATAGATTGTAGTTGTATAAAAGGTATTCCTGTTAAAAAAAACTTTCTTTGCGTGTATATTATCTTTATTCACATACTTACTTTTGAAGTGAATTACATGGTTATGTACATATAGGATATTTTTAGTTCCATGCCACATCTTTAAAATGTGAATGTCATAATTGAATGCACGCGTGTTCATATTTACATCGAAATCCTTTTTAGTTGGAATACCCTTTAAATAATCCAACAGATAAAGGCATACACAATCAAAATAAAGGATTTTCAACCTTTATTGAGTTCATGCGGAATATTTAAACAATGACAAAATCTGTTTGTGTTTACGTAGGTTTACAAAGAATATAAAGCAAAGAAAATACTTTGATTATATTGAAAATAAAAATGTAGACATAATCACTCCATGAACTATATGTAGTAAACACAACAAATGCACAAAACAACCTTACACGCAAATTTAATTATGATCGAAAATATAAGTAATTTAAATTTTTATAGTGCTTTGATGCCAAAATATGTGCTACTGTCTTGGTTTTTGTTACTGAGTATCCCAAGAAATCATTTAGCTTTCGAATTCAATCTGTTTCCGATGGTGGCATACATTTTCATGTACCAGAATAATTGAAGGTATTAAAAGAGAAGTTCAATACGACACGTTTGTTGTTGTTCTGACAACTTTTCACTGCCAACGCTACATAGGAATGATGTGATTCTTTTCACCTCCTGCGATAAAGAGAATCTTTCTCAGTTTGCATGAGTAAAGAAATAAAATGAAATAAAAAAAGTGCAATAAAAACACGTCTTCAAGCTATACAAAATTGGTGACAAATGTACATGAATAGCTTTTCCCTAAATTATTAAAATTTTTAAACTTTTATAATTTAATACTTGAATGCCCAAATATATCATTGAATTCCTTTTTTTCTTTAAAATGCCCTCAAATAAATCCAACTCATAAATACATGTATCCCAAACAAAGGATTTTCGGCCTACCTTTTGTTCATGCGGAAAATTCTAATAATGTCGAAAGCTTTTTGGGACTTACATGATTTTAGACAACAGCGAAGCATTGAAAATGAAAAACACACAAAATGTTGATAAATAGGATGACAAAGAAAGAGTAATGTTTTTGTTCAGTGAATAATTGAAAACACGAACGTACCATTTATTTTGCATTTGAACCAATGCAAAAATAAAACCAGTATTATACCGATTCTTAGATGATGATCCGCTGCCTCATGGTGACCTAAAGAGGCAGGGGGGGCTATAAAAAACTTACATTGAAAAAAAAATATATTAATAAAATTAATGACGACACATTCTTAAATTAAGTATGTGACCTCGGCATAAATTCAATCACAATTTTCATTAAAATAATGGAAATTTACATGTTTTTTACGAAATTTTCCTTAATCTAAAGTTTTTTGAATTTGAATTAATGACTATCTAATCATAAGTTTTGTGTACGCCCTTCTTTAAATGTACGCCTTTAAATTAAAGAAAAAAAATCATTATTTTTGTGACAATCGGCATTATTTTATGTAATATTTCAATACTTTTAAGGATTTTCTACATTAAAACTATGACGTTGACATGTCATAGTTTTAATGTCGAATCGTACTTAATTGACAGTAGGAGATAGTTGAGTAATAAATTTAAGGCTATGCTCCCCTTTAAAGAAAAGTTGTCTTGGTAATAAATTTTATGATTATTGCCATTATTTTTACCCAGCAAAATTTCTCATTACCAAATAATCCGACGAGTAAGCAAAGTTCGATAATTGTAAGTACTTATTATTTAGCCACTTTTCTCATTATTTTAACATGGGGATGTCATTGAAGGGAAGTACTTCCCAAAAGCATACAATAAAGTAGCATAATAAGTACTTATTTGTAGCATAAGCATACCACATAAATATGTGCTTATGTTTTCACGATTACACTTGAATAATGCATTACCAATAAGCTACAAAATACGTAGTAGATATGGTAGATATGTAGAGATGGCCATTAAAAGTAATTTTGTACATATTGTCGCGAATATTTCGAATTTCTGAACCCAAATCACCATGTGAAAAATTCTTCAATTGTCTAACATCATACGATATACGTAAATATTTTTGGTATTTTCATTCAATTTGCACGTATTTTTGGAAAACTTGTTGAAAATAAATAAATCTTCTACAATAACCCACATATAGCCAAAATTGCATTATACTAAAATTTGCCAACAATTATTTTAATAAAAAAATCACTTATTTCTGGTTGTGTGTTTTGAGACGCGGATTGTAAAAAAATGAAATTGCGGTGAATATGGAAGTATACGTGCATATTGCTTGGCACCATACCATAGCAACAACAATAACTAAAACTCAAAATAACGGCAGTTGTGAACCACGAGGATTCGTGTACATGTGGTTATGCCGTCGGCGTCTTCATCGATCTCGGTTATAAGGGAGTTCGTGGATCGTAGTTATTTTTGCTGCATGTTTTATATGGTGATGTATGTACATACATACTTTTTTGAAGTGATCTTGTTAGAAAGTCCTGTGAAGAGATTTATGCGAACAATAAAAAATGCACGATAAAAATGCGGGTAATATGTTTTGTAATACTGGAAGTGGCAATAGGAAAATGTTTACATGAGTGAAATACAATATATAGTCCTGAAATAAACAACCTATTGGTGATTACAAAATTAACAAAACATATTTCAATTGGAAATTATATATTTATTAAAAATAACTGCTAACAGCGCATAAAGCAGAAATGTAAAATTATTTCTGGCAATATAGAAATTTGTTATTAATAGTATGTTATACAACTATCATTTTATTTTTTAGTAAAACAATTTTAGAATTGGTCTTTTAGAAGTATTTCTGTCGTAGAAAAGTGACAAATTCTACCAAATATTTCAACTTAAGTATTATATATGAACGATTGAAATATTTCTCTTAGTTTTCAGCGTTTTCCTATCGTGATATTTATTTGTATTTTCTTTAATCATTTTATTTGATTTCTTTTCAGAACAATTTTAATTTTATATCGCGAAATATTTGAAGATAAAAGATAAATGTAATTATTTGTTGTAAATTACAACAAATAATTCATAAATTTTATTTGAAAATCAAGAAACTTAGTTTGGAACGCAAATATTAATAGATTACAACGAAATACATTTGCGAACTGACTTTCTCAAATAAAATATGTAAAATCACACCAACAATGTTATTGTTTTCCGAATATATTTTATTTAAAAAAGAGTTAAAACTTTTGACTTTTTCTTTTTTTATTTTATACACAAACAAACGATATACAAAATTTGATTTAGAGTCAGCTGCACAACTCTGCACAAATTTTATTGGTGAATCTTTTTATCCCCTCACCTTAGAGAGGAGGGTATATATCATTTGCTACGAACCAAAAGTGTAACACATCGAAGGAGTGACCTAAGACCCTAAGTACTCGTATGTTCGACGGAAATCCGTTTTGGTTCATTTTAAGTCATTTGAGCAATGTCCGTCCGTCCGTCCATCCGTCCGTCAGTCTGTCTGGCTGATGCGTCCTTTAGTCAATAAAAAAACGACTTATGCAAAATTTCATTCACCTGCGACGGCTCCTTCTATTTTTGGCCACCTCTTATATGAAATCATGACACTTTGCGACGCTACGCCACGATTGAGGAGATAAAGACGGCGTCGAAGGAGGAGCTGAACAAGATCACAAAAAATTATTATTTGAAGTGCTTCGAAGATTGGAAAACACATTTGGCAGATGAGTATTATATCCGAGGGGAATTACTTTGAAGGGAACAAAATGGATATTCATGAATAAATAAATACTTTTTGAAAAAATACAAAATACGCAAATTTTTTTGAACATACTACGTACATATACTATTTAGACAGTAAAGGATACAACACCACCAGAAAGCTCGTACCATTTGCAAAAATTTCTTTATTTTACCTCAGAATATATCAGTATTCTGTATTTTATTAAATATTTGAAAATGTGTTTTAACACCCTAAACCACACTGTTGTTAAGGGTGATATGAGTTTGTGCATTTGTTTGTAACACCCAAAACGAGAAGAGATAAACCCATCATTTATTATACCGATCGAGCTGGAATCACTTCCTTACTCGATTTAAACGTGTCTGTCCCTCTGCAGATACGAGTATATCGCTGTAATGGTCCGATTATGATGAAATTGAACACAGTGCTGTTTTTTTGGAACAATGAAATTGGTGAAAATTGGTTCAGGTTATATATACATATGTACCTACGATTTCGAATATACGGCCGGTAAAATCAACCGTTTTTCACCGATCTGTATGTATTTTAGCAGAAGTATATCCCTTATAGCAGAAACAATCCCACCAAAATTTTGGGATCAGATTTAGATGTAGCCTACATATATATTATCTTTCCAATTTTAATCTAAGCACCTTAGAAGCCGAATTTTACATCAGATCATTGTGAAAAATTGCTGGAGAGAGTCTCTTAACACCCAAACACAACCTACCAAATTTGAAGGAAACCTGTTCCTTCATGTTGCCTCCATACATACATATTTTTTCCGATTTGACATCTAACAATATATACGAGTATGCTGATTTTTCACCCAATCATTAAAAATCATATAGCAAAAACGGAATATACGCAAAATTCTAAGAAATGTTTGTCAAGAAACCATGGGTCTAAAATCAAAGCCTATCCCGCGCAAATCGACATAAACTCACTCACCCTGTTGAAAATTAAAAAAAAAGTTTTGAATATGTTGTAACAATTTCTATTGTATAATTGAAACAAGCAGATTATTTGCTACGGTCCAAAAGTGTAACACATTGAAGGAGTGACCTAAGACCCTAAGTATGTTCTGCGGAAATCAGTTTTGGGTCATTTTAAGCCGATTGAGCAATGTCCGTCCGTCTGTCTGTTTGCTGGCTGGTGCGCACGATAACTCGCAAAAGGAGTGACTTGACTTCAAATTTGGTATGTGGTAATATTTTGTTCTATCTCCGGCTAAGTTCCAAGATGGGCTATATTGGTCCACTCCTTTTAGTACCTCCATCACAAAGTGTTAAAATGTTGTTAAATATTGATTCTTTAATAACTTCTATAGTATTTATTTGAATATTTCAAAATTCTACCCACAGTATTAGTTTATAAGCTGCTATCAACTCGAAAAAATGGTCGAAGTTGTCACGCTCCTTTCGGTACTTCCCATAGAAATGCAACATTTTGCAAAAAAAAGTTAACATTTTATAACATTAATACCAGTGCATAAAAATACTTGAAATTTTGTACAGTGTAATGCTTTTATAGTGTCTATAGCCCCGTGAAAGACGGGCGTTATCACCACGCCCCTTTTGTACCTCCCACACAAAATGGACAAATCATATCACAATTTAATATCGCATAACGTAACATATCAGTGTACATAAACGTTTATAATTCGGCACAGTACAATGTTTTTAAAGTATCTACTGTTCAGCTAGAAATAGTGGTATTTGTTAAACCCCTTCTGGTACCTCCCACACAAATTGGCAGGATCGGTGTAATATTCAATATTACATTACTCACAAAGTGAGGGTATAACTTAGTCGGTTCACCCGTCTGAAACTTTCTTACTTGTTTATTTATTTATTTTATGCTTTTGTATCCTGTTATATGAATTACTTTACCTATGCCTTTTAGCAACAAAACAAAAATTATTCGTTTCTCGTCTATGGGTAAAAATAAAAGAAGTCTGTCAAAAAAGGTTCTAAGTTAAAATTTTGGAAGGTACATTTTTTTATAATCTGGTTGAGATTTTAGAAAAAATGATTTGAGCCGTTTTCAAAATTTAATATTTTTCGATATATGTGACCTACACAATTTTTCAGTGTGTGTTTATAAAATATCTATTTTCTCTTGAACTTTCAACTGAAATTTCTAAGTTAGGTCTGAAACATGTGCTAAAATCTATAAAAACCATCAATATTAATTAGGGTCAGAGTATTTAATATCGACCTATGTAGTTTATTTTTGGCTAAAATCTTTATAAGCAGTTACAAATAGGTAAAATAAGATATCTTTATCATTTTTTTTAAATTTTTTTTTGCAAAGTTTACTTTGTTTTAAAGAGGACAGAATGCGCCATTTCCTGAAAAAAAAAATTTTTATATTTTTTTAAAAAATTTTTTACGAAACCCTTTGTAGAAATAATTGGTAAAAATTTCAAATTTAGTTTTTGGTAATTTTAATAGTGTAAACTTCTTAAATAAATTTTTATGTTCTTCGGGGGTACTGCTGTGGTGCACTTAACAACCATGGATTCTTATTGGAAGATTGCATTTTTGTACTCGAAGAACGACACACTTTTGTCTCATCGATGATCGTCAAGGCACAACCAGTGCGCTATGGCGGAAGTTTATATGACTTAAAATGATTTTAAATGAACTATTCTGAAATCGGAGAGGCCTCATTTTATTTATATAAACTAAAAATACAACCATTCATTACACTGTGGAACATCATGAAACTTTTTCGGAAATAACAAGGTTCTGACAGAGAGGGTAAACATTAGAGATGTCAAACGGGATTGGTTTTCACAAATCCAGGGATTCGCGATTTTTAAATTGCAAATCCCGGGATCCCGAGTTTTTTCGGGATCCCGAAATTGTTCGATGTCCCGAGATTTTCGGGATAAATCGGGATTTTCGGAATCCCAAAATTGATCGATATCTCGGTATTTTCGGTATAAATCGGGATTTTTTCATTCTTAATAATGGGATATTTCGAAATAAAATATATATAAAAAATATTTTTCAACTTGTGAAATCAGTTTGACTAATTCCGTTTTTATGGGACCAAATCGATTTGTCGATCCATATCAGATTTTATATTAGGATTTTTATCATAAATTTGAAGAATAGAATACAATGATCTTTGTTTGTGGGAAACAAACTCTATTTGTGTTCTTGTTTTAAGTTTACTTAATTTTCATTACATTTATGATATACATTTTCTTCTCCAAATTTCAAATTTTTCCCCGGATTATGACAATGTTTTTTAATGTTAACAATTTGCTGCATTAGTTTACATTTTCGACAGAGATTATCCATCTTTCACTTAATATTTTATACGAGACAGCTTCATATATTATTATTAAAATATCCCGGGATGCATTTTAAAAAATTCCGGGATTCGGAATTTTTCGGGATCGGGATTTCCCGGGATTTTCGGGATCGGGATTTCCCATTTGACATCACTAGTAAACATAGAATATACATGTATCCCTTTGCATATTCCTTGTAATATTTTCATTTTAGGTTTAGGATGTCTTCAGAAACTTTACTAAAACACTACGTGGAACATTTTTGTTGAACATTTTAACCCTCTAGCTCCTAAATGTTGGGGTCTTTTCGGTTCCTTTTGTAGAGAAGGTTAAAAATCAAATTTCAAAAATATTTGCCACAAAATTCTACTATAAGTTTCTGAATACACCAAAACTCAAAGTTCAACTTAAATGCCAGAAATAATTCAAAACCTAAAATCCATTTTTAGATTATCACCAATTCTAAAAAGTACGAAATAATATTGCTTATTATGAAATATTTCTGGTATTAATGCTAAGTTTAGAGTTCTCGTTTCTTCAGAGACTTATAGTAGGATTTTACGGCAAATATTTTTGGTTTTCCATAAAAGACATAACAATTTTATACAGGGTGATCAAAGCAGAGATATTTTTTTCAATAGACTTTTTTTGAAATATCACGTGTGAGTCATGTCATGTTATTTTTGTTAAGTATTGTTTGACATTTCATCATGGAAAGACTTACGCCTGAACAACGTTTACAAATTATTCAGTTTTATTATCAAAATAATCGTTCGCCAATTGCGCTATGTCCATTTTTTTAAATCAAAAAAAAAACTTTCCAGTCGACCCACGACCCTGACACCCATGAGCAATATTTTAGCTCTCGTTAAGAGCTATCTTTTTTCCATTGACCGATTCCCGAGCTGACGTACCGGAATCATCGGTCCATATTTTTTCAAAAATGATGCCGGTGAGAACGTAACCGTCCATGGCGTGCCATGATAACCGACTATTTGATGCCTGATATTTAAACTCTCGGCGACATTTGGTTTCACAAGACGGTGCCACTTCCCACACATCGCATCAATCTATGGATTTATTGAGAGAACACTTCGGTGAGCATATAATTTCACATTTTGGGCCGGTCGATTGGCCACCAAGATCGTGTGATATCACACCGTTAGACTTTTTCCTGTGGGAATATGTAAAGTCTAAAGTTTATGCGGACAAACCCGCTTCGATTCCGGCCTTGGAGCAAAACATCACGCGTGTCATTCGCCAGTTACCAGTCGAAATGCTCGAACGAGACATCGAAAATCGGACTCAACGGATGGATCATCTGAGACGTAGCCGCGGCCAACATTTGATAGACATAATCTTAAAAAATAAATGCCAAAGAATATTCTTTCAAATGATAATAAACATTCCCCATTCAATTTGAATTTTCTGTGTTTTTCTTTAAAAAAGTAGGGAACGTCGAAATCGATCTAGAGTTCAAAATGGCGACGCTACGCCATTACCGAACAATGTCATATCGCCCAAAACCATGTATGTCATAGCGCCCAAAAAGCGTCATTTCGCCCAAATTAATTACCTGGAAATGTTATATCGCCCAAACGCAATGTCATTTTTTTTTTGGTCGATATGACATTCCAATAAATATAAAATGTTGCAAAGCATAGCTTTACAAAAGAACTGTAATAAAACAATTCATCATGTAGCGGTGACACAAACTGATTTGCCTCACCAAAGACGGCTACGCGTACCAAAGTGCATATGATTGCAAACAAATGCTCAAACTCATAAAGTGTAGTGAAGGGTATACAATTTGATATTTGTTTATTCCAATTTAGAATCTATGGAAGCCATATTTGAAATCCGATAATTATGGTACATAACAGAGGAAATATTCTTGATCCGAGGAAGAACACTATCGAATTTTTAGGAAAATGGCATATATAAGTTTCATATGCTAAGATATTTCTCAACAGATCCCTTCAATCAAGAACAAAACTTGCCAAATTTGAAGAAAGTCTGATCAGATTTAGATATAGCCTCCATATATACCGATCTGCCGATATTGAGCCAAAGCGCTTCAAAACAAAATTTTTAGAACAGATCGTTACAATTAGACAAACAACATCAATAAAATATGACCATTTTTCTTACTATTCTGCTTTGGGAGAACGGTACTGGTTATCACATAGTCCGGTTCGTCCGACTTTAGCCATTCCTTGCTGGTGTTTTTTATGTAAGTCTACTACAGTAAGGAAAGACTAACGTTGGACTAACTTTATAACATATAAGTTTTTTATGTTTGGCCCATAAGTTCGACAAACAAAGCCGGATTTGTGGAAGACATTTTAAGAAATTAATTTGTAGTTTTACACATTTGATATTATTAATTTTTATTTTTGTTGTTTTTGTATCGTTTAATCTTATCTCTAGCCTTCAATTTCGGAAATCGGGTATCAATAATACCCCTGAAAGAAAGGGTTCGTTAATGTATCGAATATTTTTCAAATTTGTTTCAGCAATGAAGCTTTTTATTTCTGTGCGGATTACAATCGGTTTTTCCCCGATTTCAGAAAGATCCAATTCATCATAATTTTGGCCGATAAAAACATATTCAAAAATATTGTGCGACAGTTGTAAAACACCATGTGAAAATGTCAACTTTTTTGTCACCCATGGACGAAACTATATACAAGTAAAACTGAAGACCATAGGTAGCAAAATGGCATACTCATTTTTTTATTTCGTGATCGTTTGTCCTTTTTACAGGACTTTTAAAATTGCAAAGATAATATTTTTGAAATATGTTTCTTTGCACTTATTACAATGTGAATTGATAAATATGCATAACAAATAAAAGGGGAGAATTCCAGCTATTTATTAAATTTTATGGAAAGAAATTATAAGGATGAATGCTATAAAAAAAAATGTTTACACGTTGTAACAATTAAAACTTGGCGCGCAGAAAAATGTAAAGTATTTAAAAATAATGTTTGCCTTTATGGCACCTTTACAAAGTCAAAGCTAACACATATATGTATATACGGTTACGCTTAATCTCAAGCTGCGTTAAAGTACGTTAATTTCTGTCTGCCAATAAGCAAAAAGAATATTTGCAAAAATTTCTTGCGAACTTTTTAGTTAATAATTCCAGTGTAGCTGTTGTTAGAAACAACTACCTTTGAAATATAAACCAAAGCAACGGTAAATTGTTCGAAAAGCACGAACTGCATATGTTTTTTGTTTAGATACAAAAATGTATACGTTCCTATAGGCACGCGTTATTTAAATTAAGTCCACTCTTTATCAAGTTGTTGCTTAACATTTTATTCCTGTGAGAGATTTTTCTTTTGTTAGTAGACAAATTTAATTCACTAATTTGCTCTTAATGAAAAATTTAGTTTTTTGTTGATTTCTTAAATGTGTATTTGAGTTTTATTTTGCTTATTCAATACATTTATAATTGAACCCCAGCAAAATCTTGGTAAGTACCTGTCATTATTCCCTGCATTACCAAATAATGACATCTCAATATTCGCTGAATTACTTTCGGCTTATTAATAATGACTTACCAATAATAACAGAAATAAGTGATTTTTTTATCAAAATAATTTTTGGCAATTTTGGCTATATGTATATGGCTATATGTATTGTAGAAAATTTATTTATTTTCAACAAATTTTCCAAAATACGTGAAAATTGAATGAAAATACCAAAAATATTTACGTATACCGTATGACGTTAGACCGTTGAAGAATTTTTCTCATGGTGGTTTGGGTTCAGAAATTCGAAATATGTGCGACAATATGCCCAAAATTACTTTCAATGGCCATATCTACCATATCTACTACGTATTTTGTAACTTATTGGTAATGCATTATTCAAGTAATTAAAATCGTGAAAACATAAGTACATATTTATGTGGTATGCCTATGCTACAAATAAGTACTTATTATGCTACTTTATTGTATGCTTTTGAGAAGAACTTCCCTCCAATGACATCCCCATGTTAAAATAATGAGAAAAGTGGCTAAATAATAAGTACTTACCATTATCGAACTTTGCTTACTCGTCGGATTATTTGGTAATGAGAAATTTTGCTGGGACAGGATTATAAATGTATTAATAATCAAAATATATCTAAAGAAAACACGCATAAGTGTATACATATATGCAAAATTAATGATTCCAAGCATTAAATCAATTCATGCGGAAAATTTAAATAATGAAAAAACTTTAGGGTTCTTTAGTCGATTTGAAGCAACAAAAAATGTTCTTTGATATTTCAAATGACACAAAATGTTGATAAATATGATGACTACGAAAAAGTAATTATTTTCGTTTAATGAACTAGAATAACCTCAAACATACAACACTGTAGAATTTTAATTAATGGAGGAATTAAAGTTGCAGATAGGAGACAGATTTTTGTTTTCGTTCTTTTTGTTCCATGCTTACACTCGTATTGTTAAAGAAGAAAATATTTGTAAAGAACAGTAACGCCTTAAAGTATACGAGTATTATACCCTAAACCACAATTAAGATGCTATTTTCTTCTGCGAATAATAAAAAGTCATTTAAAATTTTAAATTTGAACTACCGATTACTTTGACTTGAGTTTTAAGCCCTTTGGACTGGTAGTCTTATGAATGATATTATTTTTATACCCTACACCACACTGTGGTACAGGGTATTATGACTTTGTGCATTTGTTTGTAACGCCCAAAAAGAGAAGAAATAGAACTATAGTTTATTATACCGATCGTCATAGAATCAATTTTTGAGTCGATTTAGCCATGTCCGTCTGTCTGTCCGTCTGTCCATGTATTCTTGTAATCAAAGTGCAGGTCGTAGTTATGGTCCGATTGTGATGAAATTTAGCACAGTGCTCTTTTTTGGCCCAAGGACGATCCCTATTGAAATTGGTCAAAATCGGTTCAGATTTAGATATAGCCCCCATATATATGTTACCGCCGATTTGACATGTAAGCGCTGTAGAAACTGTATTTTATATCAGATCAGTACGAAATTTGGCAGAGAGAGTTCCCTTATTACATGAATGAACACTACTCAATTCGGGGAAAATCGGTTCAGATTTAGATATAGTCCCCATATATATGTTTCACCCGATTTGACATGTTAGCGCTATAGAAACCGTATTTTATATCCGATCTGTACGATATTCGGCAGAGAGAGTTATCTTGTCACGTGAATGAACACTACCAAATTCGGAGAAAATCCGTTCAGATTTAGATATAGCCCCCATATATATGTTTCACCCGATTTTACATGTAAGCGCTGTAGAAACTGTATTTTATATCCGATCAGTGCGAAATTCGGCAGAAAGTTTTCTTATTACATGAAGGAATTCTGCCAAATTCGGAGAAAATGCCAAATTCGGAGAAAATCGGTTCAGATTTAGATATAGCCCCCATATATACGTTTCCCCCGATTTGACATGTAAGCGCTGTAAAAACTGTATTTTATATCCGATCAGTACGAAAATCGGCAGAAAGAGGTTTCCTATTATATGAATGAACACTTTTAAATTTGGATGAAATCGGTTCAGATTTAGATATAGCCCCCATATATACTTTACCCCCGATTTGACATGTAAGCGCTGTAAAAACTTTATTTATATCCGATCAGTATGAAATTCTTCAGAAAGAGGTTTCCTATTATATGAATGAACACTTTTAAATTTGGAAGAAATCGGTTCAGATTTAGATATAGCCCCCATATATACGATACCTCCGATGACATGTAAGCGCTGTAGAGACTGTATTTTATATCCGATCAGTACGAAATTCGACAGAAAGAGGTCTTTTTACGTGAATGAGTATTCAGGGAAAATCGGTTCAGATTTATATATAACCTCCATATATATGTTCCTCCTGATTTGGTATCAAATCGCTATAGTAGTTGTACTTTACTTCCGATCATTAAAATTTTCCAGAAAGATGTTTCTCAATTTAGGAACGAATATTGCATAATTTTGCGATTATCGCTTCAAAATTAGATAATATATTCCTACCCATTTACCAATTATTCCAAATTCTTATCGCAGTGTCCCTTATCGCATTGTTAGGGAGGTGTAGGGTATTATATAGTCGGCCCCGCCTGACTTTCTGCCTTTCCTTACTGGTTTTTTTTTTGTTGATATGCTTTCAATGTCATAATTAAAGCCAAATTTGTTGGAGATTACTTTATTGATTTTAGTTTTATGTTTTTTTTTGCATTATTTCAAAAAGGTTTTATGTGCTGAAAAATGTTAGTTTCCTTTATTTTTGCTGCGCACTAATACCACAGTTTAATCCATTTTCATTTGAATTTCAAATTTCTAGCACGTCCTTCTAACATATTTTTCCATATGTCAGATGCAAGGATTTTATGGACGGCTTTTGCATTCAAACCAACAGTTCTAACTTTATAACTTGTTGAAAACAATTTTATATTTCAGTGATTTATTCATACTTTTAATTCATATTTCAAGTTAAAATATGGCAGAAACTATTTGAACCGCAGAGCTGCTGTGGAGTTAATGAAATGAAATGCAAATCTAAACGTATTAAATATAATTAAATAATAAATAATTCTATAATTGACCGCAAATGAAGTGGAGGCAATGTATTTCGATATATTCACACTTTGTTAAATAGGGACAATCCCTATTGAAAATAGTCCATATTTACGTCCCTGTAAAAAATCACTGGGTTGCTATTAAAGTGCATTGTGGAGACCTTAAGTAATTTTTTACAAGAAATCTTTCTGTCGAATACATAATTGAAAAAATACATAGATTTTTACGACTATTCATATCATTTTTTTAGAGGGTAATTTCCAGAGGTAAGTTGATAACCGGGGGTCTCGAGTGTTTTAGGAGAAATACTTCTAAAAATGTCTTGTTAATTTTATTCTTTAACATGGAACACCTATCTCAAATTCTCAGAAAATGTTGCCCTAGTGTGTGGGAGTAATAACCCACAATATTAAAAAATCTAATGAAAATTCCAGTAATGGTTTTTATACCCTACACCACACTGTGGTACAGGGTATTATGACTTTGTGCATTTGTTTGTAACACCCAAAAGGAGAAGAGATAGACCCATTGTTTATTATACCGATCGACTTGTAATCACTTTCTCAGTCGTCTGTCTGTCCGTCTGTAGATGTATTCTTGTAATCAAAGTACAGGTCGCAATTATGGCCCGATCTTGACGAAACTTTACACATATCCTTTTTTTTTGGCCCAAGGACGATCTCTATTTAATTTGGTTGAAATCGGTTCAGATTTGGATATAGTCCCCATATATATGTTAGCCCCGATTTGACATGTAAGCGCTGTAAAAACTTTATTTTATATCCGATCAGTATGAAATTCAGCAGAAAGAGGTATCTTATTATATTAATGAACACTGTTATATTTGGAAGAAATCGGTTCAGATTTAGATATAGCCCCCATATATACGTTACCCCCCATTTGACATGTAAGCGCCGTAAAAAAATTATTTTATAACCGATCAGTGTGAAATTCGGTAGAGAGAGGTTTCTTATTACATGAAGGAATACTACCAAATTCGGAGAAAATCGGTTCAGATTTATATATAGCCCCCATATATAGGTTACCCCCGATTTTACATGTAAGCGCTCTAAAACGTTTATTTTTAATCCGATCAGTTCGAAATTCGGCAGAAAAAGGTTTCTTATGACATGAATTAATACTGCCAAATTTGAGGGAAATCGGTTGAGATTTAGATATAGCCCCTATAAATACGTTACCCCCGATTTGACATGTAAGTGCTGTAAAAATGTTATTTTATGTCCGATCAGTGCGAAATTCAGCAAAAAGAGGTATCTTATTACATGAAGGAATACTGCTAAATTCGGAGAAAATCGGTTCAGATTTGGATATAGACCCCATATATATGTAACCCCCGATTTGACACGTAAGTATGAAATTCGTCAGAAAGAGGTTTCCTATTATATGAATGAAAACTTTTAAATTTGGAAGAAATCGTTTCAGATTTAGATATAGCTCCCATATATACATTACCCCCGATTTGACATGTGAGCGCTGTAAAAATTTTATTTTATATACAATCAGTGCGAAAGTCGGCAAAAAGAGGTTTCTTTCTACATGAAGGAATACTGCTAAATTCGGAGAAACTCGGTTTAGATTTAGATATAACACCCATATATATGTTACACCCGATTTGACCAATAAGCGCTGTAGAAATTGTATTTTATATCCGATCAGCGCAAAATTCGGCAAAAAGAGGTTTCTTATTACTCGAATGAATACTGCCAAATTTGGAGAAAATCGGTTCAGATTTAGATATAGCCCCCATATATATGTTACCCCCTATTTGACATGTAAGTGCTGTAAAAACTGTATTTTATATCCGATCAGTACGAAATTCTACAGAAAGAGGTCTTTTTACATGAATGAGTATTCAGGGAAAATCGGTTCAGATTTATATATAACCTCCATATATATGTTCCTCCTGAGTTGGGATCAAAGCGCTAGAGAAGTTGTACTTTACTTTCGATCATTAATATTTTCCGGAGAGATGTTTCTCAATTTAGGAACGAATATTGCTTAATTTAGTGATTATCGGCTCGGAATTAGATAATATGTTCCTGTCTACTTACCAATTATTCCAAATTATTATCGCAATAACATTTATCGCATTGTTAGGGAGGTGTAGGGTATTATATAGTCGGCCCCGCCCGACTTTCTGCCTTTCCTTATTGGTTACTAAATGACAAAGTTCAACCTTTCCAATAAAAACAGAAATTTGAAAAAATTATCTGTAATTTTTTTGTAGCCGATTTAAACTTAAAATTTTAAATGGCTCACCCGTATTTGTGTCCATCCCTAAAATTCTCAATTGCCGAGCCAATCGTGGTAGTCATATGAATGATATTATGTTCCATTATTAAATGACAAAGTTCAAATTTAAATTTTTAAATGGCCCTAGTTTGCTTGTTCCGTACAGACGCCTAAACGGCTGGACTGATCTTCTTTAACTTTTCACAGAATGTACATGGGAAGGGAGGGGGTGGTACTTGAATTTTCGATATTTTAAGTCGGCTTGGACCCGCCCATATGAGCAAAGTTTTGATATTAAAAATCATTTTTAGCTAGAGTTCTGAAATTTTGTGTGCATTCATTTAGTGGCAGTTTATGTGATGGGTCCAAAAATGGGCGGGATCGGACCAATGGCCGCGGCTCCGCTCATGTGAGCTAAGACCAATAGGAGTGGCCCCGCCCATTTAAGCCACAATTTGAAATTGAGGTTTCTTGCACAATATGTTACCGCTGGTGCTGTAATTTTGTGTACATGCATCTGGTGGCAGTCTACGTGACTGGTCTAAAAATTCACTGTAAATTAAAACCAGTAAGGAAAGGCTAAAGTCGGGCGGTGCCGACTATATAATACCCTACACCACTCTCGTAATATTGAATAACTCTGATATATAAATTTTGTAATTCATGTATAAATTGCTTACATAAATTTACTTTTGGGACATTTTATACTTAAATAATACCCTGTACCACAGTGTGGTGTAGGGTATAAAAACGATTGGATCTAAAGAGTCAAATCGGATGAAACATATATATGGGAGCTAAAGCTAAATCTTTACCGATTTTCTTCAAATTCGGCAATGTTGGTTCATGAATCAAGAAACTCTACCATTCTAAATTTCAAAACGATTGGATGTAAAATACAGCTTCTATAGAACTAAAGGGCCAAATCGGACGAAACATATATATGGGAGCTATAGCTAAATCTTAACCGATTTTTTGCAAATTCGGCAATGTTGGTTCATGGATCAAGAAACTCTACCATTCTAAATTTCAAGACGATTGGATGTAAAATACAGGTTTTATAGGACTAAAGGGCCAAATCGGACGAAACATATATATGGGAGCTATAGCTAAATCTTAACCGATTTTCTTCAAATTCGGCAGTGTTGGTTCATGGATCAAGAAACTGTACCATTCTAAATTTCAAAACGATTGGATGTAAAATACAGCTTCTATAGGACGAAAGGGCCAAATCGGACGAAACATATATATGGGAGCTATAGCTAAATCTTAACCGATTTTTTGCAAATTCGGCAATGCTGGTTCATGGATCAAGAAACTCTACCATTCTAAATTTGAAGACGATTGGATGTAAAATACAGCTTTTATAGGACTAAAGGGCCAAATCGGACGAAACATATATATGGGAGCTATAGCTAAATCTTAACCGATTTGCTTCAAATTCGGCAGTGTTGGTTCATGGATCAAGAAACTCTACCGTTCTAAATTTCAAAATGATTGGCTGTAAAATACAGCTTCTACAGGACTAAAGGACCATATCGGACGAAACATGTATATGGGAGCTATAGCTAAATCTTAACCGATTTTCTTCAAATTCGGTAGTGTTGGTTCATGGATCAATAAACTCTACCATTCTAAATTTCAAAACGATTGGATGTAAAATACAGCTTCTATAGAACTAAAGGGCCAAATCGGACGAAACATATATATAGGAGCAATAGCTAAATCTTAACCGATTTTCTTCAAATTCGGGAATGTTGGTTCATGGATCAAGAAACTCTACCATCCTAAATTTCAAAACGATTGGATGTAAAATACAGCTTTTATAGGACTAAATGGCCAAATCGGACGAAACATATATATGGGAGCTATAGCTAAATATTAACCGATTTTTTTCAAATTCGGCAATGTTGGTTCATGGATCAAGAAACTCTACCATTCTAAATTTCAAGACGATTGGATGTAAAATGCAGCTTCTATAGGACTAAAGGGCCAAATCGGACGAAAGATATATATGGGAGCTATATCTAAATCTGAACCGATTTCAACCAAATTCAATAGCGATCTTAACAGCCGCGAAATACTCTAAACTGCTAAATTTCAGAACGATCGGAGTGAAATTGCGACCTGTAGTCGACGAACAACTTTACATGGACAGACGGACGGACGGACGGACGGACAGACATCGTTAAATCGACTCAGCTAGTGATTCTGAGTCGATCGGTATACTTTAAGGTGGGTATAGCTGTGTTATTTTCAGGTGTTACAAACATCTGCCGTGAAACAAACTTATAATACCCTGTACCACAGTGTGGTGTAGGGTATAAAAATCGATTATTTTTGCAACAATATTTCAAAAATTTAATCAAGAGATAGATTGCGACAAAAATATCGCGAATTTTGTATTTTTTCAAAAAGTATTTATTTATTCATGAATATCTATTTTGTCCCCTTCAAAGTAATTCCCCTCGGATATAATACACTTCTGCCAAAGTTTTTTTTCCAATCATCGATGCACTTCAAATAATCAAATTTTGTGATCTTGTTCAGCTCCTCCTTCGATGCCGTCTTTTTCTCCTCAATCGTGGCGTAGCGTCGTACTTTCATGGGCCTTTTCAGTTTTGGGAACAAAAAATAGTCACAGGGGGCTAGGTCAGGGAAAAACGGTGGCTGCGGCACCATTACTGTGTTGTTTTTACTGTGTTGTTTTTGGCCAACTAATCGCGCACAAGCAACGATGTGTGTGCAGGGGCGTTATCATGGTACAAAAGCCAGTTTTTGTTCTTCCACAAATCCGGGCGTTTTTGGCGGATTGCTTCGCACAATTTGCGCATAACTTGCAGGTAATATTTTTTGTTGACCGTACTACCCTGTGGCAAGAACTCATAATGCACCACGCCCCTGCAACCAAAGAAAACTGTGAGCAAATCCGTTACGTTCGATCGAACTTGGCGCGCTTTTTTCGTTCTTTGTTCAATGGAATTGGGATGATTGAGCTTTAGTTTCCAGGTCGTAACCATAAACCCATGATTCGTCACCAGTTATGACCCTCTGGAGCAAATTTGGGTCGTTACGGACCGAGTTCAACATCTCCTAAGCAATGTTAACGCGATGCTGTTTTTGGTCCAAATTGAGCAATTTTGGCACGAATTTAGCGGCGACCCGACTCATGCCCAAATCATTGGTTAAAATTGAATGGCACGAGCCCATCGATATGTTTAGATCCTCAGCAACGTCCCTAATGGTAATTCGTCGATTGGCCAATATTATTTTATTCACTTTATCAATGTTTTCGTCTGTTGTTGACGTGCTCGGGCGTCCGGCACGCTGTTCGTCCTTCGCATCTTCTCGGCCATCTAAGAACATCTTGTACCACCGATAAACGTTGCTTTGGTCCAAGGTAGCTTCACCATACGCCACAGTCAACATTCGGAATGCGTCAGCGCACATTATTTTGTTTTTTACCATGTCAAGAAATGCCACCATGGTGAATTCCTTAAAAAGCAGGGACGATTCGATAGTGCTCACAAGTTCGTGCAGGGCAGTATCTATAGACTTCCCCTTATTGTAAGCATGTTGGTTCACCGACAGGAGTTTTGTATCCAGGTTTTCCCTAATGAAATAATCTAAAAGTCTTTCCAGACCTTTCAATAGTAAGGAGGATAGGCTAACTGGTCTGAAGTCTTTTGGCCTAGTGTGTGATATTTCCCCCGCTTTAGGTATGAATACCACTTTGGTATCCCTCCATCGATTCGGGATGTATGAAAGCCTGATACAGCCTACATAAATTTTCTCAAGTCAGGGGATAATGTACTCCAACATTTTCTACATTTCTGCTCGAGTGATGCCGTCAGGTCCAGGAGACTTGAAGGGCTCAAGGCTGTCAATAGCCCAGCTTATTCTGGATCTCTCAGTCAACAACCTAGCAGCGCTCGCAGCCCACTCGCACTCTTGTTGGTCTTGCTGATCTTCGGGTTCTGCTGGTGAGTTCCCCGGGAAATGTGTGTCGAGCAGTATATTCAGCGACTGCTCGCTGTTTTTTGTCCAGTTATTTGCCTCATCCTGCAAGTAACCCACTGTACAGGGTGAAGCTGATAGTATTTTCCTCAGCCTTGCGGCGTCGAAGACCTTTTCCACTTCGCCTCAGAAGGTATACCAAGAGCGTCGTTGCTCCTTTCTAAGCTCCTTCTTATAGATCTTGAGTTGGTCTTTATAGGCATCCCAAACTTTAGCGACCCCAGTAGATTTAGCCTTGTTGAATAGCTTGTTGCAGGTCTTTTTCATAGCCGTTAGCTCCGAAGTCCACCATTGGGATTTAGATTTACCCTTAAACCTTGTTTTTGGACAGGCTCTTCAAGGGAACTATTGAATGATGTGGTGATATGCTCGACCACAGAAGTTTGGAGTTGAGGACTTTCTTGAAATTCTTCTTATACAGGTGCCACTTTGTCTTTCTCACATTTCTGTCGTCGGCAGGTGCAGGCGCTTTTTAAGCGAGTTTGAACTCAATATAATGGTGATCTGAGAATGAGTGGTCGTCCAGTACATTCCACATAATAATTTTGTGTGACAGCCGGTCAGTAGCAAACGTTACGTCTAGTACTTCTTGTCTGTCTTTAATTGTAAAGGTCGGTTTATTACCTATGTTACAAATACTTAGGTTGGTAGTTAAAATAAAGTCAACAAGCGATCACCCTTATGGTTTATATCCGTATCTGATGTAGGATATGCAACTATGCAACTATGCAACAAAATTTGGTGCAATTAGGTGTCACAAACACGAAAAAATATCTAAACAAATTTGTATGGTAAATTTTTTTTTTTAATTTCTAGCTTTCATGGACAGTACATTCAGTATTTGGACCATAATTTTTCAAGTACAAGCCTGATTGAGCAGTGTTACGCTTCAAATTAAAGGAAATTATGAGGGCTAGATATTCTACGCTTTCACGTAGAATCTTTGGTTTAGTAACAGTCGTCAAAAATTTGAGAAAAAAATGTTTTAAAAAAAAAAAAAACAGTTTTTCCTGATACAAAAAAAAAACCATAAAAAATAGAAAAAAATCGGATATCGTTCGCAACACTATGTTGTGTTAGACGCATTAGAAAACCCCTCTTGATTGAATATTAAAAAATTTAACTTTGCGGTGTTCTAGTGATCTCGTTCAGCGCTAAACTTACTATGGACCAAACTGCCTTCCCCGGATACATGAAGTTTTTCTGAATATTCTCATTTAAGAGTTGAAAAATCTTTATTTATATTGTGCTGATTTGTGAATTCTTTGTTGTTGTGCAATTTTTTCCATTGGCATTAACTATAAAGCCGAGAAATACAGCAGTTAATCTCCATCTTATAAGCTGCTGCTATTGATGTCGATCAGTTTTCATTGAGCTGTGGTTATTTCTGAACTGAAATGGTTGACGCCGACGATTTTTACCATTTTGTTTTGTGAAATCTGCTACCGCCGCCACTTTTTTGATTTTTGCCGCCGTCGATTACTGTTTTGCTTGGCCTAGTCGTCTGACATACGAATCAGCTGATCAATAAAAAGCTACCAAACAATAAGAAAATTAATTTTTTGATCGACTGCCATTTTTTCTAAAAATTTGTTGTTGCTGAATTATTATAATGTCTTTTCCATGTGGAATTTGTAATCTCGAAACCACTGGGACCAGATGTTTGCTGTGCAGGACATGCAATACTTGGCTCCATGCTGATTGCGAGAATGTTTCCAAGACGTTATTTACTACCTTGGACAAAAATCGTAACTTAGCCTATACATGTACGCGTTGTATGGAAAATCCACCAGATAATTCGGACCTTGCGTTTAAAACTGAGATGCGGAAGGAATTTGCCAATCTTAGAGAGATTCTCCGTGTCCATGCTGATGAAATGAAGAGGGAAAATATGGAAATAAAAACTAAATTTGAGACTTTTATTGTTGAAATACGAGCTAAAATGTCTAGAAATATGGAGGAATTAAAGCAAGATGTCGCAAACTGCAAGAATCTTGTGTTTGATCATGATGTAGCTAACAAAACCAAATTCTTAGAGCTAGAAATGTTTAATCATGCCCTACAGCATAGGCAAAGTAGGACGGACATTACCATAACAGGCCTCTCTGATAAATGGGACAGCCTTAATGAGATGGTAGTGTTTTTATGTGCGCACTTAAAAGTAGATGTTACTCCTACCGATATACTTAATGTGATGTATATAAAAAATGCAGTCCTTGTCAAATTTAGAGACATTTCCAAACGTGATAAATTGATGTCGGCCTAATTTAAATCGAAATCACTTAAAATTTCCGATGTTCTTGGTGGTGATGATGATAGTCGGGTGTACTTGAATGACAACTATTCTACACTTGCTACCAAATTACTGAGAGTTTGCTGGAAGTTTAAGCATGACCACAAAATAAAAGGATACAGTATTATTAACCGTGAAATTCTAAAACAAAAAAAATTATGATGAATATTGAAGTTAAAATTCTCAATTATCAAGAATGCATTGACTTGTTTAAATCTAACTCTTAACAATCATTGTTTGTCTTACGCATTTATTATTCCATATTTTTCTACTGATCTCTTCTCCACATTGTACTTTTTTAACTTTTAATTGTCAGTCAAGTGGGAACCACTTTAAATGAATTTAATTTTCATATTGAAAATGTTAATTTTGAATTGTTTTTTAATGTATATTGTTAGAAATAATACTTGGCTCCCCCAATTATATGTTTATCGTATTAGTGATGATGGCTTATAATGATAATCTTGGTCCTATAGCAAGCGATAATTGTTTACTGAAAAACAGTCTTTTCACCTCTTCTGGCTACTTAAACATTGAGCATATTAATGCCCAAAGTGTGTTCACAGCTGCCTTTCAACGAATCTACATGTACCCAACAATAGAACTTCCCTACTGGACTATTTTCTCCTAAGTCAACCTTCTTCTATCGTCCGTAAAGGTCAGCTACAATTTCCTTTTTTTTTTCCTCCCATCATAGCGTCATATTCATTTCTGTTGAATTTTCTTCTCTTATATGTCATCGCTCGACGCAGTACAAGGACTACAAACGTACTAATGTTAATGAACTCTTTGAGCAGTTTAATCAACTAGATTTTTCTGTTGTTTTTGATACTAATGATGTTGATCTACAACTATACACTTTAAACGGAATTGTGGATACTCTTTATAGTTTTGTTCCTACTTCTTGGACTAGATCTAACTCCGGTGATCTAACTCCAGCGATGTCTAAGATTCTTGAAAATCTAATGAAAACTCAAATTTTAGAGCATTGTGATCGGCATTCACTTATTAATCACAACCAGTTTGCTTTCAGAAAGAATCATAGCACATCGTCTGCCCTACTTGTTCTCACTGATTCCATTAGAAAACAGTTAGATAGAAGCCAACATAGTACCGTAGTATCGATTGACCTTACCAAAGCTTTTGATCGTATTAATCATTTTGTTTTAATCGACAAATTGCATAATAATTTTGGTTTCTCCAAGTCAGCTTAATTCAGGTTAATTCTTTCCTATTTGTCAGACCGCACTCGATATGTTTCTTTGAATGGAGTTAATTCTCAAATTGGATCTGTTACAATCTGGGTGCCTCAGGGCTCTGTAATGGGGCCCCTACTGTATATGCAGATGACATATTTTTGTTATTCAGACCGGATACGAGTCAAACTTATATTAACAACCACCTCACTTTCATTTCTACGTTAGTAAGAAATAATAAGACGAAGGCCATTACGTTTCATTCTAGTAACCGTAACACTAGTTGTCCTATGCTGTTTATTGATGGTCAATTGATTGAGTCTGTCGATAGTCTTAAGTGTCTGGGAGTTACACTGGATTCGAATCTTAATTTCGATAGCCATATCAATTTTATTGTACATAAGGTGTGTCTTGTTTTAAGAAGATTATATGCTCTTAAATCATACACTTCAAAGCATGTGAGATATAGATTAGCTCATTCTCTACTTATGACACAAATAAATTATGGTATTGAAAATTACTTCGGAACCTGGTCATACAACCTTGATAGAATTGAGAATGTCTATGAATTGAGAATAAATGAGCATGATCTTGTTACGGAACATGTCTCTAAATTCATACAACCTTGATAGAATTGAGAATGTCTATGAATTGAGAATAAATGAGCATGATCTTGTTACGGAACATGTCTCTAAATTCTTAATTTGTTCTATGCATGATTACCTTAATCTACGCCTTGTTCTCCAATTTTATAGAGTCATGAAATTTGGCCAACTAATAACTCTTGTAAATGAATTTTCGTTCCTCGTAACTCGACTCGTAACATACAGATCAATATTCCTATCATACACACCACTTTATTCGAACAATCATTTTTAGTAAGAGTACATCGCTTCTGGAGTCATCTTCCTAACTCTTTAAAGATGTTTTCCTTCTCAATTTCTTCGTATAAAAGGAAAATATTAAATTATTTCAGTGTCATTTTACCACAATTTATTTCTGTTACATTGCTATAGGGTCTTATAATCCTTTGTTTCTTCGATATTCATATGGCTGGGGGCCATTTAATTTAATTTGTTCTTATGAAGTATTTTGTATTTAAGATTTGAAAAAATATAATGTTAATATGTAGCTACACATAACACATAGATATTAAACCTACAATACATGTAAAATTGGCCTTTATAGGCTTCCTTTGTATTGATATTACAATGTTTTGTGGAATAAAATGTTTTAATTTTAGACGTGCAATTTGAACTGGCAATGATTTAGAGACAACCATTCATTAACGATACGGACTGTTATTTTTGTCTAAGTTAATAGACTGGAGTAGGAAGTATCCAAGTATAGCTAATAGCCTAATAACGGAAACATCATCAAGTTCAACTGAGTACTCAACTCTGAGCGATTCAAGTTTGAGTCAGAAGTCATCGCTTTTAACTCAGTTTCAACTCATTGATCTAGTGAGAGATTTGGAACTGACCAAAGATAAGGCAGAACTACTTGCATCTGGGATGAAACAGTACACTATTTTGGCCCCAGATGTTAACATATCATATTATAGAGTCCGTGATATACCTTACAAACAATTTTATACATCTGTGGATAACAGATGCTTTTGCAAGGACATTCCCTGATTGTTCGAGGAACTTAATCAAACATACAATTCAAAGGAATGGCGGTTACTTGTTGACAGCAGTAAAGAAAGTTTGAAAGCAGTACTTTTACACAACGGAAATCAGAAACCGTCGATTCCCATTGCTCATGCTGTCAACAGTAAGGAATCATACGAAACAATTGTTGAAGTGCCCAACAGCGGTGGGACTCTAGGATCATACCCGGAGGTGGGTAGGATCGAGGCTGGTTTCTACGGCCACTGCCACTGGTAAAAGGAATTTCGTCATCATCCAGAAATTTGGTTCGAGGGCGTTTGGCATCCTCTTGTTTCTTTCGATCTTCAATTTGAAGGAAAATTCGTGCATTTTTAGCTTTCCTTCTCTTCTCTTTCTTTTTTTTCTGTTTTGTATTAACTTTCGCCGTGTGTGTGTTTAGAGTATTTGTTTTGGGTCAGTATATTATGCCATTGGTTCTTCGTATCGTTTCATTTCCCTTAGGTGGGCTACGCGCATTTAATTTGTTCCCCTCCTAACCAGCCTTACGATGACGGGGGACACAAATTCCTTCACAACAAAGGGCCCTCCATACTTGGGAGCAAGCTTTGCTGCGAAGTTCTCATTGGCTTTAGACAATGGGTGCAGTCTAACCAAAACAAGGTCGCCGGTTCGAGGTTTTCAAGCTCGACTACGGAGGTTATAATGCCTTTGTTGGTTCCATTTGAAATGCTGCTGTCCGGAAATTTTTTTGCAATCATTGTCTTGACGGTACGGTTGGCTCTTTCCGTAGGATTTTCTTGAGGGGTGTATGGCGCTGTTAATTGGTGTTTAATTCCCATTTCCTCCAGAAATCGCATAAAAATTCGACTGTTAAAATGTGTGTCATTATCTGTAATAATCATTTTTGGCACTCCATAACGCGCAATAATTCGTTCCCTACATCCCTTGATGAGTCCTTCCGAGATGGCCTTCCTCAGGGGAATAATTTCGGTCCATTTCGAGAATCGATCGACGCATTGTGCAGCCATGTTTGGAACGCGGGGGTGGTCCGACGAAGTCTGCACATATGGTTGCCGATGGTTCTTCCGGCATCCTTAAGAGCATTTCGCAAGGGGGTTTGAGTTGGCTCACCTTGTATCGCTGACCATGTTGACAGTGCGTCTAACATGGCGCTTAACATCTCTGAACATACCGGACCAGTAATAGCGATTAGCAATCTTATTACCGGTTTTCCTGATGCCCAAATGTCCACCTGCAACGCTGTCATGGTTTTCCTGATGTACTCGTTCGCGGATGGGACGCGGGACACATAGTTTCCATGGCGTGCTATCATCATCATTCACCTGCCTGGGCATATGACGATACAATTGACCTTCGACTTCCGCGTAATCTGAATATTTTTTTGGATTAATTCATATGTCATGTCTATATTTCGAGATCCAGGAGCAGGCAATCACGTTTGTGTTTACCTTAGCAAGATTAAGGGTTTCCGTCGGTTGTCGAGAAAGTGCATCGGCTACCACATTATGCTTTCCTTTCCTATATTGTACCGTGAATTTATATTGTTGTAACTCGACGGATAGGTGGTCCGTTATTACGACAAACTCGTAGCCTTCGAGGTATGGTCGCATTTGCCTAATGCCCCAGATGATAGCAAGGCATTCCTTCTCGGTGGCGGAATAATTTTTTTTTCTGCTCCATTTAAATGACGGCTGGCATACGCTATGACCCTTTTATACCCTTCCAATTCTTGAGTTAGGACTACTCCAAGGCCATAATTACTTGCGTCGGTCTGTAACGTGAATTGTTTTCCGAAATCTGGGCACGCCAGTACGGGTGCTTCTGTCAATTTCTTTATCAGAGCCCCATTTCCAATGTTTACCCTTCTTCAACAAAGTCGTGAGTGGTTGGGAAATCGTAGCGAATTGTGGGACAAATCGGCGATACCACGATGTTACTCCCAAAAATCGACGTACTTCCTTGATTGTTGTCGGGGGTTCATCTCTGCAATCGCGGCTACTTTTGCTGGATCTGTTTTTATTCCTTCACTGCTAACAACGTGGCCTAGGTATTTGGCCCTTGGTCTCTTGACGAAAGAATTCGCATTTTTCTGGATTTATCCGTAGATTTGCTATTGGAATCGCCTGAAAACCTCCTTTAAATTTTGCAGGTGCTCTTCTAAAGTGTTTCCAATTACGATGATGTCATCTAAGTATGCGAACGCGTGCGGTTCCATTTCCGGGCCAATAACTCCGTCTAACGCTCGTTGAAAGGTAACTGGTGCAGAATGTAGTCCAAAAGGCATGACTTTCCACTGATATAAACCTCTGCCAGTCACTGCGAATGCGGTATATTTCCTACTTTCCTTTGCCATTGGTATCAGCCAAATCCATCTTTCAAGTCGAGACTACTTATAAACTTAGCATTTCGCAGCCGATTTAATATTGTGTCGATTCGGGGTAAGGGGTACCCGACGGTTCCGATCGTTTATTTAATTGGCGGAAATCCATGCAGATACGCCACTCTCCGTTCTTCTTTTTCACCAACGTGATAGGAAAGGTATAAGGCCTAGTCGATGGCTCTATACATCCTCGCTCGATGAGTTTACTGATCTCTTCGTCGATTATAGCCTGCATGGCAGGATTTCGCGGAGCATATCGAAGCTTGATCGGGCCATCATCCGTCATTACTATTTTGTGTTCGGCGATACTACTAACAGCGGATATACACTAAAAACATGGATAGTTCGCTTGTCAAGGTATCGTTAATTCTACTCTGTTCTTCCGGATTTAATCCCAGGCCCATTTCTTTTTGCTTCTCTCGATTTACGATTGGTTCTCGAGGGATGTTTTGGATTCGTTGGATTTCGTCCTCCAGTTTTTCAAAGTACCGCGGAGGTAAGAAAAACTTATAGAAATCCTCCTTAAAAAGTTTCCACTTACTACAATGTCCGTTATTATTTCGGAACCATATAAGGGCTTTATCTCTCAGGAATTCTGGCATAATTCGAGGTAGTTGGTCCAAATGCACCTCATACATTATGGCCAATTCTTCGAGTCTCTCGATAAATTGTAAGGGGTCACGTCCATTATTAAATTTGACTCCCCATTTGCGTACTTGGTATGGTTTCCTAAGCCGTACTGTGGAAGATACTGGGATGCTTCTGCTGGTTTCGTCACTTCATGTTTTACTGGTGATGTGGGATGAAAGAGCTGTTGGTCCAGTGGTGTGGTCAAAACTATGTTGATATTACCAGGGGAGGAATGCGTAACTAATGGGGTTTCCAATTTCACAGGCGATGAAGGGCAAGTAGCTCCTAGACTCTGCATATTACCCATAACATTATTATTTTTTTCTATTTTCGTAGTAGCAGTTGACGAGGTGGCCTCATGTTTGGCTTGTAGAACCATTAGTCTGGATAATACCTCTGTACTGTGACCCGAACCGAGAAATTTCGCCAATCTCTTCCGCAATTCTTCCACTTTTCCCGTAGCATCTAGTTGGTATTCCGACAAATATTCCACTAGTTCCTCTTGCCTTAAGCCATATGCCCACGACGTCTTTAACATTTTTGCACAGTTTTTTTTTAATATTTGTCAGTTCTTACAATATTGTTATTAATTTTCTTAGACAGCGTTAACAGCATGTCCAAAATGAAAAAGTTCCTCTCAAAAACTTATGTCCAAACCGAAACACTGGTGGATGAAACGGGTAAAAGGATGGAAACTATAGAGGATACCGTAAGGCTCTTGATGAAAACTCATTTTCCGACTGGTAATGCTGAACCGACAGAGGAACAGTTACAGAATTAAAATGTATTGCATCAAGTACCTATTACGGATATAACAGATGGTACGGTTAAAAAGCGATAAAAAGTTTCTCTCCCTTTAAGGCTGCGGGACCGGATGCACTTCTGCAAAATGAGGTGGATCTGGTATCAACTCATCTGGCTGGAGTGTTCACTGCATTCCTAACCCATTCGTATACCCCAAAAAACTGGCAGGAATCAAGGGTGGTCTTCATACCAAAGCCTGGCAAGGCGAGTTGTAAGCGATAAAATGGTACGGTTAAAAAGCGATAAAAAGTTTCTCTCCCTTTAAGGCTGCGGGACCGGATGGAATATTTCCAGCACTTCAGCAAAATGAGGTGGATCTGGTATCAACTCATCTGGCTGGAGTGCTCACTGCATTCCTAACCCATTCGTATAACCCAAAAAACTGGCAGGAATCAAGGGTTGTCTTCATACCAAAGCCTGGCAAGGCGAGTTATACGACCCCAAAGGCTTATCGACCCATTAGCCTTACTTCTTTCCTGTTAGAAACAATGGAGCGAATAATTGATAACATGGTCAAAGGTAAAATAGCGGATGACAGGCTAAAATTCAAAAAACACGCCTATGTTAAAGGAAGATCAGTGGAAACAGCTCTGCATGAGGTAGTGTACCACATAGAAGAGTCCTTCAGTAAAGAAATGTTTACACTTGCTGTTTGCATAGTGCATAGACATTGAGGGCGCATTTAACAATGTACAGACCGATACACTTATCCAGTCCTTAGACGAGTTTCAGGTTGACCGGGCGCTGAAAAACTGGATCAACAATATGCTAAGGAGTAGGTGGATTTTTTGTGGGTCATATGACGTAAAAACTACAGGCAAGGTAAATCGTGGTATACCTCAGGGTGGCATTGTATCGCCTCTTCTATAGGTTACGACGATACACAGTCTCCTAAAAGCCCTCACCAAAGAAGGACTTAAACCAGTCTGTTATACAGACGACGCACGATGGTAAAATATGATGAAATATGGGCGCATAGGACTTTGAAAACAACATTTAAAAATCAGTTTTTTAAGATTGTTGTTTTATTGTGGATAACATTTAATGAAAATACCTTCAAATGTTATGAAAATATCTCTAGGCGATTCCGAGTTATGACCATTCAAAGATCGCTTTTCTACTAATAAATGCAAATAAAAATGCGATGATAAAATGTCTATACTAAAATGTTTGTAGAATTCTCGTTTGTTGGTGAAATGCGACAGGACTTGTAACATATAATAAGGTTATATTAATCTTAATTCTTGTTTATAAGACGTATTTTTAACGTCTTTAAATGAAGAGATATTTCCAAGTAAAAATACAGTTTTTTTGTTTTTCAAAAAAATTATACACAGTAAATGGAATACAACTTTTTTGGATCACGTGGGATCACTACCATATGACATAGAGAAGATAGATGACTTAGTGGTGTATCCAACAGTACTTAGTTTATCTGCAAATTTTTGCGATTATGGCAGATTTTTGTACTTTTAATATGTCCTTTTTTACTTTAAATATAGAAAATATGTGTGCGAGCTACATCTATCTATGAACCAATTTTCCCGAAATATATGGACCGATTTTCTTGGTCCAAAAAAATAACTTTTACGAAATTTCGGCAAAGTCGGATAATAAATACGACCGGTACATGCCCGGCTGCATGTTTGTAGTGTCCTACGAACAAGAATAGCGATCCTATTAATATTATTAATATTATTAGGATTATATGTGTAATTTTTATTGTTTACGTCTTCTACAAAAACTATAAAAATATAGTTAAACGCTTCTGCAGTTTATGTATATTAGGGTGGACCGATTAATTTTTGTTTTTAATTTAACTTTTCTTTTATTAACAATCGACGACGCATCGTGTAAGAGCATTAGTGCAACAATTCCGCTTTCAAAAATATTGCAGACGACGATTTTATCCTATTTATGTTGTTTTGGTTTCAATTTCAAAAGCATTACCCGGTTTTGTAGACTTTTAACGCAATGTTGATAAAAATATGTTTCAACTTCAATGGTCTATATATTTAAAAGGCAGCGACACACAATCAAGTAACTCAAATAGATTTTGAACTAAATTTTGTCAGCTTTAATTTAATATCAAGATCACTGAAGTTGGTACAATATTCTGGTTTTTACACTAATTTCCGCAAAGTCGTTTTTTCTTCTCCAAAGAATTCTCTTGAAGATAGTCCAAACCGTAGGACTCTATCTCTAACGGTATAGTCATGAGATTGAATATACTGCTATGCGCGCGTATTTACCCCTTTTTTCCCATTGTGCGACGTTGTAATACTTCTAAGGGGCTTTCATCCAAATCTATTATTCAGAAGAGCTGAAGAGGCACTTAACATAGCATATAACTGGGCACAACCAAGGGGATTAAATGTTAACCCAGACAATACAGAAATACGTCTGTTTACAAGGAAAACGAAGATCCCATTGCTATAACTAAAAAGGTAAACTACTTGGGAGTAATCTTGGATAAGAAACTGTACTGGAAAGATCTTCTTGAAGAAAGAGTTACAAAGGCACACAGATGTTGGTCGTTGTGCAGAAGAGCTATAGGTTTAAAATGGGGACTACGTCCAAATATGACTCACTGGCTTTACACGAGCGTGATTAGACCAATAATCACCTACGCCTGTGTAGTGTGGTGGACATCAATGGACAAGAAGTGCAACGTAATACCTTTGCAGAAAATTCAACGTATGTGCTGTCTAGGCATAAGCGGGGCATTTAGAACTGCACCAACAACAGCGTTGGAGACTATACTGCACATCCAACCAATAGACATCCGTATAATGTATGAGGCAGCCCTCACAGCAAGACGTCTACAAGTGATGGGTGAATGGATAAATCGAGACCACAAGTCGTACCATCAGAAGATTTTAGAATATCTAGTTGGTCACATTCAAACGCCAGAAATTTCGGACCGCATTCCTGAAGTGCGGCTTACAGCTACCTGTGATACGTTTGTGCCAGAGAGACGCTCCTGGGAAAATGGATCTTTGGCCCATGTGCCAGTGGGAACCAGCTGCTACACGGATGGGTCCAAGCGAGGAGGAAGGACGGGTCTGGGACTTTTTATTGATGAACCAGAAGTCGAACTTCACTTCCGCCTCCCTGACCATAACACGGTATTTCAAGCAGAAGTTCGAGCAATCACGGAGGTGTGTGAACTGGCTCAGTAACACGACAAAGCCTAAATATGCCAACATCTTCACAGATAGCCAAATGGCGATTAAAGCAATAACGTCGGAAAGGGTCAAATCCAGAACTGTGTTGGACTGTAAAAGTACGATAAATGATTACTCAGCCCATGGTCAATTGCGTATTTGCTGGGTACCAGGACACAACGGAGTGATTGGAAATGAACGGGCAAACAGCTTGGCTTCAAAGGGCAGAGAACTTCGAGTAATAAACTTGGAAAATTGGAAACCTTTCGAAGCCACGAAGGATGAGTTGAAGCACTGGGCAGAGATGGCTCACAAAACTGTGTGGAATAGCACAACAGTAGGAGCAACTGCAAAGATACTGTAGGGTGACCCAAATGATAAGAAAACAAGAAGTCTCTGAAACTAAACAAGATCGATATCAATAAGATGATGAGTGTTCTAACGGGACACTCAAGCTTACAAGCACATCTTCATCGCATAGGACTAGCAGAAAACGCCGAATGCAGGGTATGCAGAGAAAACATCGAAACGATGGAATAGTTTCTGTGTCACTGCCCGGCTTTCACACATGCAAAATCCCAACATTTCGGGTCCGACATATTACCAGACTTGACTCATCTCAGAGAATATGACTGGAAGATACTGAGAAAATTCGTGTCTAGTACCGATTTTCTGTAACTCGTGAGGTATAAAAAGATCATAAATAAGGAGCGCACAACAGGCCGAACCACTGGCTTAAGTGTAAGTCCATGGACATGAGACGTTTAATCGTCTCCTCTCTTCAACCTAACCTAACCTAACCTATTAATTTTCTTAATTTTTCTATATGTTTTCTAATGTATATTCTCTTCTTATTTTTCGTTATAGTTTGCATCACTTTTTTCCTTTCTTTGTTTGTTTTTTTAATCTCACTCTTTTTGTCACTGTCCTTTATTTTCTGTTGTTTTTTTTTCAGTAGTTTTGCTAACTCTCTCTCTCTCTCTCAGGTCCCTGCTCGGGCGCCATTGTAACGACACGTTTTTCCGCTTTGAAGCCGGGGTATAAACTCAGGGAGGGCCAGGGTCGTTACAAACTATTTATATTTTTTTTTGGGACAAGAGAAAGAGAGGGAAACACTGTGATAGTTATACCCTACACCACACTGTGGTACAGGGTATTATAAGTTTGTTTCATGGCAGATGTTTGTAACACCTTAAAATAACACAGCTAGACCCACCTTAAAGTATACCGATCGACTCAGAATCACTAGCTGAGTCGATTTAACGATGTCCGTCCGTCCGTCCGTCCGTCCGTCCGTCCGTCCATGTAAAGTTGTTCGTCGACTACAGGTCGCAATTTCACTCCGATCGTTCTGAAATTTTGCAGTTTAGAGTATTTCGCGGCTGTTAAGATCGCTATTGAATTTGGTTGAAATCGGTTCAGATTTAGATATAGCTCCCATATATATCATTCGTCCGATTTGGCCCTTTAGTCCTATAGAAGCGGTATTTTACATCCGATCGTTTTGAAATTTAGAATGGTAGAGTTTCTTGATCCATGAACCAACATTGCTGAATTTGAAGAAAATCGGTTAAAATTTAGCTATAGCTCCCATATATATGTTTCGTCCGATTTGGCCCTTTAGTCCTATAGAAGCTGTATTTTACATCCGATCGTTTTGAAATTTAGAATGGTAGAGTTTCTTGATCCATGAACCAACATTGCCTAACTTAAAGAAAATCGGTTCAGATTTAGATATAGCTCCCATATATATCTTTCGTCCGATTTGGTCCTTTAGACCATTAGAAGCTGTATTTTACATCCGATCGTTCTGAAATTTAGAATGGTAGAGTTTCTTGATCCATGAACCAACACTGCCGAATTTGAAGAAAATCGGTTAAGATTTAGCTATAGCTCCCATATATATGTTTCGTCCGATTTGGCCCTTTAGTCCAATAGAAGCTGTATTTTATATCCGATCGTTTTGAAATTTAGAATGGTAGAGTTTCTTGATCCATGGACCAACATTGCCGAATTTGAAGAAAATCGGTGCAGATTTAGATATAGCTCCCATATATATGTTTCGTCCGATTTGGTCCTTTAGTTCTATAGAAGTTGTATTTTACATCCGATCGTTTTGAAATTTAGAATGGTAGAGTTTCTTGATCCATGAACCAACATTGCCAAATTTGAAGAAAATCGGTTAAGATTTAGCTATAGCTCCCATATATATGTTTCGTCCGATTTGGCCCTTTAGTCCTATAGAAGCTGTATTTTACATCCGATCGTTTTGAAATTTAGAATGGTAGAGTTTCTTGATCCATGAACCAACATTGCTGAATTTGAAGAAAATCGGTTAAGATTTAGCTATAGCTCCCATATATATGTTTCGTCCGATTTGGCCCTTTAGTCCTATAGAAGCTGTATTTTACATCCGATCGTTTAGAAATTTAGAATGGTAGAGTTTCTTGATCCATGAACCAACATTGCCAAATTTGAAGAAAATCGGTTAAGATTTAGCTATAGCTCCCATATATATGTTTCGTCCGATTTGGTCCTTTAGTCCTATAGAAGCTGTATTTTACATCCGATCGTTTTGAAATTTAGAATGGTAGAGTTTCTTGATCCATGAACCAACATTGCCGAATTTGAAGAAAATCGGTTAAGATTTAGATATAGCTCCCATATATATGTATAGCTCCCATATATATGTATAGCGGTTCCCAATGCTGATGCTACTCTATGAGGCACACCAAATATGTCACATGCCAAGACAAAGTTAAAACAATCGCATCTCTCTGTGTATTGTGAACTTGTGCTTCTATCCATATCTTCTAGAACCGGTGCGGTGCATATGTTGAATCATCGGGATCTTGGTATGTTGGCATTGATGACATAGACGTTGCTCCTTGCTCTTCAATTTCCATCAGAAATGCATCCATTGTTAGTCTTCTCTGATTATGTTGATCTTGCATAAACTCTTTGAGGCGTTCGGGAACCAAGCCGCATGCACATGGAGCTGCCTTCAAATCGCATTTACATGTTTCAATGTATGTTTCGTCCGATTTGGCTCTTTAGTCCTGAAGAAGCTGTATTTTACATCCAATCATTTTGAAATTTAGAATGGTAGAGTTTCTTGATCCATGTACCAACACTACCGAATTTGAAGACAGTCGGTTAAGATTTAGCTATAGCTCCCATATATATGTTTCGTCCGATTTGGCCCTTTAGTTCTATAGAAGCTATATGTTACATCCAATCGTTTTGAAATTTAGAATGGTAGAGTTTCTTGATCCATAAACCAACATTGCCGAATTTAAAGAAAATCGGTAAAGATTTAGCTATAGCTCCCATATATATGTTTCGTCCGATTTGGCCCTTTAGTCCTATAAAAGCTGTATTTTACATCCAATCGTTTTGAAATTTAGAATGGTAGAGTTTCTTGATCCATGTACCAACACTACCGAATTTGAAGACAATCGGTTAAGATTTAGCTATAGCTCCCATATATATGTTTCGTCCGATTTGGCCCTTTAGTTCTATAGAAGCTATATTTTACATCCAATCGTTTTGAAATTTAGAATGGTAGAGTTTCTTGATCCATAAACCAACATTGCCGAATTTAAAGAAAATCGGTAAAGATTTAGCTATAGCTCCCAAATATATGTTTCATCCGATTTGGCTCTTTAGATCCAATCGTTTTTATACCCTACACCACACTGTGGTACAGGGTCTTATTATACCCTACACCACTGTGGTACAGGGTATTATAAGTTTGTTTCATGGCAGATGTTTGTAACACCTTAAAATAACACAGCTAGACCCACCATAAAGTATACCGATCGACTCAGAATCACTAGCTGAGTCGATTTAACGATGTCCGTCCGTCCGTCCGTCCGTCCGTCCGTCCATGTAAAGTTGTTCGTCGACTACAGGTCGCAATTTCACTCCGATCGTTCTGAAACTTTTGCAGTTTAGAGTATTTCGCGGCTGTTAAGATCGCTATTGAATTTGGTTGAAATCGGTTCAGATTTAGATATAGCTCCCATATATATCTTTCGTCCGATTTGGCCCTTTAGTCCTATAGAAGCGGTATTTTACATCCGATCGTTTTGAAATTTAGAATGGTAGAGTTTCTTGATCCATGAACCAACATTGCTGAATTTGAAGAAAATCGGTTAAAATTTAGCTATAGCTCCCATATATATGTTTCGTCCGATTTGGCCCTTTAGTCCTATAGAAGCTGTATTTTACATCCGATCGTTTTGAAATTTAGAATGGTAGAGTTTCTTGATCCATGAACCAACATTGCCTAACTTAAAGAAAATCGGTTCAGATTTAGATATAGCTCCCATATATATCTTTCGTCCGATTTGGTCCTTTAGACCATTAGAAGCTGTATTTTACATCCGATCGTTTTGAAATTTAGAATGGTAGAGTTTCTTGATCCATGAACCAACACTGCCGAATTTGAAGAAAATCGGTTAAGATTTAGCTATAGCTCCCATATATATGTTTCGTCCGATTTGGCCCTTTAGTCCTATAGAAGCTGTATTTTATATCCGATCGTTTTGAAATTTAGAATGGTAGAGTTTCTTGATCCATGGACCAACATTGCCGAATTTGAAGAAAATCGGTGCAGATTTAGATATAGCTCCCATATATATGTTTCGTCCGATTTGGTCCTTTAGTTCTATAGAAGTTGTATTTTACATCCGATCGTTTTGAAATTTAGAATGGTAGAGTTTCTTGATCCATGAACCAACATTGCCAAATTTGAAGAAAATCGGTTAAGATTTAGCTTTAGACCGATTTGGCCCTTTAGTCCTATAGAAGCTGTATTTTACATCCGATCGTTTTGAAATTTAGAATGGTATAGTTTCTTGATCCATGAACCAACATTGCTGAATTTGAAGAAAATCGGTTAAGATTTAGCTATAGCTCCCATATATATGTTTCGTCCGATTTGGCCCTTTAGTCCTATAGAAGCTGTATTTTACATCCGATCGTTTAGAAATTTAGAATGGTAGAGTTTCTTGATCCATGAACCAACATTGCCAAATTTGAAGAAAATCGGTTAAGATTTAGCTATAGCTCCCATATATATGTTTCGTCCGATTTGGTCCTTTAGTCCTATAGAAGCTGTATGTTACATCCGATCGTTTTGAAATTTAGAATGGTAGAGTTTCTTGATCCATGAACCAACATTGCCGAATTTGAAGAAAATCGGTTAAGATTTAGATATAGCTCCCATATATATGTTTCGTCCGATTTGGACCTTTAGTCCTATAAGAGCTGTATTTTACGTCCAATCGTGTTGAAATTTAGAATAGTAGAGTTTCTTGATCCATGAACCAACACTACCGAATTTGAAGAAAATCGGTTATTAGCTATAGCTCCCATATATATGTTTCATCCGATTTGGCTCTTTAGATCCAATCGTTGTTATACCTAACACCACACTGTGGTACAGGGTATTATTTAAGTATAAAATGTCCCAAAAGTAAATTTATGTAAACAATTTATACATGAATTACAAAATTTATATATCAGAGTTATTCAATATTACGAGAGTGGTGTAGGGTATTATATAGTCGGCACCGCCCGACTTTAGCCTTTCCTTACTGGTTTTTTTCTTAATTACGTTACAATAGTTTATTGGGGTTTTTTAACATCATTTAACATCACTAGCACAATTTAATTACACACACAAATACAACAATAATACGGCGTCAATAAGGATCTAAGAAAACAAAAGACGGCCAAAACATTTTATTTTAGTAAACAATTTTGAATTTTAATACAAGTATATGTAAACATGAGTTTAAAAAAAGGAATAAATATAAAATATATATATATATATGTAAACATATGTTGCTTTAATAGTGCCTATAGTTCAGTGGAAATATATTACTCTATATCCACAACGATTAATGGCAATGCAATCATTTTTTGATAAGAGCATTTTTTTAAATGGTTATACAAAAGAAATACAAAGGCATTATGGTGATTCCAACGGAACGGGTGTGACATTGTTACTTAGTATTTTCCTGATTTTGATCTATATAATTTAAAGCGAAAACTCACAATGGGTGGTTTATGTAGATATTCATAAGTGTTACCTACTGACATGCAAGGAAAATAAATAATATTTTTTATAAAAAAAAATATGGCGGATATATTACCGTAACGGGTGTGACATTAGGTTTTGATAAAATCTTGATCAGCCGCTTTCTTTATTGCATACTGTAAAATTTTTCTATGTACTGCCAACAACAAATTTTTTTTTTGGTATCTCGAGAGTGTATATTGTAGACTTCATTCCAATAATTTAAATTATTATTCCATTTGTAGTAAATATTTGAATATGTAATGGGTGTGACATACCAATGTAACGGGTGTGACATAGTCTCAATCTTGAGGAGTAATAAGTAGATCGAAATATTGTTCAGGATTTATTAGGCAACATGCATCCATTAAACTATTTTTTTTTGGGAAAAACAAAATCGAAGTCGTTTTATTCACTAAATCATATTCATATTGCCGACTTTCTTTATCACATAGAGTAAAAACTTACAAATACAAAATTCGTTGCCAAAAACAAGTTTTGACATCTTAAAAACTCTTTCTCTTTTGTATCAATGTTTATGACAATGCTATTTTTTCATTTTCTGCAAAGAATTTGTAAACAGAAATAGTTAATGAATTAGAATACGCTGTGTGTCCTGCTAGAATATTATAAGCAGATTTCTAAAATATATTTATATTTTTTAACTCCATTTGAGAAATATTCGTATGCCTTTTATACCAGATCCAATCAAAACCTTGTATCATTGAATGGGCTGATTTAAAATGACCTTATGGACCTTCACTGCCGCAGACATCCTTATCTTAATGATTGCCCCTATATCATGTATTTATTTTTTTAGTTTATACCGAAATTTCTGCTTTCTATTATTTAATTTCATACTTGACATAAAATTAATAAATATACAATATTTTTAAATCAAATAAAAATTATTTAAGGTCTTTGCGTTTCGGGTGTGACAAATATTAGAATGCAAATTCCACCGTAAATATTGCAATGATACTGAAATATTTTGATTCACTTTATGCTATATCGAGCCCTAACCGCAAAAAAAACTTAACCGACAAAAGGAAGCATTATTCCCATCACCGGTAAAAATTTCGTAGCTGACAAATGTATCGTTAAGAAGAAAACGACAGAACAAAAATAACTCAAACGACATTTACGTTTTGTTTACAAATTTCCTGACCGCGTAGTGTCGTTTACGTTAAATTTTCATTCTGAATTTTATTTGAACGGCGTTAAAAAAGTTACCATTTTTGCGTCGATTGTTTGATAATATTTATTATAATAGCATCTGGTGGAAGAAAGGTAACTATAACCACAAGGAGAAGAGATCCATAGTGTATTATACCGATCGACTTGGAATTACTTCCTGAGTCGAATTAACCATTTCCTTCTCTAGATGTATCGTTGTAATCAAAGTTGTGGTCGTATTTGTGGTCCGATCGTGATGAAATTTTGCAGAATGCTCATTATAGGCACCATATATTTTTACCTCCGATTTGGCATCTATGCACTATATAAATCTAATTTTACATCGGATCATTACGAAATTTGGCATAAAGGAGTTCATTGGTTCAGGAATGAACACTTTCAAATTTGAAAGAAATCGGTTCAGATTTATATATAGCCCCCGTATATACTTTCCTTCCGATTTGGTATCAACGTGCCAGAGAAGCTTTATTTTACATCCGCTCATTTTATATATTTGGCAGGTAGGAGTTTCTTGACACAAAATAATGATATCTTAATTTCATAAAAATCTGTTGAGATTTATATTGCCCCCATATATGTTTTCGTTTCAAGTTGGTATCAAAGTGCTGTAGAAGCTTTATTTAATATTTATGAAATTTGGCAGAGTGTACTTTAAATATCGACCACAAATATAAAATGTATCTCTCAATGTTGTGAATTTGATTCGTTTTGTACTTATTCTGCTACGAAAATGGTTTAGGGTATCATATAGTCGACCACGCCTAACTTTAGCCTTTCCTTACTGGTTTTTATAATATTTAATGTTGATGTATTTCCTTTGTTTTGAGTCGTCAACATTTCCAAAATAAATTTAAACAATTAAAAACATTAAGTTTGGCCATGCCGAATCTTATAAACCATCCACCAAGGATCGCATGTGAATTGATACGGGTACTAATAAACTCATTATACCAAATTTCAGCCCAGTTCATTGAATTCGTCGGTTTTTGTGGCGTTAAGAAGCCATATCTAGAGGGACCTTAGTATGGGGGCTATATCAAAACATGGACCTATGCCTACCGTTGCTTGTGTCAAAGATACCGGGTATAAATAAACCCCAGTTGCCAACTTTCACCGCGATCAGTTGACATTTGTGTTCTCTATGACGGCAAGAAGGCAAATCGGGAAGATGCCATATATGTGGGGGCTATATCCAAAATTGGACCGATATTACCCATTATCAATCCCAACATACCTGACGATATATGAAATATATTTATCAAATTTCAGCCACCTAGCTCAAGTATTATTGATTATAGGGTGATTACAACAGACGGACGGACGGACGGACGGACGAACGTGGCTAACTATTCTTACAATTTTACGACGAGTAATAATATATATACTTTATGGGGTCTCAGATCAATATTTATAGCCCCCATCCTATGGTGGAGTGGGTAAAAAAGATGCTAATGCATATTTCTATGCAATTGTGTTTAACTTAACCGACACAAATACATCGCTTCAGTTGCTACAATGACAGCGAAAAAAACTTAAGTAACAAAAATCGTACTTTTTTGTTAAAAAAGACCAATGCAACGATTAATACTAATTAATTACTCCAAAAAAAACTTAACTTGAAAAGTTCATGTTAATACCTGCACTGAGTGTAGGGAAAACTAAAAAAAACCTTCTCCTGAAAAATTTACTTTTTGTTGGTTAAGTTTTTTTTCGCTGTTAGGGCTCGATATAATCTTGACCTAACTTACACAAAATATGACATATGCATATCTACATAAAATGTATTAAATTTAACTTTTTGTATATTTTCGGTATCGGGTGTGACAAACAAAACACTTCAAGATACATAACCGTTTGGGGGCACTGAATATTTTACAAAAGTTACGAATTTGATACTAAACTACCCTTAAGGATGCGTACTTTCTTGTAGTCAAAAGAAAAATTTCAGAAAATAAAAAATATGTCGAAAACTAGCTCATGTCAGTTCAACAGTAAAATTAGTGCATCCAACAATTTTATAATAACCTATGGAAAACTCATTGCTAGGAAAAAACAATTCCTAAATTTCATCAAGTCTTCATGAATTTCTAAAATTCAATTGTTCGTGATGTCAGTTATGGTATTTTTTTTTTTGCAAAAATCTGATTTATTTTTTTATGTGTGATGGGGTCAGTTTACGTGGAATCACCCATTAGTGTTATTAATTTGTATTGAGCTGGAAAATTGCAACCAGCTATTGTTAAATGTGCTACAGCAGACAATATATTTACATATCGGACCATTACAAGAAACACAATGATACTGGAAGCATTAAAAAAATGCAGCTCGGATAGCATGTGAATTTTCTTAATTTAAATTGGTAATATACTCATTCCATATTAAATTTATGCAATTTCAAATTAAAAACATCAATTTCAAAATTAAACATTAATTCCAAATTAATTTTGGCAATATCAAATGGAAAGAAATATATTTTTTTTTAAATTCCAGCGTAAAAAAATTTTCAAATGAAATTTTCTCAATTACAGTGGGATACTTCTCAATTTCTGTTGAAAATTGTGTAGTATATAGGATTAGTGAGAATATTTGGAATTTTAACATTAAAAATGCAATAAATTTAACGGTAGTAACAATTGCTTAATCGAAAACCATTAAGGAAGGGCTAATGTCGGGCGAGCGACTGTATGATTGGTCCATTCCCTCCTATTTTTGGACCAATCACGTAGACTGTCACAATATACATATACAAGATTTCAAGCCTTTGTATGCACTGGTAATAAAGTTATAAGCTATTAACTTTTGGTTCAATATTGCCCATTTGTGTGGGAGGTACCCAAAGGGACGTGGCAACTTCGCCTATTTTTCTCGAGGTAATAGTGACTAATAAACTAATACTATATGTAGAATTTCAGAGGATTCAAATAAGTAGTATAGAAGTTATTAAATTATCAATATTTTACTAAATGTTAACCATTTGTGGGGGAGATACTAGAAGGAGTGGACCAATATGGCCCATCTTCGAACTTAGCCGGAGATAGAAGAAAATATTGCCACATACCAAATTTGAAGTCAATCGGTTACTCCTTTCGAGAGTTATCGTGCGCACCAGCCAGCAGGAAGACAGTCGGACGGACGGACGGACATTGCTCTTTCGACTTAAAATGACCCAAAACGGATATCCGCCGAACATACTTTGGGTCTTAGGTCACTCCTTCGATGTGTTACACTTTTGGTTCGTAGCAAATGATATATACCCTCCTATCTAAGGTGAGGGGATAAAAATAGTAGACTTGACATTTAAAATGTCCGAAGCTTTTGTTGTGTGAACAAAATGGTTTCATTTTCGTAGATTAAAGATATAGAATCCCGTCCGCGGAACATACTTAACACGCATCATTTAAATCAGTCCACGTAGTCGGGAGATATATACAATGGCCAAAATTTCAAGCTTTGACACCCTGTATCCTCGTAACCTAGCACGTTAGAAAAATGTACCCCTCTTACCATATTAATTTTGCAACACCACCGCTTTTGACGCGATCTGAATTAAATTGAAAAATGTGGGGCTTTTGACATTTTTTCCCATATGTGAAAATCAAACAATGTAAAAAATGCCATTTGTGTAATGAAATCATTATATTGCGGATCATTTTATTGATCTCATCATTGAAATGACACGTTCAGCGGGTACTATAAAATATAAATTAACATTAACGTATTGAAATTGTTGTGTAACTCCGCAATAGACGATTTTTTTTTGTTTTTTGGTGAACCACGAAGTATTTTATTCTAATGAGAGCTTTTTTAATATCCTTAAATATTCCTCTTTCGTTAACGTATTTCGATTTTTCTGATTATTATGTTAACCTGAAAACCTACTTCCATTTTTTGTAACCTCTGCAACGGAACTTTCGCCGCGAATATCACTTTCATCAAAAGCATTTAGTTAAATATTTAAAAGTAATTTCTGAAATGCTGTTGTTGTTGCTGAGTATGACAATATTGCATTCAGAACGCCAACGGGATGAACATTAGTAAAACAAGATGCGTACGAATGTAACGTCCACCACCCAGGATTTGCCCATATATATCCTATTAATGTTATAGAATCGTTTGTTGGTCTGAAATTTTGCACACGCAAACACAAGGGTGATGTATAAAAACTGACGTTCAGCGGGTTCTATAAAATATAAATTCGCGCTATTAAAAACTTGAGTTTTGTTTTTGGTCTTTTCAGAATCCTCATATAGGATACAAAGTTAAAACTTTGTAAATATGAAGTACTATAAACGAAAAATATATGAGCAAAACATATATATACGCAAACAATAATTAAATTTCGCTGACTGTGGTCAGTGTAGCAGTGACCAAAACAATTTTTTCTCATTTTACAGATTTTAAAAGTTATTTAAGAGCTAGGAATATGTGTACATACTTACCTCAAAGGAGATGAGAACACAATTATTCGATGTCTACTCGTAGTCTGAGATCAACTCGGACATAAAACTGCGTTTTTAAACGTTTATCCCCCATTTAAAACAGCACTTGCTGTCGTAACAAATTATAACGTTATCAATTCAGATACGCGTGCAGTAAGTTTGCGCACATATAGTTAGGTGTGTATGTGAAATAATATGCTACTCAGATTAAGAAATTTCAACAGTTGGTACCAAAATAATATTTTAATATGCCTATATTAGGCATGATTCACAAACACACACACAGATCTAAGGAATTTGGATCAGATTCAATATTGTTCTGTTTTGATGTTGATTTTAAGACGGAGTAGTCATCAAAATATATTCCAGCTTAGGAAGTTAGGATCACGGTTTTAAAAAAAACTCGTGCAAAAAACGGTTATTTGAATGTTGGTATATACAGGGTTTTCCAATAAGAGTGATATGATTTCTTTGAAAAAAAAACACACTTATTTTTACGGAAATTCCAATTTTTTTTTATTTAATGTGAAGTACAATCGATAGAATTAAGTTCTAAATAAAACGTCATTCAAATGGCCTCCATGACATCTTCTGCAGGAACGAATTCGATGAACCCAATTTTCGAGCACTTTTTCCACTAAATCAAGTCGTATGTCATGAATGGCACGTTCAATATTAACTTGTAAATCTTGAAGATAGTCTGGTTTATTTCGAAAGACCAATGACTTCAAATAACCCCACAAGAAGTAGTCTAATGGTGTTAAATCACAACTTCTTGGAGGTCATTCAATATCACAATTTCTCGAAATAATCGAATCTCCAAACTTTTCTCGCAACAATTAAATTGTTTCATTTGCTGTTTTAGCTCTTAACGAGAGCTAAAATATTTCTCATGGGTGTCAAGATCGTAGGTCGACTGGAAAGTGTTTTTTTGGATTTAAAAAAAATGGACTGGAAAAAAATCTCGCACAAAAAGTTGCAATCAGAGAACGATTATTTTGATAATAAAACTGAATAATTTGTAAACGTTGTTCTTGCGTATATCTCTCCATGATGAAATTGAAAACACTACTGAATACAATGAAAAACAAATGACAGATCATGACATATTACAAATGGCCGAAACGTCTCTTCAAAATCATATCATCCCTATTGGAAAACCCGCAATACATAAATTTGCAATATAAAGTCACTTTTTATAATTTTCCATGAAATTTTTAGTAAATTTTTTACAAAATAGGAAAAAAAAACTTCTACAATTTTAGTCCGATTTACTCTTTTCATGGCTCGTTACAGAAATGCTGGTCTCTAGATGTATTTTTTAAAATGCATTTTGAAGACCGTAAACTTCTTATTTGATTGTTTGTCCCAAACGGGTTAAAGCTAATTATTTCAAAAGCTGACAAATGAAGCCACTCTAGTATATATATATACCCGTATATGTATGTAAATTTTACTCCTCAGGTAGCATAAGGCCTCAGAAAACATACGTAGGGGACCAGGTAACTGCTTCGATACACTTATTTCGTAGCAAATGATATATAATCCCATTAACTAAGTTGAAGTAATAATGGACATCTCATGACTTTAATGTTAATGCAGAACAGCACTTTATGAACAGTTCCTACATCATACTTTAAAATGTATGTATTTGGTACTTACCAAACAAATTGATAGTGGCATAATTAAAAAAAATCATTTCCCCAAAACATTACTTATTTCACTCATTTTATCGTCCTAGATTATCTCTATTTTTACCACTACAAATGGAATGTCGTAATTAATCAATTCTGGAAATTACGGTTTTTAGTTGTTTTACTCGACTCATACTTTCTTTCTTGTTATCATTACAAATATAAATTATCAATTCAGGAAATCATATCAATGGCCACAATATCTATTAATATACGTAGTGCAATGTGTCGGATGAGTGCTATCGCATACATTTTTTAATAAGGCATTCGCCCCATCGACCCACCACTCTCCTACAAAGTGTGCATGTATACTTTGTAGGAGAGTGGGTGTATTGTTTCCTACGAACAAACAAAAATGTGTTACAAGTCAAAGGTGCGACCTTACATATGTCAATGGTTGAGATAAGTTAATTTCTGGATAATTTAATTCATTTAAGAAGATTCCATTCGTCTGGATTGTGGGTTCGTTATTTTTCGAGAGGATAATATTTGAATGCCATACTATTTTCTATAAATTTTATTCAGTCCCAAATTATGTTATAGTTGTTCGCTGACACCAGACTGAGAATTGACTTAATAGACACCGTAGTAATTGGTGAGCGATATATTTTAAAAAGCATTTCATGTCCGGTTTGGCCTTAGACTGACCTGATGTCCGGTTTGACCTGGACATGGAATTGTTATTTTCGCATCTCCTGAGCGGTGGACAGTATGTATTTGTCTTTATATTCTTGAAGAAACTTTTTAATCAGTGAAATAATGAAAAAAAGTCTGAGCATTGAACATTTTTTCGGGATCATATTTGTTGTGTTCAGTACTTCATTTTTAGAAAATGTTAATACTCAACTTTTTGATAACGCAGACTGACCACAGGCCGAAAACTGACTACGCGGGTAGACCGTGGTTGATACAACACTCCTTGTAAAGAAAAGAAACACAACCTTTACTGCATGAGTAAATATTTCATACCTCATTCCTTGGGTATTTGTAGGATACTCGTTGTTTGAGTACTTGTATTATAAAATATAATTTTCACATAACTAAATCTTAACCTAATAAATCTTAACCTATTTTATCATTATGAGGAAACGAAATGGGAACTATCACTTTGAAACATATGGTGATAGGGTATTTTCCCTATCGCCCCTAATGTGTGGTGATTTTTCTTATGTACACTAATGCATTTTTTTAAATACAAAGTACATTAACAAATCTGCCTCACTTTAATCAAAGTAGGTTTAAAAAATATGCCCCACTTTCGTGAAAGTGGATCAAGCTATGTTTCTAAACACGGCCATTCTGTCGTATGTTGTACATTTGTGTCAATTAAAATGCCGACACAGAGCATGTTCATTGAACACTCCTGTCTAAGCGTGTGAAAAATTGCAGCTTTTTCTAGCTCTAACAGGGGCCTCAGTGGTCAAATTGTCGAAAATCAGATGGCGGAAAATCAAAGTAGCCTATTTTAATTTCCGGGTATTCGAACTTTGCCCGAGATAGAAAAAATATTACCACGTAAACAGTTATAAGCCAATTGGTTACTGCTTTCGAGAGTTATCGTGCGCATCAGCCAGCAGACAGAAAGACAGACAACCGACATTGCTCATTCGTGAGGATATAACAAGTACTGCATTTATAATTTTTCTGCTACAGCGAACAAAAGAGCGATTGAGTTTTTATGAAATGTATGCTGTAGCAATCAAACCCCACACTGAACAACACTTATTTACAGATATCGTAGCCTTTTGTGTGATTCAGAGAATTGATTAATTAAGCGATTAGCATTGTAATGAAAACAAGAAAGATAATCTCAGTAGAGAAAAACTTAATAAGTTCTATTTTATTTTTATACCCTCCGCCAAAGGATGGGGTTTATCCATTTTGTCACTCCGTTTGTAACACCTCTTAATATTGACCTGATATCCCATAAAATATATATATACCCGTATATGTATATCGTAAACTTCTAAGACGATCTAGTCTTGTCAGTTCGTCCGTTCCTCATTCCATCTGTTGTAATCACGCGATAGTCTAAAATAATTGAGCTAGATGAATGTAATTTGGTATAGAAACATCTTATAGCTGCAGGTAAAATGGGCAATATCGGTCCATATTTTGATATAGCCCCCATATATAGCATCTATTCGATTTTACTTCTTAACGACATAGAGACCACAAATCGACGGCTTAATGCTATTTTGGTCCATACGCCATATTTGTGTTTTTTAAGTTAGGAGTTGGACATGGATTTCAAACATGCTCTTTCAGAATCTGCAATCATTTTTTTCCTATCTCCTCTAGTAAATCGATTTAATTGTGATATACGGGGAATAATTTGGTATTTGGGTCAGAATATTTAATATCGACCTATGTAGTTTATTTTCGGCTAAAATGTTTATAAGCAGTTACAAATAGGTAAAATAAGATCTCGCTATCTTTTTTAAAAAAAAAAAATGTTGAGCAAATTTTATGGGCATTTTAATTTTTGAAAAAATTAAAAAATGAATTTTTGTGTTTTATGAAATTTGTAATTGCTCTCGAACGGCTAAACCGATTTTTGCAAAGATTAAAGAGGACACAATGCGCTTTTTTTTGTTAAAAAATTTTGTTAGGAAATTTATTAAAAAATTTTTTTACGAAATTTTTTTTTGAAGAAATCTTTGTTGAAAAAATTGCTCCCACCTTGATTTTTTTCAAATTCACAGAATATTCGCAACACTCTCAATATTTGTAAAAGTTACGGGCGAAATACCAAGAATAGTCTGACAATTTTTGCAAAACACTGCACTGTGGTACGAATTCAAAAAGGGGAAATAATTCGACCGTTTCTTAACCAAACAACCGATTGCGACCAAACTTGGCATGGTAGATGAAGAGGTGTTAGAGAAGTTAAGTTTTATGTTTGGGCCCCTATGTTAGACAGGGCGGAGCTAGAGGGCCTCAAAATTGTCCACATTAGGTGATGAAAATGTTCAAGCGCGTGTAACTCGTGTTTCTCTTCCGATTTATAAAATTTCTTTTTGCGTGTGTTCTACTAACTGAGGTCTACAAAAAAATTACACCTAAGAATTATCTCATTACCGAGATATCTTTAATTGAAAACTGAATCGCAAAACACAAAAACTATTTTTTTAAATTTTTTGAAAAATTAAAATGTCCATAAAATTTTTTCCAAATTTTTTTTTTTTAAATAGTGATAGCGACATCTTATTTGACCTATTTGTAACTGCGTATAGACATTATAGCCAAAAATAAACTACATAGGTCGCTATTAAATGATGAGGTACTTTTCAAAACACAATGTGTATTGAACCCGAATTTTTGGTGAATTATTAAAGATGATAATATAAGTCCTACATATTTCGCACAATTTTATTTTCGCTGACAAACAAACAACGAATAAAAAAATCAAAATGGAATAGTGAAGTTTTGAAAAGTACCCATTTTTGTTCTATGTCTCCATTTTTCTATCGCCCTCTATTTTGTACTAACTATTTTATGTTCTTTCGATCAAAATATTTAAATTACTCTCCTTCCATACCGACCCTATTTCTGTTCCATGTAATACAAATACGAAAAAATATTAAAAACAAATGTGGATATGGACCAAAATGCCATGTACAACAATTTCTATAACTTGCTTATTTTTGGATGTAATGGCATAGAAATGCATGAGAATCATACAAACACTGTTGGGAAACCTATGAAATAGGAATTGCACTTTTCTCCGATCATATAAAATGACGTATGGAACAAAATAGCATTAAGCCGATGAAATGTTAGCTGATCGGGCTGAAAATTTGTAACTGGGGTTTATCTATAACCAAAAAACTTTACACGAACAACGGTAGCCGTAGGTTCATATTTTGATATAGCTCCAATACAAAGGTCCCTCTAGATTTTACTTCTTAGCGCAACAAAATCCATAAATTTCAACGAATCGGGCTGAAATTTGATAATATGACTTTATTTGTGCCCGAAACCATTCACATGCTATCCATGGTGGCATGGATAGCATGTGAATGGGCCGACTTTAACGACAGGGCCGACTTTAACGCTTTTACTTGTTTTATATGTGGAAAAAACGTCAAAAAGGCCCACATTTTTCAATTTAATTCGGATCACGTCATAACTTAGTGGGGATGCAGAAGTGCCATGGGAATGAGGTGTGCCAAAAATACAGCTTCCCAACGTGATAGGTTACGATGACTCGTGACTACGTGGACCGCTTTAAATGATATATATATACATATATTCTTTATTTAATTATATAATATAATAACTAGTTTTACAATTTTGTAAAGCTATTTATCTTCTATATATATAACAAGTAAGGAAAGGCAGAAAGTCGGGCGGGCCGACTGTATAATACCCTACACCTCCCTAACAATGCGATAAGGGTTATTGCGATAATAATTTGGAATAATTGGTAAATGGGTAAGAACATATATATGTGGATATATCTAATTCTGAACCGATAATCGCTAAATTAAGCAATATTCGTACCTAAATTGAGAAACATCTTTCTGGAGAATTTTGTAATGATCGGAAGTAAAGTACAACTTCTATAGCGTTTGTAACCAAATCAGGAGGAACATATATATGGAGCTTATATATAAAACTGAATCGATTTTCCCTGAATACTCATTCATGTAAAATAGAAACCTCAGTTTCTACAGCTATTGAATTTCAAATCGGGGGTAACATATATATGGGGGCTATATCTAAATCTGAACCGATTTTCTCCGAATTTGGCAGTATTCCTTCATGTAATAAGAAACCTCTTTCTGCCGAATTTCGTACTGATTGGATGTAAAATACAGTTTCTACAGCGCTTACATGTCAAATCGGGTGCAACATAAATATGGGGGCTATATCTAAATCTCAACCGATTTTCCCCAAATTTTGTATTGTATCTAAGTGTATCACGAGACTACTCTCTGTCAATTTTTGTACAAATCGGTTACAAAATGTTGCTTATACAGTGCATATATGCCAAATCGGAGGTACATATATATGGGAGCTATATGTAAATCTGAACCGATTTTAACCAAATTATAGAGATCGTCCTTGGGCCTAAAAAAAGATATGTGCAAAGTTTCGTTGAGATCGGACCATAATTGCGACCTGTACTTTGATTACAAGAATAGATCTACAGACAGACAGACGGACAGACAGACAGACAGACAGACAGACAGACAGACGGACATACAGACGGACATAGCTAAATCGACTCAGAAAGTGATTACAAGTCGATCGGTATAATAAACAGTGGGTCTATCTCTTCTCCTTTTGGGTGTTACAAACAAATGCACAAAGTCATAATACCCTGTACCACAGTGTGGTGGAGGGTATAAAAATGAAATGGTGTTCGTTGGTACGCGATGGATTCTAAAACGGCTGAACAGATTTTGCTGAATTTGTGCATGAGAATATCTTTTAGTGTACGGAAGTTTCGTAGCTATATTCGGTTTTGATTGGACAAAGGGAATATCTTTGGTACTATTGGTTCAAAATACTCGAAATTCGATATGTGTGACCTTGGTACCAGTACACACATGGAGCCAAAAACCGGTGTGATAGTGACAACCGAGATGAATTTGAAAAATGTCCAATATCTTTGCAGGACAGTTTCATATGGTTCTATTTCACTGAAACACACTTTGAGGGCAGCGAAGCGCACCGGGTCAGCTAGTTATACTATATGATTTACTTACATACATAGCAATAAATTGCTTTAACAACTTACCATTAAAGCGCACTTTGCATTGTGCATCTTTATATAATTCCTTGATATGCGCCACAATTTTTTCTGGAATGCCCTTGCTAATAAGCGCTATCCATATTAAGTTTCTATTGACCGTTTCGAAAGCTCTTTCAAAGTCGACGAATAGTAAATATGGCGTGATCCATTTCGACGTTCCCTACTTTTTTAAAGAAAACCCAGTAAGGAAAGACAGAAAGTCGGGCGGGGCCGACTATATTCCAGCAAATTTCTCATTACCAAATTATCCGACGAGTAAGCAAAGTTCGATAATGGTAAGTACTTATTATTTAGCCACTTTTCTCATTATTTTAACATGGGGATGTCATTGGAAGAAAGTACTTCCCAAAAGCATACAATAAAGAAGCATAATAAGTACTTATTTGTAGCATAGGCCTACCACATAAATATGTGCTTATTTTTTCACGATTTTAAGTACTTGAATAATGCATTACCAATAAGTTATAAAATAAGTAGTAAATATGTACACACGGCCATTTAAATGTTTTTTTACATATTGTCGCGCATGTTTCTCGAAACAAACAATTTCCTCATGCCAGAATTGAATTTCTAAACCCAAACCCCCATGTGAAAAATTCTTCAATGGTCTAACATCATACGCTATACCTAAATATTTATGGTATTTTCATTCAAATCTGCACGTATTATTTGAAAACCTGTTGAAAAATAAACAAATCTTGTACAATAACCCAAATATAGCCAAAATTACACTATATTGAAAATTGCCAAAATGATTTTGATAACAAAAAATCACTTATTTCTGTTATTATTGGTAAGTCGTTATTAATAAGCCGAAAGTAATGCAGCGAATAATTGTAATGTAATTTCTTTTTTGGTTAGCTTTCTTAGCGGCATTAATCGAACTATATTGTTTTGTAACCATGGCAAATGAAGATTTATCCAGAAAGAGGAGACCTGTGGTTGAAGGTGTTATTGAAAAAAATATTAAACGTTTGCCTAGGCTATGATGTTACCACCAGCATCTTATCAGAAAGAGGACTACGGGAGCCTTTAAAAACTAGCTTCAGTCAGTCGCGTCCTTTTGTGACAAAATATAGTTAATTTCAAAATTGTATTATAGACTCCCTATTTTGTGCGAAACCTATTGAGAAAATTTAATTGAAAAAGAGACTACGTATAAACAACAATGAAACCTGATTATAGTCTCTTTGAAAGAAACTACATTCGATTACCCTTTACATATATTTATCTGTCTGATGTTATAACAGATTAGCGCATTCGATCCCTCCCAAACCGATGTCCTGAATGTGCGAGACTTTCATAACAGGACCACATACGAAATTACCTAATTATCTATTACCACATTAACAAGGAAACATTTAAATATTTCTAGCAATCCATCTTAGATTTAAACATATTTATTCAGTGCATGGTAATTAATAATGATTTGTCTAACTATAACTTGTTATTAAATAATTTTCGGTAATTTTAATGTGAATTATGCATGTAATGTATTAAAGTGTGATTACAGAAGTTATAATTTAAATAAATTTAAATTTAAATAGTTTGATTAAAAAAAAATAACAACAACGCCAAGGAAAATTTTCCCCAATTAAGTTTTAAATGTATGTAATAGAAAATTAAATTAGCCCAATCAATCAATATTATTGCAAATAAGCATTTAGCAAAACCATTTTGGCGGAGAAAACGCGAAAATGTGCAAAAACGCTAAGGTGAATTTTACAAAAACATGATTATTTGTATTTGTGCTTATTTACTTCTTCAGCTTTCGTTAATGATCATTACTCACCAGATTTTGATGTTTGTTGAAGGCCTTCAGCAACTCAGTACATTTTGTTGGTGTTCTCATGATGATGACTGTTTAGCCGTGAAGCTAAGGTTTTGTTGCCTTCCAAAATAAAAATTCAGTTAAATTTTTAATTTCACGATTTGGGTTTTATTTAAAAATTAGCGTAATTTTATGTAATTCAATGCTTTGATTTGTGTAAAAATGTACATGTGTGTGTGAAAATGTGAGTAAATGGTGTTTATTTGTATATTAACAAATTTAATGGATTTTTTTGGTTTGTTTAATTTTAATTTGCGTTATTCTTAATGTTAATTGTTTGTTCTTAGTGTAGTTCACAATAGTTTTCGCTAAGCAAACACTTTAAATTATTAAACTAATAACACTTGTATTTGGTACAAATCACTTTATCACGGGGGAGAGGCGCACGAGTTTGGTTTAAGGATCGGTAAAAGACTGATTACTTGTGCTTGCCATCCATCTCTTCTAAGCTCACCCAACGACTTTCGTTAAGCTACAGATGGCAAGCGACAAGTAAACAAATAAACAAAAGAGAAATTAGAGTAATGAGTGCTTTAGAGTGATGAGTGCTTTAGAGTGATGAGTGCATAAGTTATGCATGTATGGGCATATAAATGCATTTATACACCTACACATATAGTGGACGTTTCACACTGATGTTCAAAAGTGAGATGTCACCTTTGAACATTCTCCCCCCCCGTGATATAGTGTAGATTATTCTATCTTAAACTAGCTTAATCTAAAACTGCAGCTCATTTGGCTCCCGTGGATGAAAACCCCATCCAGTTTTGGGGCCTGTCCCGGATCCAAGGCTTGAACAATAAATGTTGACGGAAATGCGATGGCGGGTCTTAGTAGGGTCGAAGTTGTAGGGTACTGGATACCACAGCATCTGTCTTCAGGGTATATGGGCTCTCCTCGTGTCGTGTAACGGTACTTCGTGAGTTGGATGAGTCACGACGCTGGGTTGGGCTAGGCAACTGAGAAACCTTATCTAGAATAGAAGAGATGTGAGTACCAAGTTCTTCTACATAAAAATAAATTGTAAGTCAATCTGAAAATAGTTTGACGATTTTCGTTATCGGTCGACTAATTACACCGTTAGCTGTCCGAATGTCAACGACCCTAATGTTGTTGTCAGTTCCTCGGTAAGTTTTTTCTATACGGCCTAATTTCCATTCAGTCGGGGCCAATCTCTCATCTTTAATTACAATTAAATCGTCTTCCTTTACATTTTCTGTTTGATACTTCCACTTATATCGACGATGTAGCTCATTTAAATACTCAGTTTTCCATCTTTGGCAAGGGTGAGGTTTCCGTCTGAAACATCTGGTTCTGCTGGGGTCAAAATGGAGGTACCTATCAGAAAATGTGCTGGGGTAAGAGGATTTAAATCGGAAGGGTCGTCGCTGGCTGGACTTAGGGGTCGAGAATTAAGACAGGCCTCAATTCTCGCTAAAATGGTCGAGAATTCCTCAAAGGTAAAATTCATTTGCGGTATAAATTTTCGTAGATGTGTTTTGAATGATTTAACTCCCGCCTCCCATAATCCTCCCATATGAGGGGCACCGGGAGGAATAAAACTCCATTCTAAATTTTGATAAACATTGTTCTGGGTGGCGTCCTTTTGCAGATTCTTCATAAACTCTAGCCTATCTTTTTTTTATTAATTCTGCTGCTCCTACAAAATTAGTCCCATTATCTGAGTAGATCTTGGCTGGACTTCCTCGTCGCCCAATAAAGCGAGATAAAGCAGCTAAAAAGGATTGAGTTGACAGATCACTAGTGGGTTCTAAGTGAATGGCTTTTGTGGAAAAGCAAACATAACCCTTTGTTATTAAACAAGCTCTTCCTGTAAAATTCTTTATGTTGAAGGGTCCTGCAAAATCTACTCCTGTGTTGGTAAAAGGTCGAGTCAGCATAGTTCGCTGGGGCGGAAGTGAGGCCATAATTTGCGTTTGAGTCTGGTGTTTATACAAAACACAAGTTCGACAATTATGAATTACCTTCTTGATTAAGGGCTTCAATTTAAATATCCAGAATTCAGACCTGATTACTCGAGTCATGAGTTGATTTCCGCCATGCATCGTAATTTTGTGAACAAATTCTACTAACAAAAGGGCTAATCTCGATTCGTATGGGATAAGAATGGGATGGCGCTCGTTATATGTAAGTGCTGGGGACTGAACAAGGCGGCCATTTGCCCTAATGATTCCTTTTGAATCAATGAATGCCTTTAACTCTGTGTCGCTCAGAATGTCGTGTCTAGGCCATCGGTCTTTTGGAAACTTCAGCCACTGGGGTCCAGTCCACCACAAATGATGTGACTGCAAATCATTTGGCGAACATCCTCGACTGGCTACATCAGCTGGGTTGCTTTCTGAATCTATGTGCTTCCAATTTTCGTTGCCTACATTATCTAAAATATCTGAAATTCTATTTCCTACAAAGGCACTCCATGAACACGGTGGTTTTTTGAGCCATGCTAGCACGATCGTTGAGTCGGTCCAAAAGTGTGTTGAAATATTTTCAATTCGTAAGTTGGGAACCACCGCTGTGGTTAATTTTGCTAAGAGAACGGCTCCGCATAATTCTAATCTAGGCAGAGATATTTTTTTGATGGGTGCTACTCTCGTTTTCGCTGCCAAAAGAAACGTGTCGACTGTTTGATCTAAATGTTCTACTCTAACATAAAGAGTCGCGGCGTAAGCGCTTTCTGAAGCGTCACAAAAACCATGTACTTCAATTTTACTTGAGGGTTTGAATCTGATCCACCTAGGTACTGAAACTGAATCTATTGAAGGACAATTTTTAATGAAATTCTTCCAATTCATTCGAGTGATGGGCTTCAACGCGTCGTCCCAATCTACTTTATCCAGCCAGACTTGTTGCATGATAAGCTTTGCTACGATGATTACTGGAGCCAACCATCCACATGGGTCAAAAAATTTGGCAATTGTTGAAAGGACTTCTCGTTTGGTGCATAATTCCCTTTCTTCCGTGGGTGGTGAGGTGAACGTAAAGTTATCAGCCGAAATGTTCCATCGGATACCTAGAGTCTTCGTTGAAGTTCCTTCCGAAATATCCAACCAATTGACCGGCAAGAGTGAGTCAGGTGGCAGATCGCGAAGTAGATTGGGGTCGTTTGAACTCCATTTTCTCAATTCAAAACCTGCTGAGTCCATGGCTGCTACTAATTCTTTCATAGACTTAAGGGATTCTTCTACAGTGTGACCTCCAGCTAAAACGTCGTCGACATATAAATTTTGTTTTATAATTTCCGAACCTAATGGGTATGTTTCTTTAACATCTTCTGCCAATTGAATTAGGGTCCTAAGAGCGAGAAATGGGGCGCAATTCCTCCATTTTAAAATCTGCAATACTAAATCCTGTTGAAGAATAGGCCCTGGATGTAAAATGTCATTCAGACTTTTCCTATTTGATGTGGGACTTGACGCATTGAAAACTACCCTAAGTTTAGTAGTAACCCTATCTGGTTTAATAACTGCATGATGTGGCAAATAGTAGTGAGGGGTCTTCTCGATTTCCTGGGGTCTCAGTTTCCGCATGTGTCCAAGTTCCAAATATTCCATTATCGCTGCGTCGTATTGAGATTTGATTTCGGGCGTTTTTTGCAACTTTCTTTCCATTCGATAGAATTGCGCCATTGCGATATTTCGAGATGCTCCAAGTTCAGCACAAGATTTGAACGGCATCGTGACAATATATCGTCCATCTTCATTTCTTCGCGTTGTATTTTTGAAATTTGTTTCGCAAAAGGTGTCTTCTGCTGACCTCAAAACTTTTTTTGGGGTCTCCTCCACCTCCCAAAAACGTGTGAGAATTTTCTCTATCGAAACTGTATTGTAAAGTGAAATTTTCCTATCATTTGTGTTTGATTTTTCAAGGGGTCCGCCCACTATCCAGCCAAAAACGGTGCTTTGCGCTAGTAAAGATCCTATAAATTTCATTGGAGCTCCTACTGTGTAAATTAAGGGTCCTATGTCTAAACCTATCAGAAGATCTATGGGTCGGCTTTCGTAAAAACGAGGATCTGCTAACTCGAGTTGGGTTGTTTCTCTATGTTGATTTTTATCTAGGGTGCGCGACGGCAAATTGGAAGGAAGGGACTTCAAAACGGGTGCCCAAACTTCTAATTCAAAACTAGGGTTTGTACGAGAACAAAGGTTAAAAAGACAAGCTTTTGTTGAAGTTTCTGAAACGGTTTCACTTAAACCGGTAACATGAACAAGATTCTTCCTAGTTGGAAGCTTCAATTGGTTTGTAATCTTCTCTGAAATAAATGTTGATTGAGATCCAGGGTCGATAATCGCTCGTGCGTCATATCGCTGCCCTCTAGATTCAATTTGAACAATCGCTGTGAAGAGTATTGTTTCTTTCGATTGCTGCTGGCTAAGTTGTGAATTTTCCTTGAGAGTTAGAGTCGTTATACTAGGAGTTTGAAAACTAGGTGTGGACTGTAAACTAGGAGTGGATTGTACTAGGGTGGTTAGAGCTGCCGCACTGGTACTAGGTCGTACGTCATCTCTAACCGGTTGTGAATTTGTAGGTCGGGCCTCGTTACCCTTATGTAATAAAGTGTGATGTCTTTGATTACATTCCCTACACGTGAAACGACTCTTACAATCTCTTACAACATGATCCGAAGTGATGCAGTTGTAACAAAGATTGTGAAGTTTTACTAAGTGAATGCGATCATTCACGTTTTTCTCAAGGAATTGTGGACAATTACGTAACAAATGGTTTGCCTTACAAATTTGGCAACTCGGTCCATTTGTACGACTACTAGGTTGCGTAGATGTGCTAAATCTGTTGCTATTGTTGAATCTTCTTTGCGAACTTTGAGTCTGTTGCGCAACATTAGTTTGAAATGACTTAACCCTATTTTCCTTCCTACTATAATCGGGTCTAGGCTGATTATTTTTGGAGAAATGGGGCTTAATATTTCCTACAGATTCTAAAGTTTTGAACTTGTGTGTCAAAAATTCATTCAAATCTTTCCAAGACGGTAGTATGGAACAGTCTTCCAAACCGTTTTCAAATTCTTCTAAGAAATTTCTCGGCAGTTTCGTAGAAGTAAGGTAAACTAAAATTGGGTCCCACCCCTTTACATCTACCTTGAGTGTTTCTAGTGTCTGAACGCAACCATCAATAGTGCGTTGAAGTTTTTGGATCGAAGATCCTGAATCCGCCGAAACTTGTGGTAAACTAAGTAGAGTCTTTAGCTGTTCATTAACTTGCATTCGTTTATTCTCGTATCTGTTTTCTAAGTTTTTCCATGCTAGATCAAAACCTTCATTTGTTAGTGGTACGTTACTAATAATTTCCCGTGCCTCCCCCGCGGTTTTTTGTTTTAGATGGAAAAGTTTTTCTACTTTACTAAGTCTAGAATTATTTCTGTACAAGGCCGAAAACAAATCCCGAAAAGTAGGCCAAGCGCTGTATCCTCCATGAAATGTGTCGGTGTCGCATGGTGGTAAACGTAACGATAGATGGTTGTTTGGCTCTACTGTTTCCTTTTTTCGGGTCTCCGATTCTCGTTCGAACTTTTCCTGCTGCCTTTCGTCGGTTAGTGCTAAAATTTCTCCATTTACTGCGCTTAAACATCGTTTGTATGTCTCTAATGCCTCTTTATAATGGGTCCTCAACTTTGATTTATCGATTGGGGCCTCATCTTTTTCGGGAACACGGTCTCTACAATCTAAATAGGCCCTTTTCACTTGATCCCAAACAGAGTTCAATTCTACACGTGTCACTTCTAATGAGTGAATATTATCATCGGTGCTAGTAGCAGAGTAACCACTCTCAAAGTCTATCAGGTCATTTACGCAATTTACAAATTTATCACGTAAAACTTTATCCATATTTCCTCCTTCTTAAATATTTTCTTTGTCAAATTTTAAACTGGCTAAAATTTCAAGAAACTTTTAAAATTGAGCTTTTCTTTTAACAATTTCTGTAAAAACTTACTTTGATAATATTTGCAAAATAATTTCAGAAAAACGCTAAATATTTGTTGAATGGGTCAATCTTTTACAGTCCGACTTTGTCTTTTCTCACGAATAGATATAAATAATGGCAGTTTATTTTGAACTTGTGTCGTTTGTGCGAAAAGTAAGAAATTTTAGCGATAATAATTAATATAGATTTGGGTCTTTTGAAAAAAAAAAATTATATAAATAAAACTTTGGACGAAAGTAATTCTTTGTGGGCTAGTGTACTCTCAAAAAAAATTATCAATCAACTCTTCTTTGACAAAACAAAAAAAATAAAAAAAGCGTAGGAAAGTGATTTTTCTATCAGAAAAAATTCAATCAAATCAAAAAACAAATTTTGTAAGAATGTGTTTTTTGCAAATTTATAACAAACAAAAAAAAAACAAACTTTGTAGGAGTGTTTTTTTTTAAAAAAAAAATACCCAAATTTTGTAGGAAGGTGTTTCACTTAATTAATTTTTCGAGCAAATTTATTTTTCGTAGTAAAGTGTAATTTCCAAAAATTGGCACTTAATAAATTTTTGAGCAGATTTATTTTTCGTAGCAAAGTGCAATTTCCAAAAATTAGCACTTAATAAATTTCTGAGCAAATTTATTTTTCGTAGCAAAGTGTAATTTCCAAAAATTAGCACTTAATAAATTTCTGAGCAAATTTATTTTTCGTAGCAAAGTGTAATTTCCAAAAATTAGCACTTAACAAATTTTCGAGTCAAATTTATTTTTCGTAGTAAAGTGTAATTTCAAAAAATTAGCACTTAATAAATTTTCGAGTCAAATTTATTTTTCGTAGTAAAGTGTAATTTCCAAAAATTAGCACTTAATAAATTTTTGAGCAAATTTATTTTTCGTAGCAAAGTGTAATTTCCAAAAATTAGCACTTAATAAATTTCTGAGCAAATTTATTTTTCGTAGCAAAGTGTAATTTCCAAAAATTAGCACTTAATAAATTTTCGAGCAAATTTATTTTTCGTAGTAAAGTGTAATTTCCAAAAATTAGCACTTAATAAATTTTTCGAGCAAATTTATTTTTCGTAGTAGTGTAATTTCCAAAAATTAGCACTTAATAAATTTCTGAGCAAATTTATTTTTCGTAGCAAAGTGTAATTTCCACAAATTAGCACTTAATAAATTTTCGAGTCAAATTTATTTTTCGTAGTAAAGTGTAATTTCCAAAAATTAGCACTTAATAAATTTTTCGAGCAAATTTATTTTTCGTTGTAAAGTGTAATTTGCAAAAATAAAAATAAATTTCAATAAATGTAAATTATTGTGTTAGTTCTGTTTAGCTTTTGCCGAAATGTCCGTCCGATCCCATCAACCATCAAACCATATGTTCTTTCATTCCTTTCTTTACGGCTGAAATTATGTTTTCCTACTTCTCCCTTTTTTTCTATTTCACAAAAAAATCCAGTGGTACATTAACCTTTGGGTTCCCTAATCAAGGCAAGAAGTGAAAACGAATGAAAAGACAACGAGAAACCAACGAAAAAAAAAATCCGCTACCTATGGTCTCATATGCATCGATGTACATAGACTGGTGTTGTTGTTGTTTTAATGGGTACGAGGGGTCGAGTTGAAAGTGTCGGCACAGGAACTTTTTTATCAAATATATCAAGATTTTCGCGTTAAATCGGTTGGAAACTACAGTAATGCTGATTTGTAGCACAAACCACACATATTAATGGCAATAGAGATTAAAAAATCGTAAATTTTTTGACATTTTTCAAAAGGGTTTTTCTATTGAATCTAAAGCAATACGAGGGTCGTTCAAAAAGTTGGAACACGTATTTTCTAAAGCAAAAAAAATAAATTTATTTTTTCTTTTTAATTTATTGATTGGGATTGATTTTAGCGTCTCCAAAGCATCAGCTAATATCATACGGTCGATTTCTCCCTCAGAAAATCGCATATAAAGAAGGCAAAAAAAATATTTTTTTCTCTAAGTTGCAAACTTGATGTTTAAAGTACCCAAAAATCACGAAGTAATTTGTAGGGTTCTCAAGCAAGTCAGCGGATGAGTCGAGCCAATAAAAATCTTTCCTTTTTTTTTCTTTTAAGCAGCTAATAATAATAGTAATAAGAATAAAAGTAAGCTTAATAAATATAACCGCGATTTAAGCAGCCGAAAAAATTCAAGAAATTTTCGCTCTTTTGTTTCGCAAGAAAGTTGTCCGTCCACGCGTTATTCAGCACAAAATTATCTGGAATTCTTGCTGAGGTTTTCGGAATAAGTCAATGGGTGTCCGTCCGCGCGTCCGAAATCTTAATAAACTTATCTTAATAATCGTATCTTAATACTCTTATCTTAATATTCTTATCTTAAAAATAACTTGATGGCATAAATCGACTCGACTAGCCGCTGGCTTTCAGAAAAATTCATCAGAATGCGTAATAAATTATTTGAACAAATTATCGAAGGGTTTTCAAAAAGGTTGGGTCGCTATTTTCCTAAAGTTTCGAAAACTAGAAAACAGTAAAGTCGCGCGTTGTTACCGAAAAAATCGTCAAAAAACTTTCAGAGGTTAGAATGCATGTAGGTTATGCAAGAGGTTAGTATATATGTAGAAGGGTATGTATGCAATGTGTAGGTATGTAACTGCAAGCTAACTGCACTTATGTAAGTATGTATATCAAAGTGCTATGTATATAAGTGCGAGCTAACTGCAGTTAATTATTCAGTTATTTTTGTATATATGTAAAAGAAGAAAAACCAAGCCAGCGTCGTACATAGGGCCAGACCCGCCAAAATCTCCTTCATATATCAATATGGCGGAGTTCAAAAAAATGGTTTTGGCACCCTATGTAACAACGCTACTTGCACTAATTTTGGGTACTCACTTTGATCCTTTTATGTGTTTGAGGTACCTGTTGTTGGCGTTGGTCGCTGGTTCTTCCTTCCTTCCTTCTAGGGATTCAAGGGTGATGTTGTTGGGTTATGTTTCCAAGGGGTCTTGTGTAGCTGGTTTGTGTTGGGTCACTTTGGGTCACTGGTTTTGTGGGTCACTTTTTGTTGGGTCACTTTTTTCTTGTTGTTTTTCAATTTTAAGTTTTCGCGTACCGTACCGAAATTTGTTTTATATAATTTATTTTAATTTCACCGATCAAATTAAATTTTCACTACAAAATATTTTCCACACAACACTTGATTTTGTTTTTTAATAATTTAAAAAAACACACTTTTTATCCGGTTCGCATAGGACCAAATGTTTAGCCGTGAAGCTAAGGTTTTGTTGCCTTCCAAAATAAAAATTCAGTTAAATTTTTAATTTCACGATTTGGGTTTTATTTAAAAATTAGCGTAATTTTATGTAATTCAATGCTTTGATTTGTGTAAAAATGTACATGTGTGTGTGAAAATGTGAGTAAATGGTGTTTATTTGTATATTAACAAATTTAATGGATTTTTTTGGTTTGTTTAATTTTAATTTGCGTTATTCTTAATGTTAATTGTTTGTTCTTAGTGTAGTTCACAATAGTTTTCGCTAAGCAAACACTTTAAATTATTAAACTAATAACACTTGTATTTGGTACAAATCGCTTTATCACGGGGGAGAGGCGCACGAGTTTGGTTTAAGGATCGGTAAAAGACTGATTACTTGTGCTTGCCATCCATCTCTTCTAAGCTCACCCAACGACTTTCGTTAAGCTACAGATGGCAAGCGACAAGTAAACAAATAAACAAAAGAGAAATTAGAGTAATGAGTGCTTTAGAGTGATGAGTGCTTTAGAGTGATGAGTGCATAAGTTATGCATGTATGGGCATATAAATGCATTTATACACCTACACATATAGTGGACGTTTCACACTGATGTTCAAAAGTGAGATGTCACCTTTGAACAATGACCATGTAATGAAGTTCGACGTTGATGTTCTGTCGACGATAATGATGTTTTTGTTATGCATTACTCTTCACCTATTGAACATGGTGACGTGGCCATTTCTATTTTCTATTGCTAGTTGTTGTTGTTCTTTCTGTATGGGATTTATTACATTAGGTGTATTTTTTAGAAAAATTTTAAATAGTTTAATATCTAAGTCGAATGATATGCACTTTCATATTGAACATTTAATGCGGGATATCATGAGGATATATAGATAATTGAATTAATTTTACTTTTTATTTAACATAGTGATAATCAAACTCCAATCGCTAGTTTACTTCACGTGTATCATAATTTTAAGCTTACGGATTAACAATTAAATCAGAACTTACGGAATATGTAACTTTGAAGGACCACGTTGAAATAATTAATTCTTTTTTTTTCTAATGTTTTTTTATAATTACGCAAATTTGGATTAATAAAATGTATTTTGTTTTAAGTTCTTTTAGCATTTCTTTTCAAAATGTACATTGTAAGGCTTCTGATTTTTGAGAGTGAATATCATTCAATTAATCTCAATAAATAAACTTATCAAAAACGCGATCAATTTGCTTGGCATAAATTTTGTTGGTGTTTGCCGCTCTGGTTTTGTCTGAAGTCGACAGGGCGTGCTCTGTACAGTTGCTTACTGGATACGTTATTGCTTAGAATTATGTCACAATTGATAAAATTTCAATGACAATTGAAGGTTGATCGAGATTATGGTGCTGGGAATTTAATTTGGATGTCAAACTCTGGTGATCCAGAAACTGAAGAATGTCTGGCTGCTCGAATGTGTGCCCAGTTTTAATAATTTGATTTCTGGTGGTTCAGAAGATGAAATATGTCCGGCTGCTCGAATATGTGCCCAGTTTTAATAAATTGATTTTGTGGTCCAGAAATATTCTACCTTCGCATGGATCCATTCAAACGCAGAAGTCAGTGTGAGGAACAATAGGTAATTTCCATGCGAAGGTAACGAAGTATACCGAGGGTTATAAATACCTAAATTTATATGTATAAATGCCAGCTATTAAATCTATGAAGATTTAATGGAAATAAAGCCAACTTACCGTCTTTTTAGTTAAAATTCCGAGAAGTAATTTGTTTAGGTAAACTTTTGTAAAAAGGTTGACACGATATTTAACACTTTAAGTGTTTATTAATATACTACTTCTGACTATTTCGAAGGTCTTCACAGTTCAAGAGATTGAAGAAAAAGGAAGTTAAATGAATCGCTAAACTTTATGGAAGGTTCGTAAACGAGTTTTATCACCGATGAAGAAAATGAATAGAAGTAAGATGAAGATGAAAACAGAGATGTTAATTTCAATTAATGTATGGTACCATTGACAGATGGTCGTTACAAAATTGCGTTGCCAATCATCATAATTTTGAAGTAGATTATAAAAAAACATTGCAAATTATAACACACAGTACATAATGAGATGTCATTATTTGGTAATGCAGGGAATAATGACTGGTACTTACCAAGATTTTGCTGGGATAATACCCTACACCTACCTACCAATGCGAAAATGGGCATTGCGATAAGAATTTGGCAGTGTTCATACATGTAATAAGTAAACTCTCCCTGCCGATTTTCGTACTGATCGGATATAAAACACGGTTTCTACAGTGCTTACATGTCAAATCGGGTGTAACATATATATTGGGACTATGTTTAAATCTGAACCGATTTTCCCCGAATTTGGCAGTGTTCATACATGTAATAAGAAAACTCTCTCTGCTAAATTTCGTACTGATCGAATATAAAACACGATTTCTACAGCGCTTAAATGTTAAATCGGGTGGAACATATCGAGCCCTAACAGCGAAAAAAACTTAACCAACAAAAAGTAAATTTTTCAGGAAAAGGTTTTTTTTAGTTTTCTCTACACTCAGTGCAGGTATTAACATGAACTTTTCAAGTTAAGTTTTTTTTGGAGTAATTAATTAGTATTAATCGTTGTATTTGTAGTTTTTTAAAAATAAGTACGATTTTTGTAAGTTAAGTTTTTTTCGCTGTCATTGTAACAAGCTGAAGCGATGTACTTGTGTTGGTTAAGTTAAAAAACAAAATTGCATAGAAATATGTACCAGCATACTTTTGTAATGTATTTTGGAAATGTGAACTAAGGAAATTCATTAATATTAAATATAATAAAAAAATTTAATTCATTCAATTAAATTCAAATTAATAATGTTTATTCTTTAGTGTCCTCTTCATCTGTTTCTGGCAATCTGTCTTTAATAGTATCTGCGTGTAATAGGCTTAAATATTCGCTGTGGAAATTTTTATGAATTGTATTTTTCAAAGCATTTTTAAATCATTGTATTTAGCAGATGAAATGTTTAACAAACCCTTATATGCAGGAATTGGCCCATTTGTTGATATGTGTAAATTGCGTTTTGAGCGTGAAATCGTGCTGAGATCGATTTTTGTTGTTTCAGAATCTTTAAAATAACCGTACTTAAGTATGATAATTGAACTGTCTTTTTCAAATATGACAGAGCGTAGAGTTTGAAATGACATTTTAGTTGAACTAGGAAACAGTACTTGCGAAAATGATTTCCAATCTTTAAAGTCTCCATTATTCATCAAAACACATTCATAACCAGCGGGTCGAGTTCTTGCATTGGAGATCACGGTGTACCATTCACTTGGAGCCCAAACGCTTCTGTCACGGATAAACGACTCAATAGTGCTGTGAATGGAGTCCACAGGCATCATTGTATGTCCAGGTAATAAATATGTAATTTTTATCTTCTCTATCTCTATCTGATAAAAACAGCCGTTTCAAGAAAAAATTTCAAAGCGGAAAGCACAGCTCTATTTCGGTTTTGTCCGCACAGCTGTCGCAGTAAAGGCTTATCGATGAACAGGTTCCTCTGTGGTCAACAAGCGTCAAATATTGGAACAAAACCGTTGAAATTTCATTGCATCCTCTTTTTCCGTCAGTCTCTCCCCACAAAAAACAATATCCATTTTCAGTACCATTTTCATATACACTTTCGTTGTAGTATGAGTATTTTCTTGAATAAAATAATGTTACACTTTTTCCATAGGGTGTATTTAAGACTTTTTGTAGATCGAAGCTAGCGCATAAAACCGATGAATTAGTTTTGCTTAGTGCCTGTTCCTCCAAAAATATTTGTTTACACTTTTCTTTGTCCTTTATATGATTTTTGTATTTTTCAGACAGCTCCATAGTTCTTTTTTCTGAGTCGTCCAAATATTTGTAGCTTTCACATATAACGCATTTGTCCTTTTTTGGCAAGTGAAAACCAACATTGAAGTTAGTTTTAAAAACTGAACGAAAAACTCTTAGGGACAGTTGAGACGATTCCTTATGGATACTTATTAAATGTTGGGTATAGACCTTATATAAACCAGAAATGTTTCGAAATTCACTTGAAATATACAGCTTATTACTTTTATTTCTGCAATAATGCGACGGGACTGCAGGCAAACTTTCAATAAAAGATTTTAATAGCAGTATTTTTGATTCATCCGACTTGTTATGAGGCTTAGCTTTCGTTTTATTATCACCGACATTTATTATATTTTTAATATTTCTGATGGTTCTTAGCACTTGTTGGGATATGTTTAGAGTTTGAAGTAAAAATTGTTGACAAACTTCAATATTTTTGAGGTTGTAATTTATTTTGTACTCATAGGTAAATTGTCTTTTTCCACTTTCAGATATTCTGGCAACAGGTTTGCGTTTAATACACGAATGCAGCCAGTCTTTTTGTCTATTGCTGCTGCCCATGCCCCAGAAATGCTCGTTTATTAACTCCCTGTCCTCCTCAGTGAAATTGGAGCTGCAGTTTCTTCCACAATTGTTATGGATACATGGATTCGGTTTAACTGCGGTATTTCGCTTTGTTTTCGCTCTTTTAGGTACAGTTTTAGGCGCTTTGTATCCCCTCTGTCCTACACACATTTCTTCTTCAATGTCAAGATGGCTGTCGCTGCTGCTTTACGGAACAAGAACCCTTTTCGTTGGCAACTTAAAATAAAAAAATATTTGCATTTGTTTCTTATTAGACACATCACTAACATGGCCAATCTCGACGAAATTTTCATAATCAACAACAACATAGTTACCTTTCTTTCACACAGATGTCATTTTATTAGATATTACCAAACAATCAACAAAAAAATTATTACTTTTCTAACGTTGTTCAAATTAATTTCAGAATGAAAATTTAACTTAAGCAACACACCGCGGTCACCAAATTTGTCAACAAAAGGTAAATGTTCCTTGAGTTATTTTTGTTTTGACTTTTTCTTCGTAACGGTACATTTGTCAGCTCTGAAATTTATACAGGTGGTGGGAATTATTTTACTTAATCGATTTTTATCGAAAAACAAAAATCGATAATTTTGTCGGTTAAGTTTTTTGGGCGGTTAGGGCTCGATATATATGTGGGCTATATCTAAATCTGAACCGATTTTCCCCGAATTGCGCAGTGTTTTTTTATGTAATAAGAGAACTTTCTCTGCCGAATTTCGTACAGGTAGGATGTAAAATACGGTTTCTAAAGCGCTTTCATGTCAAATCGGGTAAAACATATATATGGAGACTATATCTAAATCTGAACCGATTTTCCCCGAATTTGGCGGTGTTTATTCATGTAATAAGAGAACTCTCTCTGCTAAATTTCGTACTGATCTGATTTAAAATACTGTTCCTACAGCTCTTACATGTCAAATCGGGTGAAACATATATATGGGGGCTATATCTAAATCTGAACGAATTTTCTCTGAATTTAGTAGTGTTCATTCACGTAATAAAAAAACTCTCTCTGCCGAATTTCATAAAGATCGGATGTAAAATGTGGTTTCTACAGCGTTTACATATCAAATCGGGTGAAACATATATATGGGGACTATATCCAAATCTGAACCGATGTTAACCAATTTCAATAAGGATCGTCCTTGGGCCAAAAAAGAGCACTATGATAAATTTCATCACAATCGGACCATAAATACGACCTGCACTTTGATTACAAGAATACATGGACAGACAGACGGACATGGCTAAATCGACTCAGAAAGTGATTCTGAGTCGATCGATATAATAAACAATGGGTCTATCTCTTCTCCTTTTAGGTGTTACAAACAAATGCACAAAGTCATAAAACCCTTTACCACAGTGTGGTGTAGGTTATAAAAACACCGAAAATTCAAATTGAATGGGGAATGTTTATTATCATTTGGAAGAACCTTATTTGGCATTTATTTTTTGAAGATTATGTCTATCAAATTTTGGCCGCGGCTTCGTCTCAGATGGTCCATCCGTTGAGTCCAATTTTCGATGACTCGATTATGTTGACTTATGGTGGTTGAGCGAAGTGCACGAAATACATTCCTCACAGAACGTGAATTTTCGTAATCAATTTGAACGATTTGTAAACGTTGTTCAGGTGTAAGTCTTTCCATGATGAAATGCCAAACAATACTTAACAAAAATAACACAACAGCATGACACGACTCACTCGTGATCGTAAGACTCGATTATGCTGACCATAAGTTGAGCGAAGTGCACGAAACACATTCCTCACAGAACGTGAATTTTCGTAATAAAGTTGAACGATTTGTAAACGTTGTTCAGGCGTAAGTCTTTCCATGATGAAATGCCAAACAATACTTAACAAAAATAACATGACAGCATGACCTGACTCACACGTGATCTCTCAAAAAAGGCTATTGAAAAAAGTATCTCTACATGTATCACCCATTATAAGTGTGAGTTGTGTTCCGATGATTGTTCAATAATAATTCGGAGAGTGTTAATGTGATCAACACATGATATATCCTGTCTAAAGCCAGCTTGTTCCTTTCGACATGATTGTTCTATAACTGGTTGGATCCTCTGTAGGATTATCTATGCCATTAGTTTACCGATGGAGTTTAGCAGAGTTATTCCCCTCCGATATTTACAGAGTGTGAGGTTACTTTTTTTTAGGGAATAATTACGATTGTGCCGCTTTTCCACTGTGAAGGTAAATTGATGTAAAGCCATGCAGATTGGATCAACTCTTCTAACGTTGTGGAACCATATTTTAATAACTCAGCGGTGATGTTGCCAGCAGATTTACAGTTTTTCATCCGTTTAAAACCTGAAATAATTTCAGCATATGTTGCTGGTTCAATTGAAATGCCGATTGCAAATATTCAATCTTTATTTGGGATTTAAGTTCTTGAGATTTTGGTGGAATAAATGCGCCGTGAAGTTTTTTGCGATTTAGGATTTCAGCCCAAGTTTGAGAGCTTAATCAAGGCTTGGTTTATTACTTCTTAATCCCAAAGCAGATTTCGCAGACATTTTACGGCTGCTATTTATACCCTACACCACACTGTGGTACAGGGTATTATAAGTTTGTTTCACGGCAGATGTTTGAATGGTAGAGTTTCTTGATCCACGAACCAACATTGCCGAATTTGAAGAAAATCGGTTAAGATTTAGCTATAGCTCCAATATATATGTTTCGTCCGATTTTGCTCTTTAGTCCTGTAGAAGCTGTATTTTACATCCAATCATTTTGAAATTTAGAATGGTAGAGTTTCTTGATCCATGAACCAACACTACCGAATTTGAAGAAAATCGGTTAAGATTTAGCTATAGCTCCCATATATATGTTTCGTCCGATTTGGCCCTTTAGTCCTATAGAAGCTGTATTTTACATCCAATCGTTTTGAAATTTAGAATGGTAGAGTTTCTTGATCCATGAACCAACATTGCCGAATTTGAAGAAAATCGGTTAAGATTTAGCTATAGCTCCCATATATATGTTTCGTCCGATTTGGCCCTTTAGTCCTATAAAAGCTTTATTTTACATCCGATCGTTTTGAAATTTAGAATGGTAGAGTTTCTTGATCCATGAACCAACATTGCCGAATTTGAAGAAAATCGGTTAAGATTTAGCAATAGCTCCCATATATATGTTTCGTCCGATATGGCCCTTTAGTTCTATAGAAGCTGTATTTTACATCCAATCGTTTTGATATTTAGAATGGTAGAGTTTCTTGATCCATGAACCAACACTGCCGATTTGAAGAAAATCGGTTAAGATTTAGCTATAGCTCCCATATATATGTTTCGTCCGATTTGGCCCTTTAGTCCTATAGAAGCTGTATTTTACATCCGATCGTTTTGAAATTTAGAATGGTAGAGTTTCTTGATCCATGAACCAACATTGCCGAATTTGAAGAAAATGGGTTAAGATTTAGCTATAGATCACATATATATGTTTCGTCTGATTTTGCACTTTAGTCCTGTAGAAGCTGTATTTTACATCCAATCATTTTGAAATTTAGAATGGTAGAGTTTCTTGATCCATGAACCAACACTACCGAATTTTAAGAAAATCGGTTAAGATTTAGCTATAGCTCCCATATCTATGTTTCGTCCGATTTGGCCCTTTAGTCCTATAGAAGCTGTATTTTACATCCAATCGTTTTGAAATTTAGAATGGTAGAGTTTCTTGATCCATGAACCAACATTGCCGAATTTGAAGAAAATCGGTTAAGATTTAGCTATAGCTCCCATATATATGTTTCGTCCGATTTTGCTCTTTAGTCCTGAAAAAGCTGTATTTTACATCCAATCATTTTGAAATTTAGAATGGAAGAGTTTCTTGATCAATGAACCAACACTACCGAATTTGAAGAAAATCGGTTAAGATTTAACTATAGCTCCCATATATATGTTTCGTCCGATATTGCCCTTTAGTTCTATAGAAGCTGTATTTTACATCCAATCGTTTTGATATTTAGAATGGTAGAGTTTCTTGATCCATGAACCAACACTGCCGAATTTGAAGAAAATCGGTTAAGATTTAGCTATAGCTCCCATATATATGTTTCGTCCGATTTGGCCCTTTAGTCCTATAAAAGCTGTATTTTACATCCAATCGTTTTGAAATTTAGAATGGTAGAGTTTCTTGATCCATGAACCAACACTACCGAATTTGAAGAAAATCGGTTAAGATTTAGCTATAGATTTAGCTATATATCCTATATATATGTTTCGTCCGATTTGGCGTTTAGTTCTATAGAAGCTATATTTTACATCCAATCGTTTTGAAATTTAGAATGGTAGAGTTCTTGATTCATGAACCAACATTGCCGAATTTGAAGAAAATCGGTAAAGATTTAGCTATAGCTCCCATATATATGTTTCATCCGATTTGGCTCTTTAGATCCAGTCGTTTTTATACCCTACACCACACTGTGGTACAGGGTATTATTTAAGTATAAAATGTCCCAAAAGTAAATTTATGTAAGCAATTTATACATGAATTACAAAATTTATATATCAGAGTTATTCAATATTACGAGAGTGGTGTAGGGTATTATATAGTCGGCACCGCCCGACTTTAGCCTTTCCTTACTGGTTTTAAGTTTTAAGTATGTTCCGCGGATGGGATTCTATATCTTGAAACAAAACAAAAAATAGAGGCACATTTTGATTACTTTAAGGAAATGAATTTTCGTAATGGGATAACGAACACAAAAAAAGTTGTGGATATTTCAGGTATCAAACCTACGATTTTTTTTTGTAATTTCTTTCGTATTATAAAATGAGTTAACTTTTGAATATGGACCAGAAACAAGATTAATAAAATGTAATGGTGGCATTCTATAGCCATATATATCAGAACAATAAAAATACTTATTTCGAAACAAATCGACCCTGGATTTTTTGCACTGACCTGCAACATTGCACTGGTCAATTCGAATCCTAGCTTGCAAATTCCGGACCCGATCTCCAAGGATTTTGATGTTCTAAATCCGAATAATCGTTTTTAATTATGTGATAAAAATGCTGATTTCACTTTTTTTAAATAGAAACGCGACAGACGCTCATTTACAAAAAAAAAAAAATAGGGTCCGGAAAATAGATTAGGTTAGGTTAGGTTAGGTGACAGCCTGTAAAACAGACTCACTTAGACTACCCACTCCATTGTGTTACCACACATGCCTAAGGGAAAACATAAGTTATGCCTAGTGGATCCCGTTGAACCAGTTTGAAAGCTTTAAAAAGCTCAAAAGTTGGCAGATCCCACATTATCCCAAGTTAGCTAACTCTTCAAGGAAATAAGAGCCCGAGGTTGTATTTCGCCTTCTAGATAGAGCGGGGCAGAGATACAGAAGGTGCTCTATTGATTCCTCCTCCCCTTCGTCTCCACAGCTTCTGCAAAGGTCAATATACAAGGCCTTTATTCTATCTGCATGCCGTCCAATAAGGCAGTGAGCAGTCATGACAGACACAATAAGCAAGACGTCCGTTGCAGTTCCTTACTAGTGACCACCTGTTATTTTTTGTCGTAAGTGCACTATCTCTCAAAAGGAGGCATGCCCACATGTTCCAGGTCCCCTGTAGCGTGTAAGGTAGTTCCTAGTCTTGCAAGTTTATCCTCCTTGCAGTTCCCTAGTACATCCCTGTGTCCCGCACCCATATCGGGTGATTATTGAAATGTTCACCCATCTCGTTAAGAGGTCTGCGACTTAATTCAGAAACTTGATAGTAGCCTGACTATCAGCGAAAATAATTATACCATCTTTGATCAGCACATTTATTTTCAGCCATTTCGCTACATCTTAAATTGCTAAGATTTCTGCCTGGTAAACACTACAGTGATCAGGCAGTATTTTTCAAGTGATAGCTAAAGTTCCTCAGGTGTAAATCGTGGTACCTTATTTCTCCTGGTGAAAAGAACTAGTTCAGTTTTGGTCGCGTCAACACCAAAATCCGGAATATAATCGCTATCCTATTAAAACGATTATCCACCGAATTAAACGTTTATTTTATAAATGGTCTAAATCTTACACCACTTCGTAGATACCATATTTTTTATTTTTCGAAATATATTTTTAAATATTATTAAATATACGATTTCTGAGACTATATTTGGCGGGTGATATCTCGGAAATAACTTAAGATCAGTACAGTTTTTTGATACTCGTTTTAATATGAATGCGATTATTTATTATGTAACACCTTTAAATATTGATCTGAGACCCCATAAAGTATATATATTCTTAATCGTCGTAGAATTCTTAGTCATGTCCGTCCGTCTGTTGTAATCACGCTACAGTCCGTAATAATTGCAAATGGGCCATATCGGTCAATGTTTTGATATACCTCCCCTATAGAGGTCGCTCCAAAATACGGGTTTAAAGCCATAGATACAACATTTTTAAAGCAATTTAGCAGAAACTTTGCAGTTTGCATTCTATTTTGACTAGAATTCATCACAGCAAAAATTTTACAAATCGGTTCTTATTTTGTTATAGTCACCCTATAGAGGTCGCTCCAAAATATATGTATTTAAGCCATAAGTACCATATTTTCTAAGCATGTTAACTGAATCTTTGCAGTTTGTATTTAATTAGGACAAGAATTCATCGCAGTAAAAATTGTTTAAATCAGTTCATATTTTGTTTTAGGCCACTTATAGATGTCGCTCCCAAATATCCTTATTAAAGCCATAAACACCACATTTTCCAAGAAATTTAGCAGAAACTTTGCAGTTTGAATTCTATTTTGGCAAGAATTCATCTCAATAAAATTTATACAAATCATTTTTATACCCTCCACCATAGGATGGGGGGTATATTATTTTTGTCACTCCGTTTGTAATACCTCTAAATATTGATCTGAGACCCCATAACGTATATATATTCTTAATCGTCGTAAAATTCTAAGACGATTTAGCCATGTCCGTCTGTCCGTCCGTCCGTCTGTGGTAATCACGCTACAGTCCGCAATAATAGAGCTAGGTTGATCAAATTTGGCACAAATACTTCTTATAGTTGCAGGTGGTTTGGGATTGCAAATGGGTCATATTGGTCCATATTTAGATATAGCTCCCATATATAGCATCTAACTTGTTGTGATTCCTACTGTACTCATCTACTATATTTTTTGTGTTTTCGGTGTTATTTTCTTTAGGTTTAAGTTATTTTGTGAGGTCGCATGCTATCCATGGTGGAGGGTATATAAGATTAGGCATGGCCGAACTTTACTTGTTTTATTGTTTATATTGTTGTGGTCCCCGTGTAGAATCTAGTTCTCAAATAACCTAATTTAAGCCATAAATACCTAATTTTGCAGCTTTCGTTTTTATACCCTACACAACACTGTGGTCCAGGGTATTATGAGTTTGTGCATTTGTTTGTAACAACTTAAATTAGAAGAAACAGAACCATCGTTTATTATACCGATCGACTTGGAATCACTTCCTGATTCGATTTAACCATGTCCCTCTGTCCTTCGTTGTAATCATGTATGGTCCGATTGTGATGAAATTAAGCACAATGCTCTTTTTTGGTCAAGGGCGATCCCATTGAAATAAGTCAAAATCGGTTCAGATTTATATATAGTCCCTATATATGTAAATGTTTCACACGATTTAACAAGTAAGCGCTGTCAAAACCGATCAGTACGAAATTCGGCAGAGAGAGTTTTCTTATTACAGGGAGGTGTAGGGTATTATATAGTTTCTGTCTTTCCTTACTGGTTTTTTAATAATTTGCTTAAACCAAAAGGATCGTTTCATGATTTGCTCCATATCCAAAGATTTTTTCCAATAATAGAATTTAATGCAATCCATGGTGGAGGGTATATACGATTCGGAATGGCCGATCTGAACGCTTTTACTTATTTTTGCGAAAAGAGCGTCTGTCGCGGTTCTATTTACAAAAAAAAGCGAAATCACCTTATTTATCACATAACACAGTACAACACAAAAAAAAATAACAGGGTTCTGTCTATGGTGTTTGTGTTAAGTTTTGGGCTTTGGTGTGTTCTGACATATTATTTTATTTATTTATTTTATTTATATGAATTACAATACAAAGTAAATTTATATTCTAATTTTAAGGTCCAGGGAAAGGCCGGGTTACAAAGACCATATGGCTAAATGTTTGCAGCGACAGACCAGAGCCTCTGGTGGGAATCGAACCCACGACCCCCAAACTCATAGGCGAGTACGCTACCAACTCGCCTACTGGGGCGCTCGTGTTCTGACATATATAGTAATATTTTATGGCCATCATTTTTGTAGAACATTTCAACCCGCCCCAACCATTTTTAGGGGAGCTTTTTACGATTTGTTAAAATATAGGCAAAATCACCGTTATGGGGGGAAGCTAGAGGGTTAATATATTCCACCAAAAAAAATAGGCCTTAACATTTGCTACAAAGTTGCTGAAGATACCCTACACCTCAGATGAACAGAACACATAGTTTTATATACCGATATTCTGCACGAACAAGCAAAGAGGGGAAAACTTTAACCCCCCCCTAAAATAAAATTCCGATGTGATCTTTCAAAACGCCGATACACGTATATATTTTTTTGGTCTCCTCTACCAGAATCCACTGACAGAACCCTGTTATTTTGAAAAAAGTTTGGAATTGTTGTACAGTGTAATTAATGCCATATTTCAAAATGCGAACATCTATTGTATTTTTGATTTTATATTCGGTTTTAGGATATCAAAATACTTGAAGATCGGGTCTGAAATCTGATTGCTAGGGTTCGATGTGACAGTGCAAAAAATCCGGTGTCGATTTTTCGAAATAAGTATTTTTGTTATTCTGATATATCTGGCTATAGAATGCCACCACTATATTTTATTAATCGTGTTTCTGATCTAGATCCTTAAGAAAACTTACTTTATAATATGAAAGAAATTATAAATAATTGAAATTTCTACAACTTTTGTTTTCGTCCCATTACGAAAATATTGTTATATTAATCAAAATGGGCCACATTTTTGTAGTTTAAATATAAAGAATCACGGAACATACTTAAAAACGCGTAGAAAGCATAACTCGTGAGAAAAAAATATGAAAATTAAATATTTGCAGACAATTGTCAATGTACTTTTTGTGAGTTTCTAAAGAGCTGTCATATTTATAAGCCATTCAATCATGAAATAAGTAACTCCCAACTGAAATAAGTCCCAATGACATTTTCTTGGGAGTTTTTTTATTTTTATTGGGATATAAATATGTGGCCCGCATTCGGCCTGGATTAAATATTGTGTTCTCTGGGGTATGTCCGAAGACGGTTACGCGGACCAACGTTTCTTTACGTGCACAGCATTCGGCCGGGATTACAGAATTTCTCCTCTGCGGGCTACAATCTTTTTGCAATTCTGACCTTCGGTCAACAATGCGTATGGCGGGTCTAGAGGCTCTCTAGATGTAAACTTGGACACGCATATACAAATATTCAGTCGATGTCATCAGCCCTACAATGAGTGAAATCGTTAAACATGATCCTTGGAAATTTCTTAAAAGTTGGTGCAAAGAATACCCTATTCCTATTATATAGTTTGCAACCCTTCGAAATGTTGCATTTTTATACATGCACAACGAAAATTACCACATCGGTATATGGTTTAATATAGCTCTTCTACAGAGGTGGTTTCCGATATATTTACCTAAGCCGTTTATGCGATACATTACATTTGACATACAATTTGGCTGAAACAGCGTATTGTAACTTTTATTAAAAAAAATTTCCAAAAAAGTATTTTTTTCATTTACTTCTTTTCAACTTCAAATATCATACCGGCTACAGAATTGCATGCAATTCATGGTGGTTGTTATATAAGATTCGCCACGACCGAACTTATTGCTGCACTTACTTGTTTCTTTATTTTTGTAAACTATAATTATTAGGGGGGGGTCAATTTGTATGGGTGGAAAAAAATGAACTATGCGTCATGCAAAAATTAAATCTACGAAAACTTTAAAGAATATTTCTCAAAGAACCCGTCAGTCTAAAAGCCATGTCCGTCTGTCTGTGGAAAGCAGACAGCGGGTCAGACGGCTGACTAGGTGGCCATTGTTCAAATTCGGTCGGATTAAAGATTTTCCCCATACAAGCACTAAAGGAAGTTCGGGTAAAAACTTGGTTTTTCAGCGTTATATCCTGAATTATAAGACCTAGAAATATGCAACTTGGCATGTAAGTCATTTGAACAGAAATAAATTGTTTTCTTGAGAAAAGTAGACAGAGCCACGCCCCTTTGTAAAAACGTTATATCGATTATTTTTTTTTTTGTAAAAAAACCATGCATTTTTATTTTTGTCTTTGTGGTGGTGTATATGCATAGGTCTATTTACGTTTTCAGTATTGTTTTTGTATGAACATACAGGATTTTGAAAAAAATTGACCCACCCTAATAACTATAGAAAAAAATTCCGAGAAATCAATTTCAATTGTGTTCAAAATGAAAATTTCTATTGTGGCCGTTTTCGATTTCGTACCAAATTCTAGTGGCTTGAAAATGGCTTCCATGAAGTTTCTTGCAAAAGTTCTTTCGAAATGTTTTTAAAGTTTTCATCAGACACATAGATAAGTTTTACATGCGCATTATTTTTGCAGACATCAAAGTTATTTCAACGCAATTCATTCACTTTGTTTACTTATATCCAGCAAAAATTAGCATAATATAATATATTCTGTTGCCAAATTGTGTTACTGTTTCACACTTCACACTCAAATTGGATGTGTGTGTATTATGCCTTTAATTTTTGCATTTCGCAATATTTTGCAATTTTCCAACATACGTCAAATCATATTTAACATTTTTGAAACGTGAGTGCAAGGCCGGAGCAACATATTCTCTAATATTCCAATATTAACTATTTTCGTTTACATATTTATATTTATAACTTTTGGGAAAACAATTTTGCCCGACATTTGCCAGCGATGTGGAACTGATGAATGGAATGTCTGCGGTATGCAACAAAGAAAATGATTTTGACTTTTCTGCTGTGAATTTCAAAAAGTTGTTTTGCAAATATTAAAAAGTTTGTGTATACGAAGGGAAATAACAAGGGAATGGGCAAGTGATTCACCTGTTGAACGCATTTCTTTGAAAGAAATATATGAAAACGAACTTTTTTACTTTATGTTAGACTTAGATGGCAGTTAGTTTAAAACGTAGTTAAACTAAAGTTTTGAATAAATATTTAAAATGTAAAAAGTTATTAAGGTGTATATTTGTTATGGTTCATGTAAGACACTTTTCTTGGAAATCAAAAATCAAGGCGGAATTCCATTTATTTTAAAGAAGTCTGTTTGGTCATTAAAACACGAAAACCCACAAAAACAACAGACTGGGAGAGCAAATGGATTGGCGTAACTATTCTTATTTAAATTTGTACAAATAAACAAAAAAAGCGGCAGGAAAATATGTATAGGTGTACCTTGACTAAAGTTTCCAAAGTTTCCACAAAAAAGAATGCGAAAGTTATACGCGCTTAAATATTTTGTCCACCCGAGGTGGCAAACTTAGAGGACCTGCATCTCCGCCCCTGTATACCACAGGGGGCCCAAACTAAAAACTGAACTTCTCTAATACAACTCTTCTTTTCTGCAAACATGTCAAGTTTGGTTGCAATCAGTTATCTGGTTAAGCAACATCAGAATTATTTCCCTTTTTATACCCTACACCACACTGTGGTACAGGGTATTATAACACCCAAAAGGAGAAGAAATAGACCCATCGTTTATAATACCGATCGACTCAGAATCATTTTCTAAGTTGATTTAGCTATGTCCGTCTGTCTGTGCATGTATTCTTGTAATCAAAGTACAGTTCGCAATTATGGTCCGATCTCGACGAAACTTTACACATATATTTTTTTTGGCCCAAGGACGATCCCTTTTGAATTTGGTTAAAATCGGTTCAGAGTTAGATATAGCCCCCATATATATGTTAGCCCCGATTTGACATGTAAGCGCTAAAAAAAACTTTATTTTATATCCGATCAGTATGAAATCCGGCAGAAAGAGGTTTCTTATTATATGAATGAACAGTGTTAAATTTGGAAGAAATCGGTACAGATTTAGATATATCCCCATATATACGTTATCCCCGATTTGACATGTAAGCGCTGTAAAAATATTATTTTATATCCGATCAGTGCGAAATTCGGCTAAAATAGGTTTCTTATTACATGAAGGAGTACTGCTAAATTCGGAGAAAATCGGTTCAGATTTAAATATAGCCCCCATATATATGTATCCCCCGATTTGACATGTAAGCGATGTAAAAAATGTATTTTGTATCCGATCAGTGCGAAATTCGGCAGAAAGAGGTTTCTTTCTACATGAAGGAATACTGCCAAATTCGGAGAAAATCGGTTCAGATTTAGATATAGCCCCCATATATATGTTACATCCGATTTGATATGTAAGCGCTGTTAAAACTGTATTTTATATTCGATCAGTATGAAATTCGGCAGAAAGAGGTATCCTATTACATGAATGAATACTTTTAAATTTGGAAGAAATCGGTTCAGATTTACATATAGCCCCAATATGTACGTTACCCCCGATTTGACATGTAAGCGCTGTAAAAATGTTATTTTATCCGATCAGTGCGAACTTCGGCAAAAAGAGGTTTCTTTCTACATGAAGGAATACTGCCAATTTCGGAGGAAATCGGTACAGATTTAGATATAGCCCCCATATATATGTTACCCCCGATTTGACATGTAAGCGCTGTAGAAACTGTATTTTATATCCGATCAGTGCGAAATTCGGCAGAAAGAGGTTTCTTATTACTCGAAGGAATACTGCCAAATTCGGAGAAAATCTATATATATAAAAATGAAATGGTGTTCGTTGGTACATGATGGACTCGAAAACGGCTGAACAGATTTTGCTGAATTTTTGCATGAGAATATTTTTCGGTGTGTGGTAGGTTCGTAGCTATATTCAGTTTTGATTGGACAAAGGGGCGTGGCACCGCCCATACAACGTAATATTTAAAAGTGGAATATCTTGGGTACTATTGGTTCAAAATACCCGAAAATCTATATAAATGACCTTGGTACCAGTACCCATCATGGAACCAAAAACCGGTGTGATAATTACAGTGGGCGTGGCACCGCCTATACAACCTAAAATTCAAATATGAAATATTTCGAATACTATTGGAGTAAAATTTACGAAATTGGGTATGTGTGACCTTGGTGCCATTACGCGTCATGTTGCTGAAAACTGGGGTGATAGTGACCGCCCACACAACCTTAAATTCGAAATCGGTTCAGATTTAGATATAGCCCCCATATATATGTTACCCCCGATTTTACATGTAAGCGATGTAGAGACTGTATTTTATATCCGATCGGTACGAAATTCGACAGAAAGAGGTCTTTTTACATGAATGAGTATTCAGGTAATGAGTGAGTATCGTTTCAGATTTATATTTAACCTCCATATATATGTATGTTCCTCCTGATTTGGTATCAAAGCGCTATAGAAGTTGTACTTTATGTCTCAATTTACGAACAATATTGATTATATATTTGCGAGGTCAATTTTTTCACAAATCATCATTAAAAAACGTAATCTATGGAAAATTAAAACAACATTTCTCCAAAAAACCATGAGTCTACAACTAATTCCTAGCCGACGAAGTTGACTTAAAATTTGAGGTCACATAAAATATTAATTTGTATAAAAAATCCTATAGGTTCATACAACAGCATTATTATACAAATTTAATTAAAGTGATTTCCTTTTTCTTGTGTTCAACGGTTAAAACAAATATGTTTTTAAATCAAAGGATAGAAATGATAGTATGGCCGTGGCTCTAGAAGCCCGTACTAGAACACTATGCATGGAACCCAAAAAAACAAGTGAAACATACGCTTATTGTTCAATGCCTGGTAAGCATTTTAAACAAACTTAAATTTATTTTAAGCCAGACATTGCGCAAATTTTCCTTAATTTTTTTTGTAAAATTCTGCCGGGCCGAATCTTATATACCCACCGCTATGGAATTCAATGCAATTAAATAGGAATACAATAGAAAATCTGAACCGATTTATTTCAAATTCCTAGGGGCAATACAATTGAATATGTTGAAATTTATTGAGATCGGCTAAGTACTTTGATCGATATAACGTTTTGTACAAGGGGCTTGGTCTCGCCCACTTTTCCCAAAAAACAATTTATTTCTGTTCCATTGACTTACTTACTAAGTTACAACTTGACCGATTTTAAACAATTGCAGTACCAACTGTTACAGGACAATAACACATGTTTCTACAAAATTTCAGCCACCTGTCCTGTTGTCTGCTTTTCACAGAGAGAAGGACATGGCTAGATAGTCTTATTATTTTAAGATTTAAGACCTATGGTTTCTTGAAGAAACATCCTTCAAATTTACCGCAGATTTCATTTTTGCCTGACGCTTTCCTCATTTTTCCACCCATACTTGATATATGCAAGAATGCTGCTCATTTTAAGGTTATCGTTTCAGATCTAGTTTATTATGGTCACTATTTTGAACCTCAATTTGGTATAAACCTTGATGAGGAGGTTCAGCTAAGTACTTTGTTAACTAAAACAAACCCAATTATTCCAAATTATTATCTCAATGCCCCTTTGCGCATTGCTAGAAAGGGGTAGGATATTATATAGTCGGCCCACCCCGACTTTCTGCCTTTCCTTACTGGTTTGTTATGGTATTGCTAATGTTCCTATCATATATTGACATTGGAGTTTTTGTATTTTGAAAAATATAATGGTTGATGTCTTTTGGTGTGCTTGGCGACTTTTAGCTATCGGAAAATGGATCAAAACAGCTGTATCACATTTTCGTGAAAGTTAAATAAATACACTTAATAATGACTATGGAATTTGCCGAGTCTACTTTGAACAAAAAATGATTGTAAGTTGTACAATAACTTCACAAAAGGAAGTTCGCGCCCTAGACGGCTCAGAAAATCAATAAGCGTTGAACCAGCGAAGATAATGGACAATTTCCCAATGTATTTTGAAGAAGTACCTGTTGGCTCATTTCATGTAATTTCTTGGTACATAGTTATTTTACTTTAAGGCTATACCAAAAAACGCATACCAGAAATATTTGAAGGTGTGGAAAAAGTGTTGGTATAACAAATAAAAGGCCAGCTTGTTGAGGATAGAACACTTGTTATGTGTCGTCTTTATCCCTCAATAGCGAGCCAAACATTGTAATCAATTCTCCTACAGGTGTGGCTGCCTTGGGAGCTGTAGTCGAAGTTAATTTAGCAAGCGCAATCAATCTTCCTACATCCAGCCATTGACAAAAACAGGGAGAAGGAAAAGGATGACCAATGGGGGAGTATCAACTGGACCCAGCCTTCAAGTACAGGTAGGGAATCCGATTCCGACTCAAACGACAACGTTAACATTACTGTCTTAGCTAACTCCAAAAATACCGAGGTCAGCAAGATGGTAGAAGAAGTCAACGCATGTATAGCACAGCTCACGACAAAAAGAAAAGGCTATCAGGGGCAAAACGACGAAAATTGAAGAAGGTGAACCAAAGGAGATATCTAAAACTCCTTCCACCTCCTCGGAAGCAGGAAAGAGGGTCAGATCTCCCGAAGAGCAGAACACTGCGAAACCGCCGATTATTTGCTCCCCGCTTTTAAATTGGAGAGAACAAGTCAAGCCCCTCACAAAGGAGACTCTAGTCTGTATCCTGGTGGAAAGGGCGACGACAAAGTCGATCCAACTACAAAGAATGCGAGCGCAATCACGGAATCCTCCGAGAAGATTGGGGCATCCAAAAAGATATCCCGGAAGACAGCTTGTGGATAGCATCCCCTCTCCCTGGGAAGGCGCTAAGCTGAAACTGGTGAGGATGAGGAACAGCCCCATGCTCATAAAAGCGACAGTCTATGTCAAAGGATGGAGCAGCAATTTCACAACCCATTGCATGCCCAAAATCTTCGACCAGCAAAACAAGGGACTGGACGTGAAGAGGTGCGAAGTCTTCCACAGAAAGAAGGATTGTGATAGATCTCTCCTAGTGGTGGGCTTAGATCAGCTCTCCATGGCCAGCCTGGCCAAGACGAATGGTATGGTGATCCATTTGTTCAAAGCTGTCTTCTTCAAAATTGGTAAGGCAAGGGCTGGCGCCGAAGACCCAAAAAATGAGCCACAAGAAAATAAAGGCAGCGAATAAGTGAAGGGCCCATTTCAACCAAAAAATGGATGACGGAGCCGAAATTACCATCTCCGAGTCCCAGGAAGCCCGGTTACTGGGATTGAGATCATCCAGATAAACCTCCATTGGAGCGAGACGGCAACCAACGCTTTGATGGAAATAATAGATAAGGGTAAGACTCATATTGCTTTAATCCAAGAACCACGGACGATTCAAAACAGGGTTATTGGATTAAACCACGTCAACTGTTTTATGCACATACGGGAACTAGACCAAGAACCTGTAGTGTATGTCACAAAAATTTATATTATCTTTTTTCACCAGAGTTGCCAACATCGGATGCTACAGTATTGAATCAAGGGAATATAATAAATTGGGCTCTAGTAGAATTCTTGAATACTATCGACCTAATAACCCTTAACTAGATAACACGGCTACTTTCGTTAACAAAATTAGGGAAGAAGTGTTAGTCATACCTACATATACATTAGGCCGGGTCGATTTGTGGGGAGGCAAAAAAAGTTGCCATTTCTCAGTGAAAATCCTATTCTAGGGATCAAAATAAGAAACTTCGCCGAAGGAACCATACCTCTAAAACGAATTCTGATTTTCCGGAATTTGGGTCGAACTTTTGGGTAGGGGCAAATTTTGAAAAATCCCACTTTGACCCATTTAGAGTGCTCCAATCGAGTCCGATTGGACCGACCCCCACTAACTTTGGAGGCCCGACCCACCCATGCCAGTGGCACACCCCCTGGAACCCCCCTGGGGGTTCACCATACAAATTTTTTTTAAAGTTATGGCACTTTACATGAAAAAATCAGCGAAATGGCTATGTTTTTTTTCTTTTTGGAGTTTATTTTTCTCTTTAGAAATTTATTTAGTCAGAACATATGTAAATGAAAAAATAAATTTAACTTAGTAATAGAAAAGAAATTAAAAAAAATATTAGAAATTAGAGTTTTTTACAACCCTTTTAAAACTAAGGCATCACAGTGATGCATTTGCATGTCGTAAACTTAGTTGTGTGGGTTTTTATTCAACCCTTTTAAAAAATGAAGGTATCACCGTGACACAATTGCAGGTCGTAAACTTGCTTGTGTGAGCTTTTTATAGCACCTACTTAAGAAATGAAGTTTGTTTTTACAACCCTTTTGTGGGTTTTTTATGGCACCTTCTTAAGAAATGCGCGTTTTTTTGCAACCATTTTAACAATTAAGGTATCACTGTGATGCACCGCAGCCCTTTTCAAACTGAACGTATCCCTGTGACACAATTGCAGGTCGTAAAATTGCTTGTGTGGGTTTTTAAGCCACCACTTTTTATTTCTTATTATTCTTATAAACCATATATAACGCAACAGTTTTTGTGAATGCACTAAGTCGTTGTGAAGAACTCAAAGTGTGAAGTGCTAATTTCAGATAAAAAAATATTTAAAAAAAATAATAAGTGAAGTGACCATTCCAAATCAAAAAGTTTACAATGAATCCACCATCCTCTACACCGCAAGATGAAGCAACAACAACATCAACAACTATCGAAAATAATGAGGGGGTACCACCAGATAGGATAGACCCCCAAAAGAAACATTTACTGGAAGGACAATGATTGAGGTCATCCAGATAAACCTCCACCGGAGCGAGACAGCATCCAACGCTCTGATGGACATCATAAATAAAGGCAGGGTTCATATTGCTTTGATCCAGAAACCATGGACAACTAGCAACAAGGTTAGTGGATTATACCATGTGAACTATAACCTTTTCTACGCTAACACAGGTACTCGTCCAAGGACTTGTATTCTGTGCCATAAAAACGTATGCTTTATTTTCTCTCCAGTGTTGTCCACATCGGACGTAACGGTGCTGAGGCAAGGTAATGGAAATATGTACCTGGCGTCAATATATGTGCCATTCGATGCGCCGACATTGCCACCTACGTCGGAATTACAACGTCTGGTGAGGGAATCCAAACACACAAGTAATGAGTTATTAGCGGGATATGACGCCAACTCCCATCATATCGCTTGGGGTAGTACTAACACCAATAAAAGGGGACACGCCCTTATCGACTTTGAATACAAATGACCTCATAACTCTTAACATAGGAAACACTGCAACCTTTGTTAACAAAATTAGGGAAGAAGTATTAGATATAAAGATATGTTCAGAAAATCGTATTGATGAGATTCATGAGTGGAGGGTTTCGGATGAACACTCCTATTCAGACCACCGTTATATAAGGTTTAAAATTGCACGGCCACCGCCAAACTCCATAAGTTTCCGTAATAAGGCTAAGACCGACTGGATTAAATTCGGAATTCTACTTAGAAATCGATTGGGGCAGCCTACACGCGATTATCTATGTGCAGAAGACATTGATATCAATGTTAAGAAGATTACCGAGGCTCTTGTAAAATCATTCGAAGATAGTTGCCCACTTCGAGAAAGGAAATCTGCCTTTGAGAAACCCTGGATGACAGGACAAATTCACTCGATTGGCAAAGATGTCCGCAGACTTTACAACAGAGCTCGACGTAAAAAACAATCAGTATATTGGGACGACTACCACAGAAGACTCAAAGAATACAATAAAATCGTTAGATCGGCGAAACGTAACTCCTGGAGGCTTTTCTGTGAACAGGTAGACAGCGTTAACAGCATGTCTAAAATGAAAAAGTTCCTCTCAAAAACTCATGTCCAAACCGAAACACTGGTGGATGAAACGGGCAAACGGATGGAAACTATAGAGGATACCGTAAGGCTCTTGATGAAAACTCATTTTCCTACTGGTAATGCTGGACCAACAGAGGAACAGTTACAGAATGAAAATGTATTGCATCAAGTACCTATTACGGATATAACAGATGGTATGGTTAAAGAAGCGATAAAAAGTTTCTCTCCCTTTAAGGCTGCGGGACTGGATGGAATATTTCCAGAACTTCTGCAGAATGAGGTGGATCTGGTATCAACCCATCTGGCTGGAGTGTTCACTGCATGCCTAACCCATTCGTATACCCCAAAACACTGGCAGGAATCAAGGGTGGTCTTCATACCAAAGCCTGGCAAGGCGAGTTATACGACCCCAAAGGCTTATCGACCCAGTAGCCTTACTTCTTTCCTGTTAAAAACAATTAAAAACAATGGATAACAGGCTAAAATTCAAACAACATGCCTATGTCAAAGGAACATCAGTGGAAACAGCTCTGCATGAGGTAGTGCACCACATAGAAGAGTCCTTCAGTTTGCATAGACATTGAGGGCGCATTTAACAATGTACAGACCGATACACTTATCCAGTCCTTAGACGAGTTTCAGGTTGACCGGGCGCTGAAAAACTGGATCAACAATATGCTAAGGAATAGGTGGATTATTTGTGGGTCATATGACGAAAAATTAGAGACAAGGTAAATCGTGGTATACCTCAGGGGGGCATTTTATCGCCTCTTCTATGGGTTACGATGATACACAGTCTCCTAAAAGCCCTCACCAATGAAGGACTTAAACCAGTCTGTTATGCAGACGACGTTGTAATACTTCTAAGGGGCTTTCATCCAAATTTATTATGCAGAAGAGCTGAAGAGGCACTTTACATAGCATATAACTGGGCACAACCAAGGGGATTAAATGTTAACCCAGACAAAACAGAAATATGTCTATTTACAAGGAAAACGAAGATCCCACGTTTTACCCCGCCTAGATTCCTGAATAAGACAATTTCTATAACTAAAATACTTGGGAGTAATATTGGATCAGAAACTGTACTGGAAAGATCATCTTCAAGAAAGAGTTACAAAAGCACGCAGATGTTGGTCGTGGTGCAGAAGAGCTATAGGTTTAAAATGGGGACTACGTCCAAATATGACTCACTGGCTTTACATGAGCGTGATTAGACCAATAATCAACTGCCTGTGTAGTGTGGTGGACATCAATGGACAAGAAGTGCAACGTAATACCTTTGCAAAAAATTCAACGTATGTGCTGTCTAGGCATAAGCTGGGCATTTAGAACTGCACCAACAAAAGCGTTGGAGACTATACTGCACATCCAACCAATAGACATCCGTATAAAGTATGAGGCAGCCCTCACAGCAAGACGTCTACAAGTGATGGGTGAATGGATAAATCGAGACCACAAGTCGTACCATCAGAAGATTTTAGAATATCTAGTTGGTCACATTCAAACGCCAGAAATCTCGGACAGCATTCCTGAAGTGCGGCTTACAGCTGTGATACGTTTGTGCCAGGCAGACGCTCCTGGGGAAATATAACTTTGGCCCATGTGCCAGTGGGAACCAGCTGCTCTACGGATGGGTCCAAGCGAGGAGGAAGGACGGGTCTGGGACTTTTTATTGATGAACTAGAAGTCGAACTTCACTTCCGCCTCCCTGACCACAACACGGTATTTCAAGCAGAAGTTCGAGCAATCACGGAGTGTGTGAACTGGCTCAGTAACACGACAAAGGCTAAATATGCCAACACCTTCACAGATAGCCAAATGGCGATTAAAGCAATAACATCGGAAAGGGTCAAATCCAGAACTGTGTTGGACTGTAAAAGAACGATAAATGATTACTCAGCGTATTTGCTGGGTACCAGGACACAACGGAGTGATTGGAAATGAACGGGCAAACAGCTTGGCTTCAAAGGGCAGAGAATTTCGAGTAATAAACTTGGAAAATTGGAAACCTTTCGAAGCCACGAAAAATGAGTTGAAGCACTGGGCAGTGATGGCTCATAAAACTGTGTGGAATAGCGCAACAGTAGGAGCAACTGCAAAGATACTGTGGGGTGACCCAAATGAAAAGAAAACAAGAAGTCTTCTGAAACTAAACAAGATCGATATTAGTAAGATGATGAGTGTTCTAACGGGACACTCAAGCTTACAAGCACATCTTCATCGCATAGGACTAGCAGGAAACGACGAATGCAGGGCATGCAGAGAAAACATCGAAACGATGGAACATTTTCTGTGTCACTGCCCGGCTTTCACACATGCAAGATCCCAACATTTCGGGTCTGACACATTACAAGACTTGACTCATCTCAGAGAATATGACTGAAAGATACTGAGAAAATTCGTGTCTAGTACCTATTTCTGTAACTCGTGAGGTATAAAAAGATCATAAATAAGGAGCACACAACAGGCCGAACCACTGGCTTGTATGTCCATGGACATAAGACGTTTAAACGTCTCCTCTCTTCAACCTAACCTAACCATGAGAAAACGCGAGCGCGTTTTTTATGTTTGGGGCCATTTTTCATAGGGGCCACAGTTTAGAGAGCCAGTCTTCTCGTGAAATATAAGTTAAAGTTTTAACATTTTTATAGTCCTGTGATGACTTTATCTTTGAACATAAATAAAATATATAATAAACACATTCCTTCTGAGTTATTTATATTGAGCTTTAACCGTCCGATTTAAATTTATATTTCGTTCTGCTCTCTTCTTCTGTCTTTGAAGACATTTAACTATAGAGATGTGTTTCCGACCACAGTATAATTAAAATTGATATGAAATATGTATAGAACAAACAATAAATTTCAACTATTTGAAGTATAGTATGTGGAAAACTTACCGACGGCACTGTGATCTTATTCTCTAGACGCTTGTCTCCTAATTTCGTTAGTGACAAAACATTTAATTGGATATCGGTGGAAATTGTGAACAAAGAACAACGGCGTGGGAGGAGAACTAATATTTTTAATGGCGACGAGTTCCTAAAACATTAACTAGCTTTCAATTGCAGCCGCACTAAAAACTTAAAATCCAATTGCTCTCGGAATTGGAAATGTGTTTCCGACCAAAGTTCAATTAAAATAGATCTGAAAATATGTATTGAACAAAAAATTTATTTCAATTATTAGGAGTACAGTATGTGGAAGAACTTACCAACGGCATTATAAACTCATTGTCCAGACGGTTGTCTCCTAATTTCATTGCTGACAAAACATTGAAATGGATATCGGTGAAATTGTGAACAAAGAACATCGTCGAGGGAGGAGAACTAATATTTTTACGGCGACGTTTGCAGGTGAACTAAAAACTTAAAATCCGATTGCTTTTGGAAACAGAATTAAATTCAAAAAAAAATAACTTTCTGTGACGCAAGTTGTTTTGTTCTCGATGTTGCATCCAATTAATGTCGTTTTTTACTCGATTTCAATTCCAATTCCGACAACAATTGCACAACGGATTGCTCAACCCCACATATATTTTGAAAACTCACCGAATTTATACCTTATCTCGTTATCGATGTATAATTTAACTGTGGCGGCGTTCGTTTTTTGAGAGCCGGGTATTTCCAATTGCCTTAAGGCATTCAGCAAGACTTGGAAGCTTTTCCAGCTTAATTCTTATTTTCAATATTTCTTCGGAACACTATCTCACACGCTTGTTTTCCCTTACTGAGAGGCTAAAAAAATATTTATAAGGAAGGAATTAGTATAAGCTACTTAATATGTTTAAATTAATTACAAATGTCACTTGACATATAATTCTATGACTGAGGTGTCTACGAATTTAATTTCTTCAGCTATCCATGATATTTATCGACGGCTAAGACAAAATTGGAAAGTCAAAACATTGTTTTTTCATCTAGTTATACCCCCGTGGTACAGGTTCTATAACTTTGTGCATTCGTTTGTAACACGTAGATAGAAATAAGGTAGACCCATTATTATACCGATCGATATAGAATCACTTTCCGAACCGATTTAGCTATGCCCGTCTGTCCATGTATTCTTGTAATCAGAGTACAAGTCGTAATTATCGCAATGAAAATTTAGAATACACGTCATTTTTGGCCCAATGACGAACCGTATGGGAAATGGTAAAAGTCGTTTAAGATTTACATATAGAATATATACCGTCCGATTTGACTTTTTCGACTGCGGATGCCATATTTTACCTTATATCACTTGGAAAATTTGTATACATGTGTTTCTTTGCACTTGAATGAACCTTATTAAAATTATAAAA